>JANAVB010020546.1:0-23460 GCA_029216955.1 Iris pallida | reverse complement strand
GGGCTCGAATACTCCGCCAAGCATTAGAAACAGTGAATTTGCCGCTTACTATAGTATTCCAAATCCATTCTCCATTGTCCAGCTGAGTCATATGTTGATTTGCCATATCCCTACCTTGCAATAACCGTCTCCATACAAAAGAACACTTCTGCGGAGCTCCAACTAGATCAAGGTTTTGAAATTTACAGTATCTAGCCTTGAGAAATCTCTGCCAAAGCCCGTCTTGCGTTTTCAGCTTCCATCATAACTTACACGTAAACACATCCATAGTCTCTTTAATGCTTCTAATCCCTAGTCCAGCCTCCTCAATAGGTCTCGCCATAGAACCCCAACTCGACCAGATATTTATGAATACCCTCCGATGAACCCCAAAAGAACCGGACGAACATATCCTCAAGTTTGTTTAGGACTGACTTCGGAGGATTACAAGTAGCGATCGTGTACATGGGGATAGATAACAATACCGATTTGATAAGAGTTAGCTTTCCCCCATACGATAAAATTTTCTGTTGCCAACCTTCAATTCTTCTACGAATCTTTGCCAACAACTCTTCAAACTATATATACTGCCCATGCCCACGACCATTGGACATCCAAGATAGATGAAAGGTGGATGCTGGATCTCGAAGCCTGTAATGTCTTGAAGTTCATTCATCCTATCAAATGTTGGAGCTGTGTATATGGATGATTTTGCAGCATTAATACTCTGACCCGAGGCTTTCTCATATCTTTGTAAAATCCTATTCGTCTGCACCGATCGAACATCACCAGCTGAAAATAACAGGACGTCATCTGCAAACGCTAAATGAGTAAGCCGGGCAACCACTTGGAACATAGTAATGAGTAAATGAAGCCTTCTCCACCATTTTGTTTAAATTCCTCGACAGAACTTCAGCTGCAATTATGAATAGGGCTGGAGACAGTGGATCTCCTTGGCGAACACCTCTAAAAGCTTTGAAGTAGCCGGACGAAACACCATTAATGATAGTAGAGTACCATACATTGTTGAGCAATCGAAACACCATACTAATCCATTGTTCCTTGAATCCAAATCTACGCATTACTTGCATAGAAAGGACCAATCAAGCCTATCATAAGCTTTGGTCATGTCCAACTTAATGGCAATATTACCACCTCTATTATTGTTATTCATTAAGCTCAACATCTCTTGGGCTAAGAGAATGTTATCGACAATCTCTCTTCCCCTTACGAAACCACTTTGCTCTGGGGATATGAGTCGTGGCAAGATAGACGCTAATCTAAGAGCAAGTAGCTAGGAGATAATTTTGTTGAAGACAGTGCATAAGCTAATTGGACGGAAGTCAGACATGTACCTTGGATTAGTGTGCTTAGGAATAAGCACCAATGATGTACTCGTGAAGGTCCTTGGCAATTCGAAACCGTCCATGAATAGGGATATCGCCTCTGCCACGTCATCCTCAATGATATGCCAGCAAGAAAGAAAGAATGTAGTTGTAAACCCATCTGGTCCCCCTGTACTGTTGACGTCGAGAGTCTGAATAGTATGAAGAATTTCCTCCTTTGTTGGCTTAGCAGTCAAGATATCATTATCATCCTCTGTCAAAATCTAAGGAATAACCTCCATAAGGTCTTCATCCTCCTCAGTATGAACACTCTTATACTGTTCTTCATAGTAGGAGTTTACCATTGACTGAATATCCTTCAACTCAGATTTGCTAACACCTTCCTCATCCAGAATATGATGAATATGTAATTTTCTATGCTTACTATTAACACATTCATGAAAGTATTTAGTGTTTCGATCACCCTCCATGTCCCACCGAAGACGCGCCTTTTGTCTCCAAAATGGGTCAACATATGAATGCTTTTGTTTAACATAGCTACAGATTTATCCATAACAATCCTGTTAGCCAAAGATCTATCCGCTTCAAAAGCAAGTTCCGCTGCCAGGGCCTGATCCTCCGCAACCTTGACTTCCTGGAAAATCACCAAGTGACTATGACTCCATTTAGATAGAGCCTTACGACAAGCTGCCAGTCGCAAGCTAACCCTAATCAAGCCATTCCGATGAGAGATGGAATGCCATGCCTCCTCCACAATCTCCTTGAAACCCTCCTGTCTAGCCCAGAAATCAAGAAAGCGAAATAGCCTCTTTTCCTCCCTTCATTCTTAGCTTGTAGCTTGACTAGTAATGGCGTATGGTCGGATTCTGCCCTATTCAAATGTTCCACCTTAGACAATGGAGCAATATGAAGCCACTCTGGAGTCACTAACATCCTATCCAACCTCGATCCCCTACGATCAGCTGATTTAGATTTTATCCAGGTGAATCGACTGCCAGTGAAGGATAGCTCTGTTAGGCCAGCTGCTATCTGGAAATTAAGAAAGTCCTGTATAGAGATCGGGCAAGGAGGCCTGCCCCCAACTTTTTCGTCCACATTAGCAATAGCATTGAAATCCCCCCTACCGCCCATGGCAAGTTGTGAGTGGACTGTAAGCTTAAAAGCCTCTCCCACAAGTCCCTACGGCCCTCCTTCTTGTTATGGCCATGCACAAAAGTGAACATAACTTTCGTAGGAAGAAATTCATTTTGGAAAGCCACTGTAACGGCTTGATCAAAAGAGTCTAAAACTGAGATAGTGCAACCCGTCTTGGCGAATATCCAGATGTTGCCCTTGTCATTTGAGAACCCCTTGTCAAATCCAAGCTTGAGTTGAAAATGTAACAATTTACTACTGTCCACTTTAGGCTCTAGAATAGCTAGCATATGAACTTTGTGCACCCGACAAATATTACGTAGTCTCTTAAGAGCCATTTTGCTAGCCACCCCACGAATGTTCCAACAAATGATGTTAAACATTAATGGAAGGATGATGGGTACCCGATTTAGTGGCTGCGGTGATAGAGCGAAGGACCCTGTCCGTTGGCGGGACTTCTCTCTTTTTGCGCTTAGATTTAGCTGCAACTGTTCCACTTTCTTCCTCCTCCACTGCGTCGGCCCAGCTGCCGATAACGCCTTCTTCTTCACTCCGAATCTCATCTTCAGTAGCCTCGACTGCAGTTTCTTGCTCGCCGTCGGACTCTCCCTGGGGAATTTCTCCTTCTTCATGCCCTTCATTTTCTTGCAGTGGTTCCTGGGGAATGTCCGATTCAAGAGCTGCTGTCTCAACACTATCATCCTTTTGAGTGGCCTCCGTCTCGTCATTTGGAGAGTGTGTCACATCAATAGGGAGGGTTTTGTCGTTGGAATGAATGCTCAAGGCCTGGGATTGGTTGGGAGCCTGATCCGAGTTGACTTACGTGGGTGAGCGTGCCGCATCCTCTCTTTGCAAAATGAGTAACAACTGGTTCTGGTTGACGACTAGTAATGGCTGCGGCCTCTTGATGCATGGGGGCTTTCCCTCGGTATTGTGTTTGAGTTTGCAAAAACTTATCGAATGACCCTGATGACCGCAGTAAGAGCAGTATAATAGGGTTGTTTCATACTCTATTAATTGCTAAAACCCTCTACTAGGCAGGTTGATACGAAGACGGTGTTGCAGTGGTTTAGAAGCATCTATCTCCATGAATATACGTGCCATACTCGGACGTGACAAGTCCGCCGTAGCCTTGTCGATCTTCAATGGGTTTCCAAAGGCAGAAGCAATAGCAAATAATACATCCCTAGCTTAAAGATGGTGGGGCAAATTTGGAAGCGTTACCCAAACAGGGATCTTCGACGACTCCTAAGACGAAGAAAAATCCGGATCCTATTTAAAATTCTCATAGGAGCCCTAGAAATATACCAGAGATCTTTGGAATAAAGCCGCAAGAAGTCAACTTCATTGGATGGTCGGATGAGAATATGCTTCCCGTCAATAACTCCTACTTTGATTGAACCTGCGAACTCGAAGCCAGTGAATGCCTTCCTAATCAAGTCGATCGGAGGGCGAGCATGCGAGAACTTCCCTATTAAAGCATAACGAAACGGATCAACAAGAATGGACTCCTCCTCTTCCGAGAAAGAAATCAAAGGAGATCCTTTGAAAGAAGTGACCGTTCGTGGCGCAATGACAGGAGCCGTCGGGGACGGGCCCTTCACCGCATCCGCGAAGGACTTGGCCGCCATAACCCTAGTATCAAGCACGGAGGAAGCCACCCACCAAGTGGTTGGATGGCTCAGGGTTGAACCCCGGCCCGGCCAAGGGCCACATCGGCGTTGGTGGAGAAGAGAAACCTAGGGTTTACTCAGGGGCGGCAGTCGGCGCGCGATCATATATATATATATATATATATAATATATAATATATATATATATATATATATATATGTATATAATATATATATATATATATATATACAATATAATATATATATATATATATATTATATATATAATATATATATTTATATATAATATGTCTACCATATCTCATATCATATAAATTTCTAAAATACTATAAACTATATAAAATCAATAATTACCCATATAAAATATAGGGTAGTTACAATAGCTTTCCATTTTGGCCGGCCTAATCCTCTATACTAGTGCATTGCCGGTCAAATGGAACAACCTGATATGGACCCAATCCGATCACATAATGCTCTAATATCTCAAGGCACCGTTTATATTTATATTGTACATCAGATTTACCTGTACTGCTTTACATTCCAGTTTTACCATATATCTCACACCGATATGATATTCAGTCTACCATGTACTATTTTACTTCCAGTCTTGATATTTGTCTTGTATTTCATTTATTTGTTTCTTATAGTATTTGTCAATTCATTGGAACTACTGTTGGCATTTGTACTTCGCTCCAATCATGACTGGATAACTATTTGGGCTTACATGCAGACTGCTCTACCTTCTACGGGTTTGGGATAGATGGAGACTATGATCAGGACTTGCCGGTGGAGCCGGTGCTCGTAGAGGATGTACCACCTGTAGTGACTTAGATTAGCTAGGCTTTGACTGGATTTGTATTCCAGCTTGCATTAGGTCTGTATAAATTATTTGGGATTGTATATTTGTAAATTCTGAACGTGTTTGTGACTCTGCATCTATTTCAGACTATCTATTTCATCTTTATCTCTATTATATTCGTGCTTATCTTTCTTAGATTCATGTGATTGAGTTGTGATTATATTCCTTCGTGCGGAGATGACATGTTATATTCATTTATGTCTTAGATGTTATATGTTCTAGATGATCTAACGACGTTCTACCGTCGACTCCGTGGCGTAGGCTGGACGTACCCATGTGCTCATGCCCCTAAACAGGGTGTAGGTCGTGACAAAGCCAAATACACTAGATTACCTTTCAAATATGTCCAAAGGGATTCAGAACTTATCCATAGTGATGTCTGTGATTCCAATAGGGTTTTAACCGAGGCGGTAGGAAATACTTACTTTTGTAGATGACCATTCAAAGTAATGTTACACCTACCTCCTTAAGACCAAAGATGAAGTTCTAGACATATTCAAAGTCTATAAGTCTGAAGCTGAGAACCAGTTAGATAGAAATATTAAGATTCTTAGATCAGATCATGGGGGTATACCTCAAATAAAATATCTAATTCTGTGAAAAACATAGAATTATTCATGATAACTACTCCTTATTCACCACAGTCCAATGGTGGTGATGAAAGAAAGAATCACACTCTGTTAGACATGGTAAATGCCATGCTTCTCAGTTCAGGTGCCCTTGATAATCTTTGGGGAGAAGTCTTATTGTCAGCCTGTTATTATCTGTAATAGGATATCCAGTAAGACTAATAATAAGCACCTTATGAGTTATGGAAAGGTCGAACTCCTATGATCAATTATTTCAAAGTTGGGGATGTCTAGCTAAGGTAGGAATTCCTGAACCGAAAAAGAGGAAGATAGTTCCTAAGACAGTAGATGCTGTGTGTTGACATTGAAAATACGACAAGGTTTTGCTGACTAAACCTTTGGTATTTCAATTACAAACAGAACATATACAATGTAGGACTTAGACGTAGTCCTAGGAGTACACTTTTGTTTTTATCTGGGAACTAGTCGGTGGAGCGAGTGGAAATACGTTGATTCCGTTGACGATCTGACGACGATCTTGAACTCTCTGAAGGTCTGGTTGCTCTGGATGCCGAGGTGCGTTACGAGGAGACGGACGTTAAGTGTCTTTCTGGCCTCTGTGGATGTGCTTCTCTCTGTGTATGTATGTCCGTCCTTGTCTGTGTGTGTATGATGAAGGAATGATCCTTTATTTATAATATCAGGCTGGCTGCTCATGCGCGCATATGTCGGATGCGCCTGGACGTGGGAACGCCACGTGGCTGATGCTGGCGGGGACGCATAGTTGATGCGCCCTAGATTAAAGTTTAATCTCCTGGACTGCTGTGCTGGGCTGCGATGGAGCTGGCAAGTGGCAGTCACGAAGATTTAGTTGTTGCTGAGATCTTGGGTGGCTAGTACCCATTCTTTGAACAGAACTGACTCAAGGGACGCGTGGCGTATGCCTGTGGCTCAAAGATCTCAGTTTTGGATGAGAGTGATATGTCGGAATGCGCCTAGGATCGGGCACATGGAGACGACTTAGTCCTATGAGTTTTAGGCATCATGGACAAGTCTGAGTGCATGGCTTTTGAGGCGCATGCAGAGGTTCGCATCAGGGTGCACGTAGAATCAGGCGCAGGGGAGGCGACTTGGTCTCATGATCTTTAGGAGCCATGAGCAAGTCCAGGCACATGTCTTTTAAGGCGCATGCGGAGCTTTATCTTCTGTTGCTTAGGGTCAGAAGTAAGCCGGGGGGGCGTATGACCACTGGGGCGCATGCAGTCTTCTGGGCATATGTCCAAGAGGCGCATACAAATGATTGGTCTTCCACATGGAAATTGTTGTCGACCCAAGTGAAAGAACCAAACCCTCGCCCCGAGTGGACTCACAGGTTTGAACTAATCACTAACCCTCGTCCCGGGTGTGGACTCTCTGGTTAGTACTAACCCTCGTCCGGAGAGTGGACTCTCTGGTTAGTTCATGACAAGGCACCCTCGTCCCGAGTGTGGACTCTCTGGTTAGTTCACGGCAAGGCACCCTCGTCCCGAGTGTGGACTCACGGATGTAAACAGATCAAGAAAAACACCCTTGTCCCGAGTGGACTCTCTGGTGCCAAGGAAACAATATCAAGGATTTAGCAGTTCAATTACACGTACTCATTCTATGACACGACTCAAGCAAGGTACTGACGAGAAACTCCAAGTGTGAACCACAAGACCAAACATGAACACGGCTATATGCAATGAAAACAACTCAAAAGAATGTAATAAAAGCACATGTCCATAAACATTCAAAACTGGAAAATAAAATACAATGCTTATAAATAAAACTGTAGAGGAAGGCAAGGTATACTTACCTGGAGGTTGCACGCAGATCCAACAACAATATAGTCAACTGCCAAGCCATAAAGTCCAAGTCATCACAACTGTCTCCGAAAGCTGAAACAAATTTGCCAATATTCTCAGAATAGTAAAAGTAGCTAGGATTGTCTGTCCTTAAGTACAATTCTGGATACAGGAGCAAAACGGTAATTTCGGGCCAAAACGATGTCCGTCGTTGGATCCGCTTCGTACCGAAAAATGTGCCAGAGTAAATAGTCTCTAAAGTCGTCAAACTATATGTCTACAGATTTGTTTTGATGATACGAACCTAATGGTATGTCCAGTTTTGGATTCCGGCAGGCCACACACAAAATTGCCCGTTGAATCGGATCGTAGGGCCCGCGAAACGGCGATCCGATCAACTGTCTCAGAATCGGACCAAACTTGGCATACAGGACCAGAAAAACGATACGGTCCTGTTGGTACAAGTTTTGTCTCGATCTGACGAACGTGCACAAAGTAATTGGAGTTTGTGCAAAGGGGTCGATACTGTGAATTTCGACGGATACGTATCAAATTCGTCGCGCACACACGACCAATTTGAATTCCGTCAAAGCCCACACATCCATGAAGCTGTTGCACCTTTCGATGCTTTCGGTTCGCGATCACGTCGCCCGGAATGGCGGGACGCACGTCGTATCGAAGGTTTTTCAAGTTTTTGAAAACTATTTTTTCTTGATTTTAGAAGTCGGTTTTCACGATGCATGGTTGATGAAATCAGAATCTATAAAAAGGGTTACGAAGCCTTATATTGTCTAGAAGTATCTTCAAAAAATTTAGGGAAATTCTGAACATCCTGACGGAATCGTCTTCCTAAGTCGGGGGTTCGAGTAGGTGTTATGCTCTGTTTTAGAGCAGTTTTTCATCGATCTTTGCATCGATTTTTTTGACAGGGTGCTAATCTATAGTGGAATCTATTTACTAGGATTCATAGAGGGTTATCTCATCTTTCCGTAGGAATTTACAAGATCAAAAACGATTGGGTATTCGAGCCAAAAATAGGGGAGGAAGTGGGTTACCTAGCTGTCGGCTTGTTGGTGCGAAACAGGGTGTTCTCTGTTACAGGATGTTTTTCGGTATCACGCGGTGGCCGATGGTGGGTGCAGGTGGCCGAGGGTGTGCGCGTGGCCGTGGCGAGTTATGGGGGTGAAGGTCTCAGCGAGTTTATGTTAGGGTTTTCTTTCGTTTTTCGATCTCTATTTGTATTTATATCGAACAAGCGGGGGTTCCGTTCGGCTGTCCAAATAGAGGGTCGGGTTTTCAACAGGTTTAGGCGGTTTTGGTCCATTAGCTCGGGGGTGATGAGTACTGTTCACTGAACAGTACCGAACCAATATGTCCTGTTTTATTCTTTTTTCTTTTTCCTTTTTTTCTCTTTTTCTTTAACAACTAATATATATATATTTAACAACTAATATATAGTATATAGATATTCATATATATATAGATATATATATAATATATATATATTTTAATATTATATATATATATATAATAATATATATATATATATTATATATATATTATATATATATATATAATATTAAGATATATATAGTATAACATACTTTATACATCTACTATACACATATATACATATATACACATACGCACATATATTTATATATATTCATATATACATACACATACACGCATATATATATTTATTTATTCTCTATATATCTAAAATTATATATATATACTATATATCTATACATTTTTTTATATATCTATACATATATACGTACATATACATATATACGTTATTTGTATATATACATATACATATATATATATATGATATATAGTATACATATATATATATTCACACACATATAACCAATAATAATAAAATAGTATTATTTAATAATACTCTCAATAATATTGATAATAAAATAATAATAATACTACTAGTAATAACAAAATTCAATAAGCCAGTAATGGTGTGTATACCATTACGTAAACAATCTAATGACCCCAAATGTACAATGACCCACTTTATATAAATATCATTGAATATCAAATAATGATATTTTATAACATTTAATTAAGGAATATTTAGAAAATATTTGTTAGATCGTTAAAACGAAATACAACACAATCATACCAAAATACACCAACACGAATGTCGCTGGACGTACCGCATGACTACATTGGCTTGGGATTATTTTAGGTCCAATCTGGACTAGTTCGGTACAACCGGGTTCCCTGAACTCAATAATATAATTAATAAATAAAAATCTTCGGTAAGGTTAAGTCGCAACTTGGCCTGGTTTTCCTAGTTATGATATCACTATGGCTCGGCCTTCCCTACCAAGGCTAATACACTAGTCAAAGCACGCCACTGCACTATCCGTGCCATGATTTCTAGTCGTCTAGTACTTCGAAACTCAACCATGACTAAAGTCATCTACCGTAATAATTAACTAAATGATTAATTCTAAAATTCTAAAAAAAATCACCATTTAAATCAATAAATGATATAAAAATATTTCAAGAAATTTCTGGGAAGGGAGGCTACAAATCTACCCACCTTAAAAATAATTTCGTCCTCAAAATTCAAATTCATAACTATTCCTTAAAACTCAAAGTCTACTATTATCTTAATATCCTCAAATTTAATCTATCAAAATATTTTATATCCTCCTCTAGTCAGTTTATAACTCCGAATAATTGAGGACTTCTACCCACCTTTGGTCACACTACTCCTCAAAATACGGTCACTAAAATCTTATAACCTTCTAACTAGTGGCTAATAATCCTACCAAAATAACTAGGACATATGGCATCTATAATCCTTCATATCTATAAACAACCAATATTCAATAGTCAAGCAATATATACTATAATTTAAGGATTTCTGATAGATTCTAGACAGCACGATCGTTCGTCACCTCGAAATAAAAGGGACGAGAATCAATGGTACGGAAAGCAATAAAGTATAATCGAGAGCAAATTTGGAGTTTTCAAGGATGTAGAGAATTTCTAGGAGAATTTCCAAGGCTGTGTGGATTGAGATTCCTAAGGGTTTAGTTAGTTACGCAGGCTCGTATCAGTACAGTTACGTAATCGATACGATATGCTCTGACCTGCATGGGCCACCAAAAAAACTTGTCACGACCCGCACCCGCTTTTCGGACGCGAGAGCGTGAGCAAGCCAGCTACGTATCGAGCGGACTTCAGCCTCTCTCGAATACGTAAACGCAGTCAAGGCTATGGTATACTGCCAAATCATGGCAAACAAATCTATATCTCAATCCACAATAAGAGTATAAACATGAATGAACACTATGGGTCGTGGTCTGCAACCCACTAGCATAAATGTCCGATAAGACTCTAAAGGAAATAACAAGAGTCTAAAACTGAATCAAGAAATATGATATCTCATGATAAGGTATGAAAGCACGAAAGGATAACAAACGTAATAATGATACATGAATCCCACAAGAACCGTAAATCCTCCGCCATCCAGAACTACTAGCTAACTCCATGCAATCGCTAAACCTGAAGAGATCATCAGGTCCTCAGAGGACATAGCAAGATACATAATATATATGCCTATCTAACAGTTTTATCATACGCAAGAAAATAAACAAGAAAACAGGAACATGACAAATGACTACGACCACGAACACGAACACACGAACACTAGAACAACTACGCGTAAATGAACTGCCGAGTAAACAATGAATACGAGATCAATGGAAGAACCAAATCCTCACCCTGAGTGGACTCGTAGGTTTGAACTAATCACTAACCCTCGTCCCGAGTGTGGACTCTCTGGTTAGTTCACGGCAAGGCACCCTCGTCCTGAGTGTGGACTCTCTGGTGCAAGTATAACATCCTCGTCCTGAGTGTGGACTCTCTGATGTAAACACCCTCGTCCCGAGTGGACTCTCTGGTGCAAGTCAAGTCAACACCCTCGTCCCGAGTGTAGACTCTCTGGTACAAATAAATCGACATCCTCGTCCCGAGTGTGGGCTCACGGATGTAAACAGATCAAGAAAAACACCCTCGTCCCGAGTGGACTCTCTGGTGCCAAGGAAACAATATCAAGGATTTAGCATTTCAATTACACGTACTCATTCTATGACACGACTCAAGTAAGGTATTGACGAGAAACTCCAAGTGTGAACCACAAGACCAAACATGAACACGACTATATGCAATAAAAACAACTCAAAAGAATGTAATAGAAAAAGCACATATCCATAAACAATCAAAACTAGAAAATAAAATATAATGCATATAAATAAAACTGTAGAGGAAGGTAAGGTATACTTGCTTGGAGGTTGCACGCAGATCGAACAACAATATAGTCAACTGCCAAGCCATAAAGTCCAAGTCATCACAACTGTCTCCGAAAGCTGAAACAAATATTGCCAACATTCTCAGAATAGTTAAATTAGCTAGGAATGTATGTCCTTAAGTCCAATTTGGAACACAGGGGCAAAACTGTAATTTTGGCCAAAATGATATCCGTCATTGGACCCGCTTCGCACCGAAAAATGTCCCAGAGTGCATGGTCTCTAAAGTCGTCAAACTACATGTCTACGGATTTGTTTTGATGATACGAAACCAACGGTATGACCAGTTATGGATTTCGGCAGGCCCTACACAAAATCGCCCGTTGAATCGGATCGTAGGGCCCGCAAAACGGCGATCCGATCAACTGTCTCAAAATCGGACCAAACTTGGCATACAGGACCAAAAAATGATACGGTCCTGTTGGCGCAAGTTTCGACTCGATCTAACGAACGTGCACAAAGTAATTGAAGTTTGTGCAAAGTGGTCGATACGGTGAATTTTGACGGATACACATAAAATTCGTCGCACACACGCGATCAATTTGAATTCTGTCAAATCCCACACATCTACGAAGCCATTACGCACCTTTCGATGCTTTCAGTTTACGACCACGTCACCCGAAATGGCGTGACGCACGTCGTATCGAAGCTTTTTAAGTTTTCGAAAACTGTTTTTTCTTGATTTTGGATGTCAGTTTTCACGATGCATGGTTGATGAAATCAGAATCTATAAAAGGGCTACTATAATGTCTGTTGTTCGTACTACGTATCTGGGTATACGTATACGTATTATTTCTGTATTGCATGATTCCTTGCTTAGTTTTCATCCTGGCTTGGGTTATTCATGGTTCGGGTGGCTTGGTTCGGTTTGGGATTGCTATTGGTTCGTCATGAACCAAGGGTGAACCCCCTACCTACTACTACCACTACCATTTATTACCCATACTTCCTTCTCTCTCTTCATTACTCTCTTCTTCTCCACCATTAACTCCTGCACCTACCAAGAGAGTGAGGTCTAGGCAAGTGCAACTTGCTTCATGGAGGAACTCCAACTTTATTGCTTCATCCTCTTCCTTATAGCATTTTAACTTACTTTAATACTTGGCATTTCCACTTTCCATGGCTAGATTCTTGTAGATCTAAGTTTACTTTATTTTTGGAATTCTTGGGTTTTGATCTATTTAATCTTGTTATTTCTAAGTTTTGATGGTTCTATGTTGTAGAGCATTTCATTTTGACCCGTTTTGACCTATGGAAGTTCGGATTTTGGCTCCGGATGATGGAGTTATGGAGCTTGAGAACTTGGCTCTCATGGTGTTCTTCTTCTCGGGATTTTGGAGAAGATGAACTGTGCTTGACTTGACCATATGAATAATTCATACGGCAAGTATTCTCATCAGCCGCATGGCTGGAAGTACTTGAGCCGCATGAGGGCCGAACTCATCTAGCCGCATAACTCGCTCAATCTCCAGCCGCATATACTCTGCACTTCTTAAGCCGTATGGGACGTTATCTGTTTAGCCGTATACACCCTTCCTGGCCGCATGGGGACCCCCGCTTCTTCCAGCCGCATGAATGCTCTGACTCAGTCTCATGCGCCCTCTCTTCCCGCTAGTGCATGGGACTTTACTTGACCCAGCCGCATGAGAACTTCTTTCTGAGCCGCATGCAAGCAACTTGCTCTCAGTCGCAGGAACCCTTCCCCCTGCAGCCGTATAATACCCCTCTCTTCCCGCTAGCCGCATATGCCTCCTTCTCCTCAGCCGCATGAGCTTTGGACCCTCAACCGCATGAGCTGCTGCCGTATGGATTCTCCCCTTTAGCCGCATACGCCTGATCCTATTCAGCCGCATGGACTGTTCTCTAATCAGCCGTATGAGATCATTCCTGGCCGTATATGCCTGAGCCGTATGGCTCTCCAACAGTCCTGTGTACTATTATTTTATTATTAATTGCCCATGTCTTATAACCCCTATTTTATATCCTTACGCCTTTTGTCCTGAACTTGATAAATCACGATTTGATTGACATGATTAAAATAACAATTGTACATGACATGGTGTGACAAGGAACTAGCATGACATGACTTGATAGTGGCCCGACGTGGCGCACTCCTGACAAGTAAACCTGACATGATATATCTTGCTAAGCTGTTGCGACGGCTACCTGACATGACATGACCTGTATAAATAACATGGACACCGTGGGCGCATGTGCTTGTACAAATAAGCCAGTCCTGTCTTACATCATGTCTAGGACAGGGATTCCTGAGTACCACGGTCAGGAGTACCTGCTAAAATGGACTAAGGTTAACAACTAGAATTACACAGTAGTCATGAAGAGATTTCCCAGCTACAGGCATCCCGTTACCTGGGCGCGCCTGGGATCTGTAGCCTGCCGTCGAGTAGGGCACATTTCCAGTACACTGTCATGTGTTGCACCCTTCAAGCTACCTAAGGGTACATGCGTTTCCTGGACGATGTACCCACCTGAATTCAACCCCTAATTTTCGTCCTAGGTAACCTGGATGGTCTGCAGGGCTTGTGGCTGTGGAATAATCTCACTGCATCTTGCTAGTAATTAGGCCTGTGATAACCCTAGTTAGTTAAAGTATCAAGCCATAATTCTTGCTTGGCCGTGAAATGATTGGATGGAGTCTAACCAGTCTAGTCTTGTCCTAATCCTGTTCTAGGTTACTGCATGACCGGAATGCCTATATTTATTTTACCGATAAATGGTGAGAATCCAAGTTCTGTTCAGACGAAGGATTACAACTCCGGTCCTTGTTTGGTTTATGGGTTGTAACCTGGCTATCTGAATAGTCCTACGGTTATCTCATCGTATATCACCCTGTTATGCTTTTTTTCTTAATTTCTGTCTTATTTATTACTTTATTGTTATTTTGTGCTAATTGCTGGTTTTAGTTTCTAAGTGAAGTCTCCTTTGTGGCACTTGCTCTTTCTGGGGTCTGACCCAGCTGGTTTTGTGTGGCCAGATTTCGGAGCAGCTCCAGAGGATCTACCAACTTTCCAGCCCGATGGTGGCGACTAGACGTAACCAGGGCAACGAGTGGGTTTCTTTTTGATCTCCCACTTTATTGTAAAAAAATTCTTTTGAGGCGTTTAGCCAACGAGCACCTGTTTAGCTCGATTGTATTTTACTTACTGTCTGCCTACGGGCTGTACCATGATTGACAGATCCTAGGATTGATCATGTATGACTAAACTCTTACTATTCCTAACATTTTGTAATGACTAGCTTCATGATCAGCTAAATATGTAATGTTTGGGATGCCTTACTATTGTATATTTAATGATCATACGTCTTGTAACTCTTACTTACTTGCTTGTGATTGAGACAATAGGCTTTTTCATGACCTTCGGAGACTGTTGGCTTGTAGTAAACCCTCATGTATCTAGACAGCTATGACCGTATAGCGAGATAGAATCTATTTCATATACGTAGTTGGCTATGTCTGCCCCCGCTCTCCAGTATTCTGGTTCTGGGTGTGACATGGTTTAAGTGGTGGCCCATGCAGGTCTTGTAAATCAAGATATGTGAGAATTTACCGAATAGATGTCTCAATCACTATGCGCCCTTGATCTCTGTTCGTGTCCTCTGAATCCCTGGATTCTTGTCCTGATCACATGTTCGTATCGTTGATCTGTCCTGGACCTTCCTTATTGTTCCCCATGTCGTCTTCTTTAGCGGCATTGTTCCTCGACCTGCCGGTCAGCAAGGCGGAGCACTTCTCGCGGATCAGCAGCAACCTGGAGATCAAGTCCAGCTTTCGGGAGTAGCCTCCAGAGTCGTACCTTCTGGCGGAGAGCCACCGGTCCAGCCAGTCCAGCCTGTAGAACCTGATGACGGCACTTTGGTAGGTCTCGTCAGGACCTTGATAGCTTCCCAAGACCGGCGCGGAGATGTCTTATACCAGGCAGTGATGGATGCTTTGACCAGAGGAGGTCATCAGGGTAACCGCACGGCCAACAGCTTCAAGCGCTTGAACCCTCCCTTCTTTGATGGTAGCGAAGATGCTATCGCAGCAGATGCTTGGCTTCAGGACACTGAGATGATTCTAGAAGCAGCCAGGACCCCAGAGAACGAGAAGGTGGCCATAGTGCGCCTGCAGTTGCTAGATCTTGCCCGTAGCTGGTGGGCGGCTCAGGCCGTTGGATTAGCAGCACCCATTGCTTGGGCGGTATTCAGAGAGAGATTCCAGACCAAGTATTTTGATGCTGTAGCTCGGTACGATCTACAGACGAGGTTCACCAATCTGAAGCAGATGGGGAGGACGGTCGACGGATATGCGACCGAGTTTTCGAGACTTAGTCGGTTTGCTCCCACCTTGGTGGCAACCGAATATGATCGAGCCCAGCGGTTCCAGCAGGGACTTCACCTGGAGATCTTGTTGGCAGTAGAACAGTTTGAGCATCAGACTTTTGATACAGTCTTGAGAGCAGCCCGAAGGCGTGAGTATACCTCCCAGAGGATCGTGGATAGGGCCGCAGGTCGGAAGAGATCCCACGGCCAGATGAATCAGTCTTCAGCCCCAGCCCCGGCAGCAAGAGCTTTGACTATTGGAGCTCCGAGGCGAGCGACCTCAGTGACGTCGGTTCAGCATTCCACTCCGACGCACCCTCAGCAGCAGCAGCAGCAGCAGCAGAAGCAGAAGCAGAAGCAATCTTTCGCATTAGGATGTTCTCATTGTCGGAAGCCAGGCCATGTAGTGGCAGAGTGTCGTAGGGCGCAGGGATTGTGTCTGGCTTGTGGAGCAGCAGACCATAGGGTTGGATCCTGCTCGAATAGGGGTGGTTCATCATCGTCCAACCTTTCTAGCTCTTCGGTGAGGGGACCAGCTCCGGTCCAGCAGCAGCAGTATCCATTGCCGAGGCCCCTTGCCGCCTCAGTCCCAGGCATTCCAGCAGCAGAACCCCCAGCAGTATGTACAAGTCCAAGCCTTGAGTCAGAATAAGCAGCGAGGATTTCAGCCGAGGGGACCAGCACCCCGAGGGCATGATCAGGCCATGGTGATGACCGTGGAGGAAGGATTGGCACCAGGAGAGGTAGTAGAAGGTATTATTCTCGTCAACTCCTTTCCAGCTTCAGCTTTATTTGATTCTGGTGCATCGTATTCTTTTATGTCTACACGATTCACGACATGGGTAGGATTGGAGCCCGAGTCATTATCAGTAAGGCTCAATATACTTACTGGTAATGGACTTGTGGGAGTAGATAGAGTGTTTTCCTCGTGTTGAATCGTAGTTAGCGGTAGAGAGTTCCCTGCTAGGTTGATAGAGTTTCCGATGGCCGATTATGATGTGGTCTTAGGGATGGATTGGTTGAGGAACCAGTATGCTAGAATAGACTGCCATATTGGTAGGGTTGTTTTTAGCATTCCAGGCGAGCCGGAGTTTTCCTTTTCCCAAGGCGTAGTTGAGCCTTCTCCTCCAGTATTGCGGATGGCAGTAGCAGCAGTTTAGTTGTCCAGGATAGTGGATGAGTTCCCAGATGTTTTCCCAGAAGAGCTTCCAGGTATGCCGCCAGAACGGGAGATCGAGTTCACCATAGACTTGATTCCTGGGACGGCCCCAGTATCAGAGAGAGTCTACAGGATGGCGCCTTCATAATTGGAGATCTTGTACAAGATGATTGAAGAGCTTATAACCAAGGGATTCATTCGTGCTAGTGGATCGCCTTGGGGAGCCCCGATACTTCTTGTAAAAAGAAGGATGGTACATCCAGGTTATGTGTTGATTATCGTACCTTAAACTCAGTGACAATCAAGAACAGATACCCTCTCCCGAGGATAGATGACTTGTTTGATCAACTTAAGGGGCATCAGTATTCTCGAAGATCAACTTGCGCTCAGGATATCATCAGATCAGAGTCAGAGAGCAGGACATCCCGAAGACAACTTTTAGATCGAGATATGGCATTGGGAGTTCCTTGTTATGCCTTTTGGAGCGACCAATGCGCCGGCGGTATTCATGGACCTCATGAATCGTATCTTCATGCCTTACTTGGATCAGTTTGTGATCGTGTTCTTGGATGACATCCTGGTCTACAGCAAGAGTGAAGCGGAGCATGAGCAGCATCTCAGAGTTGTCCTCCAGATTTTCAGGGAGCACCAGTTATATGCCAAGTTCAGTAAATGCGAGTTCTGGCTCGATCGCATTTCGTACTTGGGTCACATCATTACCAGAGGAGGAGTAGAAGTGGATCCCCAGAAGATTGTGGCCATTGAGTCGTGGCCAGTACCCAGCACCGTTGCAGAAGTTCGTAGTTTTCTTGGATTGGCCGGCTACTATCGGCGGTTTGTTTCAAATTTTGCTCGAATTTCGGCGCCATTGACCCAATTGACCCGCAAGGATGTGCAGTTTGCTTGGACAGCAGAATGTCAGGATTCATTTGAGAAGTTGAAGCGAGGCTTGATGACAGCTCCCATTCTCACGCTTCCAGATGGCACTGGAGGATTCTCGGTATATTATGATGCTTCGGGCAGAGGTTTGGGATGTGTTCTGATGCAGCATGGGAAGGTAATAGCTTATGCATCACGACAACTTCGTGATCATGAGAGGAATTACCCAACCCATGACTTGGAGCTGGCAGCAGTAGTGTTTGCACTTAAGTTATGGAGGCACTATTTGTACGGAGATAGGGTGGAGATTTTCACCGACTATAAGAGCCTAAAGTATGTTTTCATCCAGAAGGATCTTAATATGCATCAGAGGAGATGGCTAGAGCTTCTTGTGGATTATGATGTCAACCTACAGTATCATCCTGGGAAGGCCAACGTCGTTGCAGATGCTTTGAGCAGGAGAGCCGGAGTTTATTTCCTAACAATGCAACCAGTGCTGTTAGAAGATCTTCAGAAGATGGGTATTGAAGTTGTTCTCCCTTCCAGTATGGCATTGATGGCCAGTATGCAAGTTCAGTCCACTATAGTCGAGAGGATCCGGATGGCCAGTCAACAGATTCCAAGCTTCAGCGACTCAGAGCAGAGTGTGAGGCAGGACGAAGACCAGAGTTATGCATTCATGAGGATGGTACACTTCGACATTGTAAGCGTCTTTGTGTACCCAGTGGAGATATCAGACATGAAATCATGGCAGAGACCCACAGTTCTCAATATTCCATTCATCCGGACGGTACAAAGATGTACCGTGATATTCGTCAGCACTTTTGGTGGAATGGCATGAAAAGAGAGATAGCCCAGTTTGTCTCTCGTTGTTTAGTCTGCCAACAAGTTAAGGCTGAACATCAGAGGCCAGCTGGACTTCTTCAGCCCTTGCCAATTCCAGAATGGAAGTGGGAGCATGTAACCATGGATTTTGTGACCGGATTGCCTAGATCCCCAGCTGGTAGAGACGCTATCTGGGTTATTGTCGATCGCTCACGAAGGTAGCATACTTTCTTTCATTCAGAGTCAGTCAGTCGACAGCTCAGCTAGCAGAGATGTACCTCAGGCAGATTGTCAGGTTGCATGGTGTTCCAATCAGTATCACCTCGGACCGGGATTCCAGATTTATATCGCACTTTTGGTGTAGCTTGCAAGAGAGTTTGGGGACTCACCTCCAGTTCAGCTCAGCTTATCACCCGCAGACAGATGGCCAGTCGGAGCGCACGATCCTGACCCTTGAAGACATGCTGCGGTCATGTACACTTGACTTCGGTGGTTCGTGGGAAGATCACTTGTACCTGGTAGAATTCTCGTACAACAACAGTTTCCAGGCCAGTATCCAGATGGTACCGTTCAAGGCACTTTATGGCAGGAAGTGCAGATCCCGTTAGCCTGGGATGATGTTGAAGAGAGGCAGATGCTCGGTCCAGAATGATTGCCCAGACAGTCGAGGTGGTCAGGAGAGTCCGAGATCACCTTCGAGTTGCCCAAGATCGCCAGCGTCACTGGGCCAATTCTTATCGGCGTCCTCTCGAGTTTTCGGTTGACGATCATGTATTCCTGAGGATTTCGCCTAACCGGGCGTCATTCATTTCGACGTACGGGGAAAGCTTAGTCCTAGGTATATAGGACCGTTCATCCTCGAGCGTGTAGGAGATGTATCCTATCTCTTCTTCCGCTGTCGTTAAGCGAGGTGCATGACGTGTTCCATGTATCCCAATTACGACGGATATCCCAGACCCGAGCCACGTCCTGGATCATTCGGAATTGGTTATTGGTACCAACCTTTCGTATGAGGAGAGGCCCATGTCTATATTGGACCGGAGAGAGAAGACACTCAGGAATAAGACTATCAAGTTAGTCCGAGTTGCTTGGGGCCATCAATCTTTGGGTGAGTCAACATGGGAGCGTGAGGATGATATCCGATCGCGATATCCCGACGTGTTTAACTCGTGAGGTATAATGTCTTCCTTATGCCTCATGCCTTCGATTTCTTGCTTGAATGAGTGATTGCCTGCCTAGTTATAGCTTGCATGTGATTAGTATAGCTTGTCATTGCTCCTCTAGCCTCTTGATTAAATTTCGAGGACGGAATTCTTTTAAGGTGGGTAGAGTTGTAATGCCTGTTGTTCGTACTACGTATCTGGGTATACGTAAACGTATTATTTCTGTATTGCATGATTCCTTGCTTAGTTTCCATCCTGGCTTGGGTTATTCATGGTTCGGGTTGGCTTGGTTCGGTTTGGGATTGCTATTGGTTCGTCATGAACCAAGGGTGAACCCCCTACCTACTACCACCACTACCATTTATTACCCATACTTCCTTCTCTCTCTTCATTACTCTCTTCTTCTCCACCATTAACTCCTGCACCTACCAAGAGAGTGAGGTCTAGGCAAGTACAACTTGCTTCATGGAGGAACTCCAATTTTATTGCTTCATCCTCTTCCTTATAGCTTTTAACTTACTTTAATACTTGACATTTTCACTTTCCATGGCTAGATTCTTGTAGATCTAAGTTTACTTTATTTTTAGAATTCTTGGGTTTTGATCTATTTAATCTTGTTATTTCTAAGTTTAGATGGTTCTATGTTGTAGAGCATTTTATTCTGACCCATTTTGACCAATGGAAGTTCGGATTTTGGCTCCGGATGATAGAGTTATGGAGCTTGAGAACTTGGCTCTCATGGTGTTCTTCTTCTCGGAATTTTGGAGAAGATGAACTGTGCTTGACTTGACCGCATGAATAATTCATGCGGCAAGTGTTCTCATCAGCCGCATGGCTGGAAGTACTTGAGCCGTATGAGGGCCGAACTCATCTAGCCGCATAACTCGCTCAATCCCCAGCTGCATATACTCTGCACTTCTTGAGCCGCATGGGACGTTACCTGTTTAGCCACATGCGCCCTGCCTGGCCGCATGGGGACCCCGCTTCTTCCAGCCGCATGAATGCTCTGACTCAGTCTCATGCGCCCTCTCTTCCCGCTGGCCGCATGGGACTTTACTTGACCCAGCCGCATGAGAACTTCTTCCTGAGCCGCATGCAAGCCACTTGCTCTCAGCCGCAGGAACCCTTCCCCCTGCAGCCGCATAATACCCCTCTCTTCCCGCTAGCCGCATATGCCTCCTTCTCCTCAGCCGCATGAGCTGCTGCCGCATGGATTCTCCCCTTTAGCTGCATGCGCCTAATCCTATTCAGCCTCATGGACTGTTCTCTAATCAGCCGTATGAAATCATTCCTGGCCGCATATGCCTGAGCCGCATGGCTCTCCAATAGTCCTGTGTACTATTATTTTATTATTAATTGCCCATGTCTTGTAACCCCTATTTTATATCCTTACACCTTTTGTCCTGAACTTGATAAATCACGATTTGATTGACATGATTGAAATAACAATTGTACATGATATGGTGTGACAAGGAACTAGCATGACATGACATGATAGTGGCCCGACGTGGTGCACTCCTGACAAGTAAACCTGACATGATATATCTTGCTAAGCTGTTGCGACGGCTACCTGACATGACATGACCTGTATAAATAACATGGACACCGTGGACGATTGTGCTTGTATAAATAAACCAGTCATGTCTTGCATCATGTCTAGGACAGGGATTCCTGAGTACCACGGTCAGGAGTACCTGCTAAAATGGACTAAGGTTAATAACTAGAATTACACAGTAGTCATGAAGAGATTTTCCAGCTACAGGCAATCCCGTTACCTGGGCGCACCTGGGATCTGTAGCCTGCCGTCGAGTAGGGCACATTTCCAGCACACTGTCATGTGTTGTACCCTTCAAGCTACCTAAGGGTACATGCGTTTCCTGGACGATGTACCCACCTGAATTCAACTCCTAATTTTCGTCCTGGGTAACCTGGATGGTCTGCAGGGCTTGTGTGGCTGTAGAATAATCTCACTGCATCTTGCTAGTAATTAGGCCTGTGATAACCCTAGTTTGTTAAAGTATCAAGCCGTAATTCTTGCTTGGCCGTGAAATGATTGGATGGAGTCTAACCAGTCTAGTCTTGTCCTGATCCTGTTCCAGGTTACTGCATGACCGGAATGCCTATATTTACTTTACCGATAAATGGTGAGAATTCAAGTTCTGTTCAGACGAAGGGTTACAACCCCGGTCCTTGTTTGGTTTACGGGTTGTAACCTGGCTATCTGAATAGTCCCACGGTTATCTCATCGTATATCACCCTGTTATGCTTTTTTCTTAATTCCTGTCTTATTTATTACTTTATTGTTATTTTGTGCTAATTGCTGGTTTTAGTTCCTAAGTGAAGCCTCCTTTGTGGCACTTGCTCTTTCTGGTGTCTGACCCAGCTGGTTTTGTGTGGCCAGATTTCGGAGCAGCTCCAGAGGATCTACCAACTTTCCAGCCCGATGGCGGAGACTAGACGTAACCAGGGCAACGAGTGGGTTTATTTTTGATCTCCCACTTTATTGTAAAATATTCTTTTGAGGCGTTTAGCCAACGAGCACCTGTTTAGCTCGATTGCATTTTACTTACAGTCTGTCAACGGGCTGTAACATGATTGACAGATCCTAGGGTTGATCATGTATGACTAAACTCTTGCTAGTCCTAACATTTTGTAATGACTAGCTTCATGATCAGCTAAATATGTAATGTTTGGGACGCCTTACTATTGTATATTTAATGATCATACGTCTTGTAACTCTTACTTACTTGCTTGTGATTGAGACAATAGGCTTGTTCATGACCTTAGGAGACTGTTGGCTTGTAGTAAACCCTCATGTATCTAGACAGCCGTGACCGTATAGCGAGATGGAATCCATTTCATATACGTAGCTGGCTATGTCTGCCCCCGCTCTCCAGTATTCTGGTTCTGGGGCGTGACAGTTACGAAGCCCTATATTGTCTAGAAGTGTCTTCAAAAAAATTTGGGAAATTCTGAACATCCTGACGCGAATCGTCTTCCTAAGTCGGGGTTCGAGTAGGTGTTATGCTCTGTTTTAGAGCAGTTTTTTATCGATCTTTGCATCGATTTTCTGGACAGGGTGCTAATCTATAGTGGAATCTATTTACTGGGATTCATAGAGGATTATTTCGTCTTTCCATAGGAATTTACAAGATCGAAAATGATTGGGTATTCGAGACGAAAATAGGGGAGGAAGTGGGTTACCTGGCGGTCGGCTTGTTGGTGCGAAATAGGGTGTTCTCTGTTACAGGATGTTTTCCGGCATCACGTGGCGGCCGACGGTGGGCGCAGGTGGCCGAGGGTGCGCGCGTGGTCGTGGCGAGTTGTGGGGGTGAAGGTCTCGGCGAGTTTATGTTAGGGTTTTCTTTCGTTTCTCGATCTCTATTTGTATTTATATCGAACAAGCGGGGGTTCCGCTCGGC
>JANAVB010020545.1:0-28559 GCA_029216955.1 Iris pallida | reverse complement strand
CAGACTACCTACAAAAAATGCTCAGGACTGGGGGTAGTGCTCACTGCTCCAATGTTCAGAAATCGCGGAAGGCACGAAAGTTTGGATTCCTAAGTCCAAACCATCCTCGGATCTTCCTGTTGTCTCCGAAGCAAAGGCATCCTTCCTACTCCTGTTGTGGAGACTCCCATCAGTGATGAGGCAGTCTCTATTTCAGCGAGGCCGCAGGCGTAAAAACAGGCTTCCGTTTGTAACGAGGCAGCCTCAGTATTGTGCCTGAGCGTAAAAACCAATCTCTCGTCGGTGACGAAGAAGATTTCCAAGTTTTACGCCCGCGTAAAAATGAGGTATTACGCCCAGTGCGTAAAAACCAAAATTTACGCTATGTGCATAAGAACAATCTCCCGTCTGTGACGTGGTAGACTCCAATGCTTTACGTTCTAACCGTAAAAATAAGTCTCCCGTCTGTGACGCGATAGACATACAAAATTTACGCTCCACGCGTAAAGGAAAATCTTCCGTCTGTGACGTGGTAGATACTCATGTTTACGCTCTATGCGTAAAGGTAAATCTCCTGTCTGTGACAGTGTAGATAAAATTCATATGATATCTTTACATCTAAAGTGAATGTACCTGCACGCAACCAGCGTAAAAATTGTTGGTAATACTTCGGTTCTTCACCAACAGCCTTCTTACACTGCTTTACGCAAGGTACCAAACCTATAAATTACGCGTAATGCTGATGAGTTCTTTGTGAAAAATCTCAGGATTTACGCACGCAACTGCAAGCGCGTAAAAATATACAGCTTGGTTCTGCTAATGCAGCAAGTAATCTTCTTTATACACAAGGGACTAAACGACTTTCTGTCCAAACATAATAAAGAAGACTGCTTCTTCTACTCCTTCTGATTTACGCGAGTTGCTTGTACAAAAGCGTAAAGACAGAAAGTCTCCTGTGACACTCCCAAAAAGATCACCATTGTGAGTGTCACCAAATTGTAATTAAGTGTTGCTGTTCGACGTCTAAATGGTCATTTTTGATCGGTTAGGCTACAATGATCAGCAATCAGTTGAAGATCAAGAACATGAGTTGTCATATGCCTCAGTTAATATGCATCTCATACCAACAGAGGACGACGTCCAAGACGCAACTCGTCACAAACTCCTGGTCAGCAACAGTTTAATCGACTTCTTGATAACTTTGAAGGAGTATATCAGAATACTCGACTGAGAAGTCAGAGACAGTTACAGACTTCTGACTCAGAAGCTGGGGGTACCCAGTCCTTAGAGTCCGAAACCGATAGCATTGATTCTTACTTCTACACCAATCCCTCTATATCTTCAAGGGAGGTTGAATCTTATGCTATTGGAGACGAACCGGAGACGTCATCTGCTAATACAGAACGTCTTTCTGCAGTTGAGTCGCTGAAGGATATGCTTACTATGATGCAAAGTATGCATCAAATAATAATGACTCAGCAAGTTCTCAACCGGCAGTGGTAACTCCGGTGCAAGTAGCAGCACAAACTCAAGATAGTCAAGGGGTTGATATGCCCTTGAATAATCAAAGTCAGGAGCCTGCCCCAATCAAAATTTTGCATCTCCAGATCCTATCATTCCAGAAGATGTACCACCTCCGGTGGGGTTATGGTACATCCGACAAAATTCAATCAAATGTGCTTCCTCAAACCAGTGAAGCTATTCAAGCAGTGCGAGAGTTAAAAGCACAGTTTGAAGTTTTGAAGCACAAGGATCAGCTCCAGAGGTTAGGGATTAAGCAACCTTATCCTCCTCACTGGAATGATGTGCCTTTTCCTCCAAAGTTCAAACCACAATCCATGGTATTATTTGATGGAAAGGCATCTCCCAGTAATATATTAATTATTTTGATATTATGACTGTATATTTGCAGAAGAATGATGCTCTTCTTACCCGAGTTTTCATCGGATGTCTAACGGGTTTAGCCTACGACTGGTATCGTAGTTTACCCGACAATTGTATTTCATCTTTTGACGAATTCAAAGCAATATTTTTCTCCCGCTTCTATGAAGGAGGCATGGACATGAACATGTCTTCCTTAATAGAATTTAAACAAAAGGAGAAGGAAGATACTCGGACGTTTATTGAACGTTTCCGACAAGCAACTCTGAAGATGCCTCCAGGCATGCCAGATTCAGCACTGATTGATAGTGCAAGATGAATCTGCGACCATCTATTGCTGTCTGTACGGGTTCCCAATTCACAGATTGTGCCTCGTTTATCATAGCAGCAGTTTCAGCCGAGACTAATGGTAGATTGGCTCGGGAACACGGGATGATTTTCGCTTCAGAAGACAAAGGAAAGAAAGGCTCTTCTGGTAAAATTCCGATAATCGTAATAGAAAAGGAAAGGATACCCTTATGGTTAATCTTTCCAAAAAAAAAACGACACTGAATAATCAGGAGTCTTCTAAGCCAAAAGAAGAATATTCCTTTGATGAGAGCGATATCCCAGGGATATTCTAATATCTGGTCAAGAGTGGCAAACTCCAGATTCCGAAGCCAAAAAGGCCTAATGAGGTAAATCTGACTGACAATCCCAAAATATTGTATCTATCACAGATACATCAATCATCCTACCAAGGCTTGTTATGTTCTGAAGAAGAAAATTTAGGAGCTGATAAATGCCAATGCCATCGCTTTAACTAATGATGAGCATACGGTCACAACCAATATGGTTTCTCTTCAATTTGGAGGTTTTCCTCCACAGCAAGTCCCAGATGAATTGTCCCAGTTCGAAGGCAACGATGAAGATTATGAATATCCCGCCTGCCAGAGGAAAATGAAGGATTGTTACCTCTCACATTAAAGAATGGTGAAATCATGTGGGTACATCCTGACTTAGTACCTGAAATGGAGGATGAAGATAAAACTTCAAAATCCAAGAAAGGTAGAAAAGTTAAAACCTGCAACATGATTTCTCATGTTATTCCAGATCCTGATGATTTGGATCAACTTTGGGATGGCATCCCTCTGGAGGATAGGCTGAAAGGTTCGAACATATGTCCTCCAAGTTTAGCTCCTCCTACCAAGCTTAAACTCACTCATCAGCAGTGGTTAGCTATAATAGTATTCCCTTATATAGGGCACAACAAGTCTTCGCTTCTTATGAGAAAGCCCCTACAGGGATCTTTCTTCGTATCCCATCCTCTCCTTCTTCTATGGCTACAGAGATTTGTATTCTCCTTCTTCGGAAGTCTCTATGCCTTCTTTTTCTCCTGTGGTTACAGAGATCTCTACTTCCTCTTCCTCTGTTCAACCACCCATTGAAAGTCCGCTGCCATTCACTTATACAGTCAACAATCAGTCCATCTCATGAAGAAGATGGGTTATGACTTTCAAAAGGCAGAGGGTTTGAACTATGATAAAGAATACGACTTCCTTTACAGATTCAAAGTCAAAAATCTACTGTTGGGTTGGGTTCTGAACTTCCTCTTAAAGATCCTCGCAAGAAGAAGGCTAAGGAAAAGAAGATTAAATCCTGCAAGATGGTACTTCATTTTCATGATTCTGAAGAAGAAAGCTTTTCTGGTACGAGATCTGGGAAAGAATACCACAAAGATTACGAGGGATCTTCCAAAGAAGCAGAGGATGTTGTAGAAACGATCCCAGTTCAACCATCTCATGTTCCTGTTAAACCATCGGTGGTTGAGAAAGGAAAACAGAAAGCGTACGCTTTGATGTTCCCTTGAAATCTACTTCAAATCAAGGGGTGGTGATGAAGCCCTACAAATTCGATATCTTAGCCCAGTTAGCTAATACTCCGGCTAGACTTTCGATTTTTGAGCTACTGCGTCTTTCTAAAGAAAGCAGAGAGACTTTGAGTGAAGCTTTGCTACAAGCAGACTCATGCTTGGCTCAACTTAAGAGTCCTGATAATACACCAGTGTCGTGTCCACAATGTCATAGTGTGATAGAGGTAATTCCTAACATTACCTTCACACAAGAAGATATGTTGTTGAAGCATAACAAGCATGACAGACCTTTGTGTTACACTGGGTATATTGAATCTACTAAATTGACAGGATTTATATTGATCCTGGGTCTTCTATTAGCATTATTCTTCAGAGTATGCTAAGACCTTTGAGGATTCCTACTAGTGATTTGATTTACACTAGTACCACGATCGTTGGTTTCAACTCTGGCAAGAGTAAACCATTGGGGAAGATTCGTCTAAAGATTCAGATTGGTGATCTTCGAACTATGGCTACTTTCTATGTTATTAACTCAGACGTATCCTACAACATCCTTCTTGGAAGACCGTGGATACATGAGCATAACATTGTGCCTTCAACTCTCCACCAATACTTCAAGTACGTGGATTCACAAGGGGTTGTGAAGACTGAATTTGCTGATATCAATCCCTTCAAGGGTGTTGAAGCCTATTTTTCTGACTCAAAACTCTACAAATAAGAGCATGTGAAGGAGATATCAGATTTGGCTGAAGATCAATCACCTGCTGAAGATCAGTCTGTCAATGAAGATCCCCCGAAAGAGCAACCTTTGAAGATCAAGGTCAAAGGTCGAATCCAACCCCAACCTGTCAATGATCAACCTCTGGTGATCAAAGTCAAAGGAAGAACTCGGGCTTCATCTGAAGAATCAATGAATATTCCTGCTAAGAGTCAAGATGCACCTCTTATGATCAAAGTCAAGGGACGTACTTCTCGTATGAATGATCCAGAATCACCATTGATCATCAACCTTGGCAAGTCTACGCAGAAGACGGATGACGGTCCATTAATGATAAATCCTAAGCGTAGTACTCAACTTGTAAATGATGTAAATATTGATCATTATGTACTTTTTGATATCAATGAAGATTTTCTTTTGGAGTATATGGCTGTCAAATTTGTTGAAAGAATGTCTTTATCTTCTGATGATCAAAGTCATCAATATAAAGACGACATAGATACAGAGAAAACTTTATACATTGACCATAAGAAAAATTCTTTTCCTCCGCATGTTGATGTAGGCCCTTATGCTCAAAAGTTCCTAAAATCTTCTCCTTATCTTCTTCCTGTAGCTGCTTCATCGCAAGCTTGTGTAACTTTTAGACGTCATAAAGAATCTTATTTCGTGATTCCGTCTGATAAGAAAAACAAGCACCAAATTATGTTTGGCCTGGCTAAAAATATCCCTGTTGTTCAGACAGATGATCTTCGAGATAAAGATAAAAGAAAAATCTAAATTGACAAATATAGTCAACAATCTCTCAAGATTATCCAGAAAATGGGATATGATTTGAAGACTATGCAATGTCTCAATCAAGGCAAAGGTAGACGATTACCATTATGTGGTGATCCGTTCTACCAGAAAACTCGTCATAGGTTGGGATATGATCTGTCCCACATGTTTAGTGACGATATACAAGAAGAATTCTCTTCTAGTTCTTCACAATCCTCAGATTCGAAAGAAATCTATTTCATCGAATCTGATACATCCCACTCCTCATATGCTGGATGAGACTATTACGATGAATCTGAGTGTGTATTTTCAGTTAACATGGTTCAAACTGAAGGTGAATTTGAGCCATTTGAAAATGACCCTTGGGCCCAACAGATGGACACTCAGTGGAGCTTCATTTTGAACAACGACAACCACCTACAGAGGATAAGATTGTTCAAATTGACGTTGGAGACGGAACTACGTCCAGCCAATATTCATCAGTAAGAACCTTTTTGAAGATGAAAAGGAAGAGTTAATACAACTGATTAAAGATTATATCGATATTTTTGCATGAAGTTATGAGGATATGCCGGGTCTAGATCCTAAAGTTGCTACTCATAAACTCAATTTTCTTCCTAATGCCAAGCCTGTGAAACAACAGCAACAGCATTTTCGACCAGACATGATGGATGCAATTGAAGCAGAAGTCAAAAAGCTGATTACATGTGGCTTTGTTCGTGAAGAACAACACCCAGACTGGATTGCCAATATTGTTCCTATTATGAAGAAGAATGGAAAAGTCAGAGTTTGCATAGATTTTTGAGATCTTAATGCAGCTTGCCCAAAGGACGAATTTCCACTTCCGATTACCGATGTCATGATAGACAATACATGCAGTTTTGAATGCATGTCTTTCATGGATGGGTTCTCAGGATATAATCAGATTAAGATGCATCCAGAAGATGAAAAGCATACTGCTTTTCGTATACCTCTTGGAGTCTATTGCTATACGGTTATGCCATTTGGACTGAAAAATGCCGGTGCTACGTATCAACGGGCCATGAGCAACATCTTTCAAGAACATCTACGGAAAATAGTTGAATGTTATGTAGATGATATGGTTGTTAAAAGTCGATCAAAAGATGATCACATTCAAGACTTGAAGACAGTATTTGAATTTGTAACATCAAAATACGTAGGACTAGGAACGTAGACATGCCAGCTGTATACATATGAAATACATGGGCCTCGTATGTATACATAAGCTGTAAAATGTAGTAGAACCATAACTAATCTCATCCACACAAAATAAATGAATAAAAGATATCATATAATGATAATGAATTGTCTCGATACAATATATTGGGTGGAGACAAATCCACTACCAACAAGCAAAGAAAAAATACATGAGAAAAGAAATAAATTTGGCGAGCGAAGCGAAGACGATCCAAACGCAATTATCCTCGAAGAAATGGAGATGGTCACGGCTAAAGCTAGAGCCCCTGCGAAAAGACAATAGCACACACCTGGCGAGACAACCAGGTCCTCAGAGGGACGTAACAAGACACATAACATCATGTCAATAACTGAATAATTAAAGCTCAACAGAAAAGTACATGTGACTACACAAATAAAGGTCCTTAACCATTCTAGATGAAAATGCACTTTAAAGACAACGTTCCACACAAGGGCTCCCGAGACTAAAAATACAGCACGTTAGCATTTCAACCAAGGCACTAGTGGCGTCTAGAGAAAAATAAATGCACGACCCATTAGCACTCGAGTGAGAGCTAAGGGGCAGCTAGAAAAAAAAATGCACGGCCACTAGCTCTTGGGTGAGTCACTAACGGCAGCTAGACGAAGGTAAATGCACGGCACATTTGTGTTTCAATCGAGGCACTAGTGGCATCTAGAGAAAAGTAATAAGTGCACGGCCACTAGCTCTCGACTGAGTCACAAATGGCAGCTAGACGAAGGTAAAGGTGTGAAAGCCCCTGCGCCTAATAACTGTCTTCACCCTCCCCATGCATACTCGTGCTGAATCCACACCACGATATTCCTAATAACCGCTAAGTCTGCTAGACAACTATATTAGCAGTTATACCCTAATGCTCGTCCTGTACGCACCGATGTACGGTCGGTACGCAAGTCCGAATCTATATGGGACACGTGACATCGTGGTACACAAGTGTTGGCCCATGAATGTGGCACAAACAAAGGTAGTCCCTTAACTCTAGGCTAAATACATAAAAAAACTAAAATATAATAATTTGCAACTACATAGGATTTTGAAAGAACAACTTATAAGAAATAAAACATGCATGATATTGAGCAAGAAATTAAACAGTAAAGGCAAGGTGTCTTGCCTGGTAGGATGCCTGGTGTACTTCAATGATCAAGGTGGCACGAACTGCGACTTCGGTACAACAACTATACAAGGTGACCTCGAGTGGTGGCACAGACAGTTCCATTGGGTCCAGAAGGGTCAATTTAGTTAGGGTAGACATATGGAAGTACAGAATTAGTGAGGAAACGGGAATAATGGGGTTGGTCATGGTCTGGACGATAATCGAAAGAATTTGATCGAATAATATGAATTTAGAAAATTATTTATAACCTTGAAAACTGTATTTTATTACCAAAACATCTTAGATAACTACGTACTTGAAAATCAATATATCTATTAAGCTAAAAATTCTAATTTTGTCAAAATAAAATTTTAGTAGGATACTATATATTTTTATAAAAATATGTTGTTAGGTGAACACTTAAAATCAAAATCAAATTAGGCAAAAATTCTAAGTTTGTCAAAATAGGATTTCTAAGTAGAAAATTATATTTTATTAGTTAAAAATAATTATTGATAATTATTTACAAATCTAGAAAACAAGTTTAGGACTAAAACCTAACTTTGTCAAAGTAAAATTTTATGGGTAAAAACTATACTTTTAAAATATCATGAAATAATATAGCAAATATATTTAGGACTACTAACGAAAATTTTAAAGATAACTATAGGGTCCATGCCAAATAAAATATGCCTAATTTTGAAAATATTACTTATGGATATAACAACAACAATAATAATAATAATAATAATAATAATAATAATAATAATAATAATAATAATAATAATAATAATAATAATATGCTATAATTACTAAAGATTAATACTAAGTGTATGTACATACATATATACAACTATAGATCATAAATATAAACCTTAGTGCTATTCTATAAATGATAGAAAAAACTAAAAATAATAGCAAAAATAATAATAATAATAATAATAATAATAATAATAATAATAATAATAATAATAATAATAATAATAATAATAATAATAATAATAATAATAATAATAATAAAATAAAAATAAAAATAAAAATAAAAATAAAAATAAAAATAAAAATAAAAAATATTAAACACTATACTGCTGTTGTTCTCCTCGTTTTTCAGAGAGAATACCAAAAAGAAGAAAAAGAATCAGAAGAAGGGGAAGAAGAGAAAGGGAGCGGTGGAGATCGGAAAAAGGGGCTCCGTCGGGCGGCGAGCGGGGCGGACGCGGAGGAGGAGGAGATGGGTCGGGCGGAGGAGAAGAGACAGAGGGACGAGATTGAGGTGGCGAAGGGGTGGCTGCGCGAGGGCGCTGCAGGCGAGGGTTTCGGCTGAGGGATGCGGCCACGGCGGCGCTGAGAGACGGCGGGCGGAGGGAGAAAAAAAAAGTGGTCGGCTTGGCCGCGATGAACGGAGGGTGAGCTCGAGAGTGGAGAAAGAGGGTGCGGATTCCTGCTTGGCGGAGCCGCTGTGGCACGGAACCAGGGGGTCGGCGGCGACGCGCCGGTCGGAACTCCTCGGCGCGGCGGGAAACGAGCTGGGCTTGTCGACGACTGCTGCGGCGGAGTTCGAAGCAGGGGACGGGGCTCCGATCATCGGAAGAGAGGGACGGCAGTGACAAGGCACTGCTGCGAGGTTTTCGAACGCACGGTGGCGCTGCACGGCTTCGACGAAGGTAGGTGTTTTCCGTTTTTCCTTGTCTCGGGTGGTTTGGTGTTTGGTAATTATCGGAGTTTGGCGTTGGTGGGGCTGTTGGCGGTGGTATAGGATTTTCCGGCGAGCAAAAATTTTGGGAGGCGGTGGTGGTGTAGGCGCTGTCGCTGGTCGGGGCACAATCTGGTGAGGCCGAGGAGGGTGGCGTGGTGGTGGTTGGTGTCTATGGCCGACAGCGTGGTGAGGAAGGAGATGGCAGGGGGTTGGTTCCGTGGTGGTGGTCAGGGCCGGAAAGAGGCTGCGGTCGGGTCTCTGTGAGACAGTCCGCGGTCGAAGAACGGGAGGGAGCAGAGGAGGTGGCGGAGAAGACGGGGTCGGGTCGAGCGGCATGGCTACGGTGTCATTGGTAGGGCTAGGTTTAGGATTTGGTGTCGGGGTGTGTCCGACACGGGAAAAATAATGTATATGTAAAATAATTTAATAAGATTATGGATATGGGAACACGGACACGATGCACGTTTGTAGATGGTAGAAATTTTGTGGAGAATGATAAAAAGTTGGAGGTGTACCTGCCTATTTATAGGATATGGGAATTTTCAATTGGATAAGAATTAGGATTTTAAATTCCCCATTTAGATAAATCACTATTTAAATCAAATCTAAATTCAAATTAAATTCTAATTTTAAATCTAGATGATCTAGTCTCCAATTAAATATAAATTCTACCTTTAAACTATTTAAATTAAATCCATAAAATCAAATCGAAATTTAAAATGGCCACAATAACTTCCAATATATTTTTCAAAATACCAATAATAATAATTTCAAAAAATAATAAATATTTTTAAATATCTTTTTGAATAATAAAATATTATTATTAATAAATCTCGAAAATTATATTTTTATTAAAAATAAACTAGTCAAATATTTAGGAAATATATATACGTATGTACAAAAATATTATCAATAATTTGTTATAAACGAAAGGCCTTGTAAAATAAATAAAATAATGAAATTGAAAATTTTGGTACGATAACTAAAATAATTATTATATAAATTATTTTGAAACTAAAAAATTAGAAAAAAAATATTTTTCTAAAATCTGTACGCTCGCACACATTCGCACTCGTCGAGCAATTACGAAAAATAAAACTTCGTGTGCGACATATAATACGACTATGTGTCGTACAATGCAAAATTTTAAATCAGTACCAAATTTAATAATAAAGAAAATAGTAGAAAATTTTAGGGTTTTACAGAATTGATGCGTCAGCATCAATTGAAAATGAACCCTACTAAGTCTTTCTTAGGGGTTTCTAGTGGCAAGTTTTTGGGATTTGTCATCACTTCTCAGGGTATCCATGTTGATCCTGATAAAATCAAAGCAATTCTTGAAATGCGTCCTCCACGCAATTTAAAAGAACTCTGAGGCTTTCAAGGTCGCATCGCTTATATCAGGAGATTTATATCCAATCTCTCTGGGAGATGTCAACCTTTCTCCCGTCTATTAAAGAAAGGTGTATCATTTGTTTGGGATGAAGCATGTCAGAAAGCTTTCAATGACATCAAGCAATACCTCACAAATCTACCTTTTCTGGTACCACCAGTGATAGGAAGACCATTTTTGCTATATGTTCGAGCCTTGGATCATTCACTTGGTGCTCTTTTGGCACAGAAAAGTGATATGGGTCATGAACAAGCAATTTATTATCTTAGCCGAATGATGGTCGGAGCTGAACACAGGTATACTCCTGTAGAAAAGGAATGTCTGGCTTTGGTTTTTGTTGTTCAAAAGATACGACATTATGTGACAGGACAGACCATTCATGTCATTTTCAGAATAAATCCTATTCGGGTATTGATGAGAAAACCAAGCATTATTAATTCCAGGTTAGCCACTTGGGCGATGTTGCTTACTCCTTATGATATGGTTTATGTACCTCAAAAATCAGTGAAGGTTCAAGCATTAGCTGATTTTTTAGCAGCTCATCCTATACCTGAAATGTCGAAGCTATATGAAGATATTCCAGATGAAGTTACGGATTGCAACATGACTTTAAAAGATGATATTTGGCAATTATACTTTGATGGAGCGTCACGGGTTGGACCTAAAGACAATATCGTCTCTGGGGTAGGAATCGTCTTAGTTTCTCTTGACAAAATGGTCATATACCGTGCGTATTCTCTCAAAGAGCCATTCTCAAATAATGTGGCAGAATATAATGCTCTTCTCATTGGTCTCCAAGTAGCAAAACAATTGGACATCGAGTTCCTGGAAGCTTATAGAGATTCTCAACTGATTGTTAATCAAGTTAGAGGGACATATGAAGTCAGAAATCCTGACCATATCCCTTATCATCAAGTGGTAATCGAATTGGTCCTCTCATTTAAAGGATTCTTCATCGAATTTGTACCATGTTCTCAGAATTTGAAAGCTGATGCTCTTGCTAGCTTAGCTGCAGATTTGGCTGTTCCAATTCGAAGACAAAACACCATTACTTTGTTGGACCGAGACTAATTCTGTGTTAAGAATAATCTACATATTGAATAGAGTTATACTACAGAATCAAGTTCCCAACAGAGGGATTAGAGAAGTCCTTTCATTGATTATGCGGTTCATGAGATTTTACCTGAAGATCCAAAAGAAGCTGCATCAATCAAGAGACGATCATTTCGATTTTATTATGATTCGTCTCTACATATGTTATATCGTCGTTCATGTGATGGACTTTTACTGCGTTGTCTCTCTGAGAATGAAGCTAAGCAAATGCTTCGTGAAGCTCATGATGGTGTTTGTGTCCATCAACCGGGTCCAAAATTACAGGACCGTATTCGAAGAATGGGGTATTATTGGCCTTCTATGATAGCAGATGCTGTGGATTATGTCAGAAGGTGTAAAGCATGTCAGATTCATGCTGATTTTATTTATCAACCGTCTGAGTTCTTACATCCTACAGCAGTTTTTTGGCCCTTTGAAGCTTAAGGCATGGACATTATTGATCCAATTAACCCTCCTTCTGTTAAAGGACATCGGTTTATACTGGCTATAACCGATTACTTTAATTTCTAAATGGGCGGAAGCAGTTTCCCTTGTTGAAGTAAAGACATCCAATGTGGCTAGTTTCATCAAACACTATGTCATTTATCGCTTTGGGATTCCCCGACGGATAATTCATGACAATGGACCATAATTTGTCAGTCAGGCATTTTATCGATTCTGTGATAAGAATCGGATCCAAAACTTGGCGTCTACGGCTTATAATCCAGCTGCTAATGGTTTAGCCGAAGCTTTCAACAAGACGATCATTAAACTTCTCAAAAAGTTTGTTTCTTCCAATAAACGTGATTGGAATGAGAAACTTGGAGAATGTTTATGGGCTTATCGAACAACAGTTCGAACTCCTACTGGTTTTACACCATTTTTACTGGTTTACGGATGTGAGGCGGTTCTTCCATTGGAAATCCAGATTCCGCCACTTCGAATAGTCATTGCTAATGAGCTAACTATAGAGAACAATGATCGCTTACGACTCCAAAAACTTGAAGGATTGGATGAGAAGCGTCTTCAAGCACAACAACATATTGAGCTATATCAAGCCCGTATATCTCGAACTTTCAATCGTAAAATTAAAGAGAGGGTATTCAAAGTCGGTGAACTAGTACTAGCTGTTTGAAGACCGATGGTGATGACTCATAAGAGTAAAGGGAAATTCCAAGCGAAATGAAAAGGCCCTTATGTCATCGAAACAGTTTTTTCCAATGGTGCCTATAGGTTGTCTAAACCTAATAGAGATTTACTCATGATGCCTATCAATGGCAAATTTCTGAAGAAATATTATGTTTGAATTTCTTCCTTATTCCCCAGCTACCAATGTTTGGTTAAGCTTGGAGAGAAATTTTAATTTTTTTCTCTCTTGCCAGTTGATATAAAAAGTTGGATTTATTATCTATCATGTCCATTTGACCTCTGAATAAATATTAAGTCACCTTTTTTTTTTCTATCTATCATGTCCATTTGGCCTCTGAATAGATATTAATCTATTTTTCTTTGAGTTGTTACGATCTGTCACGTCCATATTACCTCTGATAGTATTGTATACTCTAAACAGAAATGAGATTTTATTATCTATCATGTCCATATTACCTCTGAATAGATACAATTTATTGAGTTTAGAAGACTTGTCATGTCCATATTACCTCTGATAAGTGTTTTCTATCTCATACCTATTATTTAATTTTAAAATAAATGATAGGATCACAAAACAAATATTTTATTCATTTTTTTGAATAAGATAAAACATTACAAAAGCTCCTTATTTGCCTAAGGTGGAGCAGATATATCTTTTAGCAATTTTTGGATCTCTGCCAAACGCTTCTCACGAGAGCCCATTACATTTTCAATAGCTACCTTTCTTCGGGCCTCTGGAGTGCAAATGGGAGAAAACTTAGCGAAAGTAGCTATCAGATTATCCCTGGCATCATCAAGGAACTTGATAGTAGATTCAGCTCCAAAAACTTATTCCTCCAGAACTGAGCTCTGTGTCAAATGTTTGTCACGAGCTGCTATTAATTGCTCCTTCTCAGCTTTCAGACGAGCTAGTTCAGCCTCCAGTTCACGAATTTTATCATTTTGTTCCTGAATTTTTGTATTCGAAGTGTCATAGGCTTCTCTATAACTCTCCAACATAGGCTTGGCGTCAGCCAAGAAAGCTTTCTCTTTGGCGACTTTGCTGCTGTGCTCTCTGAGAGAGTCGTTGAAAGTAGTCTCTCGAGCAGTGTATTCAGCCGATAAAGCATCATACTCAGCTTGAATAAGACTTTCAGTAGTTTTACTTGTCAACCTCAGATATTCTTTAATAGGTTGCTCAAGTTCTTCTACCACCTTTTCCAATGCAGTTTCTCTCTCAACATTATTAAACATGGCGACGTTCCTGATAGTGGAAACAATTGCGCCTTTCAAGCTTTCATAACTGAGGCCCCTATGCAAGACCATGTCAATCAAAGCTGCCAATGTCTTGTAAAAAGTTTCAGTATGAATCTCAACTAAGAGATTCATTTCTGCATTTGAGCTCGGAGTTGCAGCAATTTCTACCAAGTCTCTTTTTCGAATACTAGGGGTAGATGTGGTGGCTCCGGTAGCAGATTGAGATAAAGATGATGTTGTCATCAATACTATAGCCAACTGATCCCTGGAAACTTCAGGTATTAAGTCTTTAGTACTAGTAGATGTGGTTGCTCCTGTAGCAGACTGAGATAAAGATGATGTTGTCGTCACTACCACATCCAATTGATCCCTGGGGGCTTCAGAGATCACGTCTTTAGTACTTGTTACTCCAGCATGTAGAAGCATGGAAAATACTAAAGAAAATGACTCATGCGGCCAGGAAAGATCCATGCGGCTCAGAAAACTCATGCGGCTCAGGGAGTCATGCGGCATAAGGAGCTATGCGGCCCGAGGCATTCCATGCGGCTCAGAAGACACGTGGCCTGACAGTGCTCCCCCCGACCCATGCTGCATTAATTGCTTTGACGGCTGACCCCTCTGAAAAGTTGACAGCCCTGACACAAAAGCAGGTAATTATGACTCTGTCATAATGATGAATCTCTAGGGAAGAGAAAAGAGATCTCTGACACAAATCCCCCGAGAGCCATAAAAATGCCACGTGGCCTTGCCACGTGGGCGTTCGTATGCGGCTCACTTCTCATACGGTTCAGAATGAATCCTATGCGGCTCAGGTCAAGAAAGCCTCATGCGGCTCGAGCAAAGAACTTCTCAGGCGGTTCAGAGTGAATCTGTCCTATACAGCTCAGGCCAAGAAAGCCTCATACGGCTCAAGCAAAGAACTTCTCATGCCGTTCATAGTGAATCTGTCATATGCGGCTCAGGCCAAGAAAGCCTCATGCGGCTCGAGCGAGGACTTCTCATGCGGTTCAAGAGGATCATGTCCATGCGGCTCAGGCGGATATGTACCTATACGGCCCACAAGGATTACTCCTCTGTGGTTCGAGGGCTCAAGTGAGGGCCACTGCCCAGGCAGCCCTAACACGTGGGCTTAACCATATGCGGCTCAAATTCATATGCGGCTCACTCGTCATGCGGTCCAGATCCCCCAGCAGCTCCTAGGACACGTATCCTAAACCGATTAATTCCTCAGATTTGCTGCCATTAAAGATTGGGTCAAATTCCAATAATCTGGGACACGTGGCAGAAGAATAGATCTAATTTATTCGCAGATATCAGAAGATCATTATAAGGAAGATTTATTCCAATCAGCATTAATTGCTAATAGGATTTGGTGTAATCTACACCAAAGGGCTCGGATTCGTCACAATCAGAAACGAACGGCCTGGATTGACCAATCCCCAGGCCGCCGCCATCTCCAAGAGCTAATCATTGGCAACCCTAATGATCACATCCCACTATTATAAATAGCAAGGTGCCATGCCCTTGTAAAAAAGATAGATAATATCAGAGAGAAACACACATATACAGAGAGACTCCCCAATAGTCGGAAAGAAAATACACAGAGAGAGAGAAGCCAGAAGAGCAACAGGAGGAGAGCAAGAAGAGCATTTCTTCAACAACGCCAACCATCTTTTCACCAGGAGCCAAGGCCGTATACCGATCGTCCAAGGAGTAAGGCATGGCTGCCGTCGCCTTCCCGAGCCTCTATCGTCACCCCCCAGAATCTAAAATAAACAATTGTACTTAGACTGTTGTACCTAGGTTTTTGTCCCTAGGCTTTCTTTGTACAAGCGAGTTTGTATTGTGAGTCTAAGTTCAGTCCTCCCATAAAACTGTTTTGTACTTTTACAATCAATGGCAAACACGATGGCGACTCTGCTAGGGACTAACTTCTCCACGGCTGAAGAGTTGGTGACGCAATCGGACGCAGCCAAAGTTGGCTCCACGCAACAAAAGATGGTCGTCCACTTCGACCAACAGGCATTTGAAGAGATGCTCTCCGAAGGAAGCGCTGGCCCGGTTCAGAAATGCACCCGCGGGACGAAGGCTCGCAAAGAGTGAAGGCCAAAATCATTTGCTCCTCCAGCCCTCGATGGGATACCCTCTGTTGCTCAAGACGGCAAGAAAGACTCTCCTGCGGCCCCACTTCAAACCGTAGACAACTCTGTTGTCCCCAAGTCTGGCAGAAGAAAACACTATAATGCTGGACTTGCAGGGGCAAAGAGGAATTCTATGCGATCAGAGCCGCATAAGGGTATTACCCGCAGAGAGAAAGCTCATGCGGCTACATCCGCCAGCCGCATGAAGAAAACTCATGCGGCCACATCTGTCAGCCGCATACCTTATGTGGCTACAGTTGCCAATCGTATGGATGAGACTCATGCGGCTACTGAAGTCAATCGCTTACAGAAAACCCATGCGGCCACTATTGCCAACCGCATGCGGCCAGCCTGCACGGTCGTGACTCCTAGCCGCATAAAAACAACTCATCCAACGGCAGAAGACAGCCGGATGCAGACAGCCTGTACGGTACCCAATTCTAGCCGCATAGCGTCCGTTCCACGCTTCTCTCGATCAGTCTTTGACCGTCTCTCATGCGGTCCTGACTCTGATGGTTCTCTGGATGATAAGCCAGACTCTGTGGTGTTCAACTTGGACTCCTCCTATTACGCACCCGCAAGTGCTAAAAGGAGGAAGTCTAGGACAGCGCGGGCTCACCAAGCCCAGGCAGCTGTCCCAACCTCTAACTATCGGGACGTCTCGTTGATTATCACACGGGCCTCTGATGGAAAGTTATATAGAACCGCTCGAGTCCAGCCCCCGGCGGCAAAAGGACAAAGTGGTTCCTCTGACCTGCACAAGCGCAAGGAAAGAGAAGGAGCCTCGGCGTGCAAAGAGTCCTCGCTTGGACATCACTGCACCCAAATCATCGTCAACTGCTATTGTAACAGCGCGACCGCAATGGAAGACCGGCCATCCGTCTTCCAAAGACTACGGCATCCGAGCTCAGAAGACGAGGCACCTCCTGTTGTCTCCTGCAATTCCACTCAGAAAGTCCCCGCCGAGGGGAGAGGGAAGAAGGCAAGCATTTCCATCCCCAAGATATCAACCACTGCAGCTAAGAAACCATCGTCTAAACGGCTGTCCTCCACCGGAATATTCCAACACACCCGTTCAAAGACAAAATCTGCTGCAATGGGAAATTCATCATCCACATCGCTGGGGGTCGTAGGAACTGGGGGTAGCACTCCTCCGAACATCCATAACAATCCGATGTTTCAAGGAGCCGAGCCCGGGGAAACAACTCTCCCATCAGGTATAACAGACGTTGATGTCCCCGAGGACATCCATGGCTCTCAAGACGAAGCAAGCTCCGAGGCTGGGGATACCGTTCCCTCCGAGTCCGAGCCCGAAGAGAACATTCCCACCTACCCCGATGACTTCTCGGTACATGGGTATGACTCGGAGGGCACATCCTCCACCGTTCCTTCTATCACTCCTCATGTAAGGACGGTATTCATGACGGACAGCAACCAAGGTGGTTCCAGCGATCGCCAACGCATCAACACTTTGGAGACTATACTGCAGGCCTTGGTCAAGTCTGTAGATGAAATCAAAGACACTCTTCCAACTCTGCAAGGAGGAACACCTGGCCAAACAAGCACGAGTCCCGCGGTCAATACGGACTCGAACTCAGCGGCACCAAACCCGGGCAATAATCCTCCCGAAATAACAGCCCCTACCGCGACAGATGAGGCCCGAGAAGTAAGAAGAGAGGTCCAGGAGCTCCGAGCCATGTTCCATGCCCGAGAAAACGCTCAAGACCTCAGAATGCGGCAACCATACCCTGCCGAATGGAGGGATGTTCCATTCCCACCAAAATATAAGCCGTTCAATATCAACCCGTATGATGGCAAGACCTCAGCAAGTCGGTACATCACTTACTTCGAGGTCACCACCGACCATCTGCCCCATGATGATGCTATCCTCACGCGATTATTCATTGGGGCATTGGAAGGAGTCGCTTTCAATTGGTATCGCAATCTGCCAGACAACTGCATCCACTCCTTCGTCGGCTTCAAGCGCCTGTTCTTGGAGAGATTCTACGAAGTAGGGTAGGACGTCACCATGTCCACCCTCATGGACGTCGTCCAAGGGGAGAAGGAGTTGACAAGGAACGATATTGAGCGGTTCCGCCAAACCGCCATGAAGCTGCCCTCCGAAAATCCAGATTCCTCTTTAATTGAAATTTGCCAAAAGAGACTGCTCCCAATAATCAGTCTCTGGATGGGCGAAAGTCAATACAAAGATTGGAAGACATTCATCATCAGCGCCGAAGAACGACTGAAGAAGGCTCGCCAACTGGGATTGCACATCTCGAAAGGAGAAAACAAAGGCAAGCGTCCCAACAACGATAATGGGGGTAGCCCCTCTAATAATCGGGACAGCAAGGGAAAGCAGGCTATGGTGGCCGATACTGCACAAAAACCTGAGCCGAAGCCAGCAGACAAACAATGGCCGCAAATCGATTACTCCTTCGAAGACAGTCACGTCAAGCCCATCTTGGACATGCTCATACAAGGGGACAGAATTCAGCTTCCTCCACTAAGACGGGAACCGCGGCCGGCAGAGATGGAGAATCCGAAGTACTGCCATTATCATCGCTATGTTCATCATGCTGCACACGATTGTTACCAGCTGAAACGGTACATCCAGAACCTCATCGATTCGAACGCTCTGGCCATCGATTTCGAAGAGGTAACCGTGGCGGCCAATATGGTATCCGTACAATTCGGCAGCTTCTCTCTGACGGAGACTCTAGACGGGGTGATCCCCGTCCCTCTGGCGACAATGGAAATTACCAATCTTCTACCTCCCCGAGACCAGGCTGCCGGTCTAGTACCCCTCACCACATCACGAGGGGAGGTCATATGGATCCATCCAGACTTGGTGTCAGAAGTGACTCGGCCCACACTATCTACCACCGACAAAAAGAAAAGTGGAAAAGTCAGGACCTGCCACACAATCTCGGTAGACAACGAAGAAGCTACAGCCGTTGTCACGCGGTCCGGAGCGCAATCCCAACCTGTGGTTGACAACCCAGCTGAAAATCATCAACCCACTACAACTGATGCTCCGGGACCGGCTCAGCCTTCGACGACCGACAAGCCTAGGCCGAGGGAGACTCGTTTCGACAAATCCCTCCGAAAAGAGGTAGCCCAAGGGCTAGAGAGGCCCTACAACTTTGACATCTTAGCACAATTGGCTAACACACCGGCCAAGTTGTCACTGTATGAACTCCTAAGGCTCTCCAAGGACGTTCGTATTGTATTAAGCGAAGCACTCTAAAATGCCGATATCTATCTGGCTCAATCCAACCTCACCGGGGAGGACTCACCCATGGATCTCCAAGACAGTGCCTGCACGGGAGCAATACCCAACATCGTCTTCACTCCGCAAGACATGCTCATCAAAACCAACCTACACGATCGCCTGCTATACTACACGGGATACATCGGCGACGTGAAGGTGGATCGGATGTACATAGATCCTGGCCCTTCCATAAGCATCATCCCGAAGGGTCTGCTACATCATCTCCACATCCCGATGCATCGCCTGATGCCTACAAGCACCGCCATTAGCAGTTTCAATTCGGGCAGGAGCTACCCTATTGGGAAGATTCGTCTGAAGTGTCAAATTGGCGACCTCCAATCCGAAGTCACCTTCTACGTCATAGATGCAGACACTTCTTACAACATCCTCTTGGGGCGCCCATGGATACATGACTACATGATCATACCTTCCACGCTACACCAGTGCTTCAAATATGTCGACAAATACGATTTTGTGAAGACGGAATTCGCTGACATCGATCCCTTCAAAGGGGTTGAATCTTACTACTCGGATTCCTGCATATACGAAAAGTCGAAGAGGCACCTTGATGAAGGAAATGAACAAGCTGGTACCGAAACGGCCACGGGATCAGAAGGACCCTTGACGATCCACCTCCAAGCTCGCAAGCCAGGCAAGTCCGTGCCTCTTACTGCCACTCTGCGGAAGGACGCGATCAGCCTCTCGACGCAGGAGGAGCAGATGATAATCCGGCTGCCAAGGTCAGGCCAAGTGCCGAGACCCACAACGGGGCCATTGACAATCAGACTGCCGAGAGTCGGTCAAACCCAAATAGAGAAGCTCAATCCCTCCGATAGGCCACTGACGATACGCCTTCCCAAGAAGGGTCGTCACCCCGATGCAAGGTCTGACGCTTCTAGCAAACCGGCCACTCCTCGCTCCACATCAAGTGCCAAACTGGGGGTCGCTAGTCTGCCAACGACTCCATGCTCTGCTCCATCAACTGAACCACTGATGATCAAGCTGCCCAGGTCATCCTCTCAGTCTTCATTCACGCAGGGGGTAGCCGAAGAGGAACCAGAGTTAGCCAAGTATATGGCCGCCCACACTGATGTTCCCTCCGCAGATGATGTAATCCCCTAGAAAAGATACCTTACTTCCTCAATAAAGGGTTATCTTTGAACTACACCGAGCTCAATAAACTATATACAATGTATGCTATGGAACACGGTATAGGCACTCACCTACACACACAGGTGACAAATGTGTACCCCGCGATCCAGCTTACTCCAGTAGAAGATGCTTACCGAATATTCGAGGGAGAAGACCATCCAATCATCTTCAGCCGGACAAACAACCCGCATCCCCTCACCATAGAAGAAGCCGACCTCGGGTCAGATGCCGGAAGACTGCCTCTGTATCTCTATAGCCCCCAATTCAAATATCTCATGCAGAAACAGGGGTATGATCTGGAGACGATGCCAGGTTTGAACTACGGCACTGGGCGACGATTACCTTTGAAGCCACCAGTCCCGGCGGGCAAACCACGAGACTACAATAGCAAAACTCGATACGGGTTGGGGTATGTAACGCCTACTATAACCCCTGAGAGTTCAGATAAAGAATGTGACTGGCAGTCACATTCAACCGGGTCACCAACTTCGGACTCGGATACCAGCATCGAAGATGTGTTCAGACAAGTCATGACAGTCAATATGGCATTCGCCGACGCTTACGAAGAAGACGAAGACATTCCCAAAATCCTCGAGCTAGAGCCGTGGGCCCAGCAATTGGACGCACAATGGGAAAAGCGGTTCAAACTGAGAGAACCTCCTACTGAAGATGAGGTTATACAAGTTGACCTCGGTAGCGAATCTTCTCCAAAACCAATCTTCGTCAGTAAAAGCCTAGCAGACGAAGAACGGGAGTCGCTGCTAGAACTTGTCAGAGAATACATTGATGTGTTCGCCTGGAGCTATGAAGACATGCTAGGGTTAAATCCCGACGTTGCTCTTCACAAACTCAACATTCGGCCAGATGCAAAGCCAGTCAAACAACAACAACGACGCTTCTGCCCAGACATTATGGATGCAATCGAAGCCGAAGTCAACAAACTGATAGCCAGTAGCTTCATTCGTGAGGAGCAACATCCAGACTGGGTCGCCAACATAGTACCCGTCCTCAAGAAGAATGGGAAGATTCGAATCTGCATCGACTTCCGCAATCTGAACGAGGCGTGCCCCAAAGATGAATTCCCCCTTCCTATCACAGACATCATGATCAACAATACCTGCAGCTTCGAACGTATGTCATTCATGGATGGCTTCTCGGGGTACAACCAAATCAAAATGTCTCCTGATGACGAAAAGCATACATTATTCCAAATGCCAATTGGCACGTACTGCTACACAGTCATGCCTTTCGGTTTGAAGAATGTCGGTGCCACCTATCAAAGAGCCATGAGCATCATCTTCAGAAACCACTTACGCAAGACAGTGGAGTGCTACGTTGACGATATAGCCGTTAAGAGCCGCTGCAAAGGAGACCATCTTGAGGATCTAAAGACGGCATTCGACCTAATGCGAGCGCACAATTTGGAAATGAACCCTACGAAGTCCTTTTTGGACGTATCCAGCGGGAAGTTCTTAGGCTTCATCATCACTGCAAAGGGTATCCATGTAGACCCTGAGAAGACAAAGGCAATCTTGGAGATGGGTCCCCCGAGAAATCTCCACGAACTCAGAGGCCTCCAAGGGAGGCTAGCCTACATCAGGAGGTTCATTTCCAACCTCTCCGGGCGATGCCAATCGTTCACGCACCTCATGAAGAAAGGAGTCTCATTCGTATGGGACGAGGAATGTCAGCGTGCTTTCGACAGCATCAAAGAATATTTGTCAAATCCTCCAGTTTTGGTGGCCCCGGTTCCTGGAAAACTATTCCTGCTCTATATACGAGCAATGGAACACTCCCTTGGAGCTCTGCTGGCACAGAACAACGATGCAGGCCATAAACAGGCCATATATTACCTCAGCCGAATGATGATTGGGCCAGAGCACCGATACACCGCTGTGGAGAAGGAATGCCTCGCCCTGGTGTTCGCCATTCAGAAAACGCGACACTATATCACCGGACAAACGATACATGTGATCTCACGAGTCAACCCTCTCAGGGTCCTCATGACTAAACCAGGGGCACTCAGCTCTCGCCTCGCTATATGGGCAATACTGCTGTCCCCTTATTATATGATCTTCGTCCCCCAAAAGGCAGTCAAAGGTCAAGCTCTAGCAGACTTCTTAGCAGCCCACCCAGGCTCGGAGTCCTCCAGGATATATGAAGAGATCCCAGATGAGGTCGCCGACTCGCATACAACCTCTCACGATAATATATGGCGAATGTTCTTCGACGGTGCTTCAAGGACCGGACCTAAAGGCAATATAGTCGTCGGAGTCGGGATAGTGCTGATCTCCCCTTCCGGATTGGTGATTAACCGTACTTACTCTCTCACAGAGCCCTGCTCTAACGATGTGGCCGAGTACAACGCTCTGGTCATTGGCCTCCAACTTGCAAAATAACTGGGGGTAGAATACCTTGAAGCATACGGCGATTCCCAACTAATCGTCAATCAGATCCGGGGCTCGTACGAAGTCCGCCACGAAGACATGATCCCTTATCACCAAATAGCGATCGATATCTTCTCGTCATTCGAGGGGTTCTTCATCGAGCACGTCCCCAGACTCCGAAATATTGAAGTCGATGCCCTAGCTGGTCTTGTCGCTTCCCTAGCAGTCCTAAATTATGATCGACAATCAGTGGATGTGATAGGCCACGAACTGGTCTGTCCCAAGAACAATGTGCAATTCGTGGCGAGTTATTCCGCCCAGACGATCGATGAGGCCCCAGATTGGAGACAACTATTCATCGACTTCGTCGTCTACGACATCCTGCCCGAGAAACCAAAGGAAGCCACTTCCATCAGACGACGTTCTCTCAGATTCTTCTACGATACAGAGACAAAAATGCTGTATCGCCGCTCCTACGACGGATTACTGCTTCGGTGTCTGTCAAATACAGAAGCCAAAGAAGCCATACGAGAAGCTCACAACGGTGTCTGCGGGGCCCACCAGCCCGGCCCAAAATTACAAGACCGCCTTCGACGAATGGGCTACTATTGGCCCACGATGGTGGCAGATACGATAGATTATGCTAGAAAATGCAGCCTGCCAAGTCCACGCGGACTTCATTCACCAACCATCCGAATTTCTACATCCGACAGTGGCGTCCTGGCCATTCGAAGCATGGGAAATGGATATCATTGGTCCAATCACCCTACCTTCCTCCCGAGGACATCGCTTCATACTTGCGATCACTGATTACTTCTCCAAATGGGCAGAAGCTGTCCCACTCGCAGAAGTCAAGACTTCAAACGTGATCAGCTTCCTTAAGCATCACGTCATCTACCGCTTTAGACTGCCCCGAAGGATCATCCATGATAATGGTCCGCAGTTTGCGAGCCACGTATTCTATCGGTTTTGCGATAAACACCATATTCAGAATATCGCTTCGACGCCGTACAACCCGGCAGCAAACGGGTTAGCAGAGGCGTTCAAAAAAACAATCATCAAACTCCTCAAGAAGTTTGTCTCCTCCAATAAATGCGACTGGAACGAGAAACTCGACGAATGCTTATGGGCTTATCGCACCACAGTCCGAACAGCCACTGGGAATATGCCATTCTCCCTAGTGTACGGGAGTGAGGCAGTTCTCCCATTAGAGACTCAAATACCCTCACTCCGCGTCGCCCTCACTTATCAGTTGACGATGGATGACAACTACCGACGTTGACTGCAAGAGTTAGAGGCCTTAGACGAAAAGTGCCTCCTAGCTCAGCAAAGGATCGAGCTATACCAAGCACGCATCTCAGGAGCCTTCAACAAGAAGGTCAAAATCAGAACATTCCAAGTGGGCGATCTTGTTCTGGCAGTCCGGAGGCCAATGGTCATGACTCACAAGGCCGCCGGCAAGTTCCAGCCAAAATAGGAAGGCCCATTTATCATAGAGACAGTATTCTCCAACGGTGCTTACCGCCTCGCTAAGCAAAATGGAGACTTGCTCATGTTATCCGTCAACGACAAGTTCCTGAAGAAATACTATGTCTAAACAATATCCCAGATTATTGAGTCACGTATCCGCTGGTACCACTGAACTCACCCCCATAATTTTCCAGATTATTGAGTCACGTACCCGCTGGTACCACTGAACTCACCCCATAATTTCCCAGATCTTCGAGTCATGTATCCGCTGATACCACTGAACTCACCCTCATAGTTTGTCAGATTTTCGAGTCATGTACCCGCTGGTACCACTGAACTCACCCCATAATTTCCCAGATCTTCGAGTCATGTATCCGCTGATACCACTGAACTCACCCTCATAGTTTGTCAGATTTTCGAGTCATATACCCGCTGGTACTGCTGAATTCACGCTCACCATTCTCCAGATTCTCGAGTCATGTACCCGATGGTGCCTCTGAACTCACATCCCGGTCACTCTTTCAGGTAGAAAGTTATGTATGATCATACCTCTGAACTTCCTTCCCGAAGGAGATCCTCCCTCATGATCTAATACCCGTACTCCCAGTGCACAAAAAGGGTAATCGATCCACAAATTTCCAAAACGGCCATGTCCTCATTACCTCTGAGTCGTTCCATTTCCGCCAAAAACAAGTCACCCCTTACATAGAACTTCCATGTCCTCATTACCTCTGAGTCGTTCTATGTGCCCTCCTTCATTGAGCCCACTCATGTCATGTCCTCATTACCTCTGAATGGGAAGGCTCCGTCGAAGAAACCTTCATACTTGCCATGTCCTCATTACCTCTGAGTAAGTATGATGATCCCCTTTCGACCTATTATCTGTACCCACAACCGGAGTACGCCAAGGGTAATAGGCCCACAAATGTCCTCTGTTGACCACAAATGTCCTCTGTTGACCACCAATACCCTCCGTCGGGTTCACTCCTGCCATGTATTCATCACCTCTGAGTATGAAAACTCTACGTCTAAAAAACCTTCCTACTTGCCATGTCCTCGTTACCTCTGAGCAAGTATGTCGGTTCCCCTTCATCCTATTATCCGTATCCTAAACCAGGGTACGCCAAGGATAATAGGCCCACAAATATTCTCAGCTAAATTTCTCAGCACAAACCTATCACCTCATCAGGTCCCAGGAGCCCAGCTGCTCTACGACATTCCTTTTCTTAACACCAAGAGCACCCATGACCACTTCGCTATGGCTGCTTCAGGTACCCTGACCAAAACTTGTTACCTCTACCTAAAACCAAGGTATGCCATGGGTAACAGGTCCACAAATATATCCCCTATGCGGGAGAAAACATCACCACAATATCACAGGTGCAGCAAGCAATACAAATGAAGGGTAGAATTGAAAGTACTCTTTATTTAAGGGAAGAAAAAAGCATTACATATCGCGGGATCATGTCCCCTTCAGAAAGAGAGAAAACAGAAACAAAATAAGAGGAAAAAGCCGACTATAGTTCGGCATTGCACAACTCCAAGAGACAGTTTTTCACCAAGGCAGTCCCCCGATCAAGCCTCTGCTTAGCTCGACGCTCGGCTTCTTGGGATAACTGCTCTGCGTCATTCAGAAGCGTATATGCCTGCCAGTTGTCCTCTATCTTCTTTAGGGCAAGCTCTAAATTAGCAGAAGCCCTACTGTACTTATCAGCGTCCCGGATAGCAGTCTCTTTCTCAAAACGAGCAGCCTCAAGCTCTGACTCCAGGAAAGCCAGTTTTCTCTGGAGTTCAAGGATATGTTCCCGGGCATCGATTACCCCGCGGGAAGCATCCGCTTCCCGAGTTGAGCAATCTTCAGTCCGACGGCTCCACTGGTCGTACAATCGAGTCAGATCCCGGCGGTCCTTCAATATAGCCGGTTTAAGCGACTCCCGGGCAGCCATCACCTTCTCCACCGCAGTAATAAGGAAGTTGCGCTCTTGATTTATGACCGCAGGTAAATCAGTCTGTTGTAGCAAGCGGAACTAGGCCACGAGACGATCAGCTTCTAATAGCTTCGGCTCCAAAAGCGTAGCCAATTCCCCTCCTCCAGGGAGTGTCTTAAGGATGCTAATCTGGCCACCGGCACATCGACGGGCCAGAGTAAAGGGAGTCCCCCTTTCCACTGCTGCCTCGACCCCTCTCTTCAAGTGATGATGGAAACTGGCGACCACATCATATAACGCGTCATCCAAGACCTCCGTAGAGGACGGCGTCAGAGGGAGAGTGGCAGACGATACTGGAGGAGCATCTTCAGAAGTTACTGCACCCGCCACCAAGGAAGCAAATTCCGTTCGGAAGGATGCTTGGATGGCGGCTAACTCCTCTTTCGCCGCCCGAAGAGCCTGGATGCTCGGCAGGGAGGAAAAGTTAACCCCCGAAACTACATTCGCAGAGGAGGACACAGGGGGCATTGTCTTTTGTCCCAGTTGCACTGCTACCCGGGACCCCGAGCTCGACCCAGACGAAGGTCCCTCGATATAGAGAGGTTCTGTCAGGTCCTCTCCGGTAGGGCGCGATCCAACAACATCGATCACTGGCAACGAAGGGTTAAGATCTGAACATCCAAAGCAACCATCAGTCGACATAATCTGAAAGAAAAGATGACAAGAACACATAGGCTTATTCACGAGCTATGGTTCGATTGGTATTACCATGGGAAGAGTACGGGGACGACGGCTCGTTCACAGCCGGCGTAGGTTCCCCACCCACAGAGTCATCATGTTGGGGTTCGGATGTCTCAGGGACGGGCGCGGTAAAGCCCCCGTCCCCCTGGGTTGAGGTCCCAGCAAGGTGGGAATCCTCGACCGCAACCGGAAGCACCCCAGCAGCAATGATAGCGGTGCACACATCACTGACTAAGTGAGACAAGACCGGATCAGCCTCGGTGATCGGGTCCTGAGGAACGAGCTCATCCGACGCCTATAAAGAGCAAAAGAAACAATAATTAGGCCATAACATAGAAGAAGAAGAAAGGAAACAGCTAAAGCCCAAATCACCTCAGGAACAACGTCCTCATCATCAATAAACAGCCGGCGACGTCTTACCGCAGCGTGCTTCGTGGAATAAGGTCGGTCATCAACAGTAGTCACGCGCCTGCTTCGCTTACGCGAAGGGCAAGGTACCGCAGATGGTTGATCCTCCACCACTTCGTCAGACAGAGTAGACGATTGACCTACGGCCCTTTCAGCCTGCACGGCAGGGGGTTGATTCCCAACCTCCTCACCCGAAGAATGAGATAAGTCATCAGTATCTTGTTCGTCGTCTTCCTCATCCACCCTAGTGGACTCTGAGTCCGACACAGGAACCCTGTTCGCCCCCCTCTTCCTCTTCTTGGACCCTTCTGGCTTCTCAGCCAAACCGGTGCCAACAATGAAGCTAGTATTCATATCAAAACCAACAGGAGGTTTGCTCGCTGCAACATGATAAAGGGCCGCTATATACAAGATATCACCCTCCACCTTGGCATCAGGGAGTGAGAAGCTGGCTCGGGTATGGGTCGCATTATAATAATGCCAAGCCCGGACGCTATCGAGCACACTGCCCTCGAGCTCAAGAAAGCGCTAGGGCGATCCAGGAACAATTGACTATACCCGAATTGACTAAAATCTATTGGGCAGATAAGGCTCCAGGTATACTCTATTCCGGTAACGATACACTAGTGCGCGGACGGATGTTGTAACCAAAGAAGCATCTTCTCAGATAAAAGTTGGGGGATCAACGCCGTCAACATACCTCCTCACTTCGCCGGGGTGAACTCAGGGAGAGATACGAAGAATTCGGGCCCATCAATTCTTGCCAACACCCTCCGGCAGGCCGGCATGGTATCATGTTCCCAAGGCTGATGACGATACCGGAAAAGGAAGGCGTCATCAACAGAAACATTTCATCAGGTCCCGGCCTCATCAACGACCGATAGTGCATCAATAACCACCCATGAGTAGTGGTATGGTAGTTCTATCCGTTTAAAGTCCATCGACACTCACGAGCAAT
>JANAVB010020544.1:0-36495 GCA_029216955.1 Iris pallida | reverse complement strand
GACAAACACAAGGGTGAGAAAGCTTCTGAAGGCTTGACCAGAACAGCTACGGAGTCTAGGAAGGGATCTACCTCCCGAATGGCAACGGCCTGCAACGTCGTCCGCCGAGAAGTTCTTCTGGGAGGATGAGCCGGCACCCACGCCCGTAACCTTCTTCCTTCGGAAAACAACCACCTTCGTCCTTTTCGGCCATGGCGCCGGCGGTGGGCTTTCCTCTTATGAGGAACGGTTACAATGATAGGCTTTTCAACAACGACTCTCTGTTGCGACGTCACAGCTGGTTCAATCGTGGAAACGATGCCTTCCTTCCTGCTACTCCCCATGGCACGTGCTCGTCCTATATCAGCAAGGGTAGGGGCAAGCTTAGTCCCTGATACAAAACTATGCTCACGGTCATACCCAGAAAGAAAGGTGTTGACCTGGATGTAGAACTTAGCAGCAGCAAAGAGCATTTGAGTGTCGGGTTTATCTTCGAGCAGGGTAAAAACTGCCGCTCGACATCCAGCATTGTAGTAGCCCCATGCACGCGCCCCGTCGATCAGACTCCCTATCAACTGGAGATGATGACTGGGATTGTCCAAGAGAATATGGCTATAGCCGAATTGCCGTACAAAGCGGCTTGGCAAGTACGGCTCCAGGAAAGCGTGGTTCCTGTTCCTAAGTACTAGATTGGAAGGCCTAATGGACTGGAGCCAACGGAATGCTCCAATGGAGAGGCTAGTAGTGAGTGCCCCTCATCTACTAGGGTGTCTCCCATGCGACCACTACCAGATGGAGGTGATACTCTGAAGAATTCATAATTTTGCAGAAAACTCAAAGCCCTCCTGTAAGCAGGCACCCTGTAATAGTCCAATCAGCGTCTCTGTACCTCCAAATGAAGGCATCGCCCGCCAAAGAATCTGTCATCAGCCCAGCGTTCATCAATTTGGGACAGTACAGTATCAACCAACCCATCAGATAATGGAAGGGTAACTCAGTCCTAGCAAAGTCCTTCTTGCCCCCGGATGTTATTACGTTCGCAGCAAAATAACGCAAACCCCGTTGGATGGCATAGGTCATCGCAGGAAGCAATGCAAGACGGTGTCCAAAGGCCAGCCTTACAGCTAGAAGTATCATCCCCGGCTGATCCTCTCAATAGTCCCTGAACCGTCAGGGACTACGTAGTTACGAAGCCATATCATCAGAAAAGTGGCAAGCACCTCCTTCTTCGACATCTTGATTCAGCTTGTCTGAAGAAATGATAAATTAGGGAATTCCCCTCAGGATCGTCCTTATCTTCGGTATCCGCAACTCTGTGACTTGTTGTCACCACCCGCACCCACTGTGATGGTACGAGTACGTAACAGCACCAGCCTACGACGCAGTGTCGGCGGTAGAACGCTGTTCTAAGTCTCTATCTAACCATCAACTCATGCAGTATATAATGTACTCATCATGATCAACTCCGAACGGAGGACAAGTATAAGATATTGTAACTCAGTCACAGTCTAAGCACGATAATAACACAGAAAAAATAATTAAGAAATAGAAAGACAACTACTATAATAATAACAAAATCTCAACAATCTCAAATACAACACAGGTCTCAAATAAATACAACAAGACCAAATAAGAACTAATGCAAGTCTAAAACTGTATCCGATCACTGCTAAGTATCGGGACCAAAGGTGGCTAATCCCTCGTCCGGTCCATAATGAGTAGGGCAAGAGTCCTCAGGGCAATCATCTGTAAAATTTTAACAGGTTCAGTCAGGACAGGAACGAGCACATCCCATCTAAAAAACCCAAATAAATGACAGAGAACTATAAAGCAGTTATAGACAGTTGTACTGATGAACATGGCAATTTATATTCAGGTGATGGTATAGAGAGACAGATAAAGTACAAGGAAAGTAAGGTAACTAAAACAAGAGAAGAATCATGGCAATAAAGACTGTAAATAGAAACTAGATGAACTAGAGTAACATGATATAAGTCCAGACAGTAAATGTAAACAAGTGTAAAACCCAAGTAAGTCCAGACAACATGAATCTAATACCAGGTGATTCCAGTACAAGATGAGTCCAATATAAGATAATTCCAGTCAGTGATCAAGGATTCCAGGGTGAGTCCAGACTATACTCTAACAGTGTGTTTTAAAATACCGAGATCGACATGTAAACGGCTATAGGTAATCCGGCACATCACACACTCGGCCGGGTGTGAGATGGCTATCATTCTAGTTTGATTCCAGCATGTGGGATGATTCCAGAATTGGGGTATGTCTACATGTCTTACTCAAGTATTTCCCTTCCAACAAGTACAAGTGAATCCAGAATACGACACAAGAATCAAGATGAGTCTAGCAAACATGATGATACCAGCTAGTGATTCCAGGGTAATTCCAGTAGGTGATTCCAGTAATAGAAGCCAGGCATGATGATACCAGTAATAGAGGCCAGACAATATGGTATGTGTGTTGCATACATGAATCCAAAAATATTCATACGTGTTGTAACAGAGAATCACATACAACTAACTAGAACTGAAGTACTGTAATTGACAAATAAATGAAAGAACTATCAGAGAATGTACTCGCCTGATACTCTGAAAAGAGTAGTATAATATCAGATATCTACACCGGAGTCACAATGTCCTAAATAGAGCATTACAGGGTATAATGTGTTTTAAATAAGGTAAATGAAAGCTACAATACAAACTACATAATTTCTAGGTCAAACTAGGTCCAAGTCAACTCTAAGTCAAACATGGTCAACCGTCTAGGTCAACTAGGTCAAACAAGTCAAACTTGGTCAACTCTGGGTCAAACCAAGTCAACATCACAAGTCACAAACCAACACATGTTATATACAATATATATTTACATACATGATTAGATACATACTTACACATATAACATGTATCTAGACTAATAGGAACACTCTATTACCTTAAACTATGAGTTATCAATCCTTAGGCTATATAGATAACTTTAGCTAGATGTTATATACTCTAGATATTGAATCTCCTCTCCCCTAAGGTCTAAAACCTGGAATCTTGAATGGATTTGGTCTACCAAGAAAGGGAACTCAACTCTAAGCCCAATCCCACAAGCAAAACTTAGAAGAAATCTATACCAGGCTAGCCCCTTACCCACACTAGTCTATTACCACAACCTTATCTCATAAAGCCTATCCTACCAACAAATCTTAAACCCTCGTGCCTAAGGTCTAACTATAAAATCCTAAAACCATATCACTATACTAGCCATTATACTAATCCTCAAGCTAATAATGCCTAAACCAAACTCTAAGTCCTATAGGCTAACAAAATCCTAAAGCCTACCACAAGGCCTAACTCACCACCACATCTAACAGCCTATACTTCAAACAAGCTAACAAATTCTAACAAGCCTATAGACTTCTCAACCAACAGCCTACTAACAACACTATGGAATGCACATGAGGGAATGGACATGAAGTGTATGAAGGGACTGATTTCGGATGAGGAAATGTGAACTGAAACCACATGTCCAAGTGGACTGAAATATGTAAAAAAAAAGGGCTGAATCAATGGTAGAAGGACTGAATATAAATGGAAGGAATTGTATGAAACTGAAATGGAAACAGTAAACCCAATATCAGGTTTCATCCAAGCCATAATCCCAGGGATATCAATCTCAGGAATTATCAGTGAATATATTCAGTTCATTAATTACTCAAAACAGTAAAACCCCATCAAACTCAATTACAAATCAACTAACCCATAGTCTAAACCCAATCTCCTTGCCTACTGTCTGTTGCCTGGACACTGCACACACACACCCCCTCTAATATAAACTGATACACTAACAAGGCTACAACCCTTATCCTTGCTTACCAACTCTCTCTAAATTCAGTCGAACCCTTTCCACTTAGGCACTAGGAATTTACCTATCACATTTCACCTATTACTTGGCACACACACTCACACAAACACATACAAAACCAAACTCAAACCTACATACATCTCTCCTCCCTGAACTAACATTCTTAGCACATTTATCTTCAGGTTCAATCTACAGAAACCTCAGGAACACTATTCAGTGCAAATGATTACAACTCCAAAACCTTATAACCAATACCAAACTGGAACACAAAGATCAGTGTGTGTTACATGTGACAAGAATCAATAGAGAAGGTGTGTGTCAAAAACAGTATGCTAACAGTGTAGTGTGGATAAGGAAATCAATGGTACAGTGATGTGTGTCAATAGCTAGGAGAGTGTGTCAAAATCAGTTTTGTGTTTCCAGTGTAATGAAGATAATGTGTGTTTGAAAGTGTAAATGACAGTGAATTCTCAGAAAAAAAAAATTAAGTTCAATATACATAGCAGTTTTCAGAAAATACATAGGACAGTTCAGTTTATAGTTAGCATGCCCAAATCAATTCAAAAACCTAAAATCAATCACCAACCATGATCCTAACATGTACAGCATCCTAACTAAATGTTAACCATAGAATTTATCAAATGAAATCAAAATTTACCCACAACATTTCAAACTCTGAAAGAAGGTATCAGAAAATTGGAATTCTCAAACTGAATTCGAAAATACAATTAAATACATACAAAATAGGTTAAAGTAGAGTTGTACACGTGTCCAGAGTCCACACGAGTACCTACGTTTCCACACGACTTGACACGGCATGTCAAAGTCACGAAACACGTACAGACACATCGCGTGCACAGACTGCATCGTGCTACGATGCAGTCGCCTCGTGGACACGACACGTGACACTTCATGCCACATGGACGTGTCCCTAGGTTCGCCAGGACTAGGGGAACGTGTCTAGGTGCCTGAGTCATGTCCGCGAAGTCGCGTGTCCACGCGCGAAGTGCGTATCAGTGGCTCATACGCGCGCGTGTGTGCGTGTGGTCGAAACAGTACGGTTAAAATTTCTTCCAATCCGCTCAACAAAATTATCTTAAATTTTGTATGTGTTGTGTCAGTGATTGCCCGTATGTGTCCACCAAAATTCATGACCTGAGTCATTGTGTCGTATCCCACAGCAAGCCCGAGCAGCAGGACAGCGTACCGGGCCTCGTGCACGCGTTTATGTCCAAATTTGGACACGAAAATGGACACGATGTGTGCTCAGTCAAACACGAAATCAAATCCCACATATAAGGCTACAAAATTGCTCAATTACTTTTCAAAAAAAAGAATAAAAAGTTCTTTGAGACATTTTGTCAAACACATAAACATACACATAGACACGTGTCCGATACGGACACCAAACGGATACAAAATCTACCCAAATTCTAGGGACAGCTAGGACATCTAGATCTAGCCTAATATGTAAAGAAATTGGAATAATACTATAATTTAAGGGGTTTTACCTATAGGTGCAAAGATCAAGAAAAAGCTCTAAATCGATTGATTCCCGATGCTAGCCAAATCCTCTAAATTGCTCTTAGGCTGAGATTACTCCTCAAAATCAGCAAGTAGAGGTGGATTAGAATCATATGCAAAAGATTTGGGTGAAAAGGGAATTAAAATAGAATTAATAGGAATAGATGGGAAGATGGAGATTTACCTTTTTTCTCTAAGTGTTGGAATGTTACAAAAGAGGCAAGAACTAAATGAGAAGAATATTTATAGGGAGGGAAGCCTTAGTGGCTGGTCATAAAGGAAGGAATTAGGGTTAGGGTTCAAGTCATGGGCCTATGGGCTTAAGTCAAAGTCATGGAATTTAAATTATAAGTCATTTCACCTATTCATAATTCTTCCTATTGAAACTAGATTCTAGTGAATAAAATAGGTTTGACTTAAGCTAGACTAGGGTCACACCATTGCCTACTAAGTCACCATAGCTAGGGTTAGCTTCTAGGCTAGTCTACAAAGTCACAGCTAGCAAAAATCAAAATTAACAATTATCAATGCAATAAATCATAAAATAATTCAAAGAGGCCAAATGGCCAAAATACCCTCATGCTCAAAAGTAAAAATAAATCATCCTAATGACATGGTTAGGCTCTAGGTCAGACAGTCTCTCAGGTTACACTAGCAAAGTATCAAAATCACAAGCCATGACTTAAAACAGTTTTAAATTGATTAAAAATTACCAAAAATCATAATGTGATATAAATACAAATAAATTATAATTATAATTACAAAAGTTCAAAATTACCCTCATTTGGAAAACTGGGTGTTACACTTGTCATCAGCCGATCTATCTCAGAAATTGTCAAAGGCTTAGGCGATGGGAAGGAGACTGGGTCATTTTCCCCTCCTCTGGTAAAAATATAGTTGGTCCAAGACTTCGTATACGGGTTGGACCCCTCGGTCTTACCCTTCTTCGTAGTCTGGTGACAGATGAAAAAAAATGACAAAGTAACTCTTTGTACACATTCATCATATCAGAGCTCTCCTTCTCCAAATCTGAGATCTCTACATCACTGGGGACATATTCTGCATACGGTTCGTCCCCCAGGGAAGTTTAGATACCGCCTGTATCTCATGAAGTGCCAAGCCCATCTTCTCGCCCAGAGTGAAGAAGGTACAGTATGATGGTTGTACAACTCTGCCAAGGAGATGAACATCGGCCAATTAATCTTGATGCCATACTGAGTGGCCCTAACGGCATAGAAAAGAACGGCAGCTTTTAGGGTGGCTTCATAAGTCGAGAGCACCCATCCAGTAAGGTCACTCCAGAACGAAACATGATGTCTCCAGCCTTCCAGCCGCATTTTCCTTCCGAATATGACTCCCTCTTCAATAGCATCAAGTTGGAGAGAGTCTCAGCAGCATAGGGATGAAGATCAGTCGAGACATCGTTCAGTACAACACCCGGTTGTAGCCCCTCATGGAGTGAGATGTGGAACTCTTGACATACTTGAATATGTCTTTCTTCCGGTTGCCAGAGTTGAACTGGATCTTGCCAGAAACATCCCCAGGCAACTCGGGAGTCAGGTTCTATTTTATTTGTCTCTGCATAGCTAAATCAGCAAACGCCGACAGAGGGTATTGGCGGTTCATTGATGGCAGCCCTATTCTTTGGTCATTCAACGTAGTTACCAAATACTCTTCCATACATATCGTCATGTCATCTTCAAATCCTACACTGTCACCAAATAGGAAGTACGGCTTCTTCCAACAGTACGACCCTCCGAGCTTATCATCATTCATCATCTGCTTCAGAAAGGTTTTTTCATGTTCAATAATGACGATCGCCCACTCTGTAGGTTGATCATGACCGATTTTTGTTTGAACATTGCTGATCATGTTGGTTATAAGGCTCATGTCGAGAATGTGGCAAGCAGAACCGAAAGGGATACCTCCAAGCTCTGGGACAAACATATTTACTGCAAGGACAAAAAGAAAGTCAGACTCTGGAAACTGTAGAAAAAAAACTAAGTCCTGAAGACTCCTATGCGCCCAAAGAGCTATGCGCCCAAAGAGATATGCGCCCAAAGTAAGACATGTGGGCGCATAACACTTGGACAGTACGCGGGCGCATAATATGCCACTGCTTAGAGGGCGCATAACATGGCAACATGTGGGCGCATAGCACACCACACCACAGTGCTGGCACATGACTTCTGTGGGCGCAAAATAATGCTCACAGAAGTATGTTTCCTTAGGCGCAAGCGCCCAGGCAGAAGAAAAGTCCGAGCGTCGCAAATTAACGCTCGAGACTTTGTTTTTTGAAGCACGCCCTTACCCAAAATTAGGTCCTGGACTGCCGAGGACTCTGCCGCAAGTGGAGAGCCACTCGATGCAGCCCCCTTGCCCTTCGCGGATCTCTTGGCGACCTTGGGAGACATGGTTCTCAAAGTAAGAAGACGAAGAGTTTTTCTAAAAATTCAAAGAGAAAGGAATAATGTACTTTCTCTCTCCCCCAAAGGCCTATTTATAGGCACGGGCCACCCCCTATGCGCCCACTTACTGTATGTGCCCATGCGCTCATCGCGTTGTATGCGCCCACTATAGCCCATGTGCCCACGTTAAGTATCAGCTCTCTGCATACTACGTGCGTCCCTTGCTGACGTGGACGACATATGAAGGATGGACCGCTTCAAATTCCGTTTCGATTAATCTGTCAGTTCGGATTTTGAGAAAAATCTCAATAGTCGTATCTGCTGACAGCCTGGCCAAACACTATGCGCCCAAGGAGAGAGCCATGCTATGCGCCCATTGCCTCGCGAGAAGACGATCCATGCTTCTTTCAAAATATTTCGAACTTGTTTAAGTATCGAAAACTTTGAAGGGGGTCTTGTAGAAGCATGAAATTTTCAGCAAATAAAGCCCCATACGCCCAAGTCAGTATAGCTCCATACGCCCAAGTTAGTGTAGCTCCATGCGCCCAGTCAGTGTAGCTCTATGCGCCCAGTCAGTATAGCTTCATGCGTCCAGTCAAGTATAGATCCATGTGCCCAGTCAGTGAAGCATCATGCGTCCAAGACTAGCTCCCCCAGAAGGAGGGCACATAGCCTGAGACATGGCTATACGCCCAAGCATGACCCAGTCAAAGCCTGTTCAAACGTGTACCGAAGCACATGGCCACGTCAGTCTCCACGAGCAGTCGTGCACCGAAGCATGCGGCCACATCAATACCACGACCAACCTACGATCTTGCAACCTGTATATACCTACGTCCTATGTGTCAAAAGCTGGACTATGTACCCACATAAGAACCAACGTGTTTTCTCATGTGGGCGCATAACATCATTCCAGCCCAAGAACGACTATAAAAGGAGGGCCTCATCCCTATTCAAAGGACAGAACGGAGAGCATTTTCAAGAGCCAAATTGCTGCACTTTTGCCAGTGAGCCGAGAGTTAGCAATTTTCTTAGGTTTTCTCCCATTTTTGTAATCGGAGTGTCAACGGAGTAAAGGAGCAACTGCCACTCGATCTCCATTGTCCCATTCCCCAAAATTCTTTTTTTGTACTCGGGGATCCGCAGTGCAGGATCTCTCACACGTACTCGATTTGTGGTACCTTGCACCAATAAAAGATAAGACAGCATTTTCTTCTTCTTTTTTGTGTGTCCACACCTGTATTTGATTTAATGTCTTGTGAGTGCATACCGTATCCAAATTTGTTATGAAATTATTGATAAATGAGTTGTAATCATACTATATATATAGGTATAGGATTGGATTATGTGTAGAGGGTGTAGAGGTGTGTATATATATATATATATTATATATACTATATATATATATATATATATATATATAAAATATATGTATATATATGTATATATGTATATATATTATATATATATATATATATATATATATGTATATATATATATATTATATATATATATAATATATATAATGTATATATATATATATATATATATATATATATATATATATTATATAAGCGTGGTGTGCATATAGCTGTATGTGTGTCTATAGAGTTGTAGTGTGGTTAGTAGGACAGTTGGTGTAGGAAGGAGGAAATCATCGGATAGATTCAGGTTCTTGTGTGTGTGAGTATGGCTACAATTGCTTGATAGCAAGCCTGCAGTAATAGCAGTCCCTAGGTGTGAGTGCATGTGTTAGAGATAGGGGTCTGTGAGCAGGTAAAAGCAACACTAGCAGTAGGAGTAACAACAGCAATAGTAGTAGGAGAAACAGTCGCAATAGAAGTAGGAGAAGCAGTAGCTGTAGGAGAAACAGTAGTAGGAGAAGCTATAGCAGTTGCACTAGGCAGACTACAGAGGGGACTAGCAGTACAATGTAGTCCAGGAACCGTAATGCATATGCAGTTACAGCAGACTGTAGGTCAGTACAGAGGGATGCAACACATGTGCAGGTAGTAACAGGCAGTATATGAGAGTAGTAAGGTTGAGTGTGTGCAGTGCAGTCAATTGCAGCAAGGGTTGACTGGTCTGCAGGATAAGGGAATGTAATAGCATAATTGGTCTTGGGAGGCAAGCCAGCATAGTGTGTTTCTGCATTCTAAAAACTGCTAATAGGTAGGTCTTGTACTGTAGGGTGCAGTCAAGTATGGACTACGGTACTACCTTAGTGTTTGTGCAGTGTCTTTGGGGTGGGTATGAGGAAGTTATGTGTGAGCATGTAGGTTTATATGTAGAAGAGGTTAAGATATAGTATAGTATGGTAATGGTATGGTATGGTATATGATTAAGGATATAGGTCTAGGTAAGGGTGTGTGCCATGAGAGGGTGTATGAGTATACCTATGTGATATGTGGATAAGATAATGAGGTAAATGTATAAAAGGATTAGGGATATGGATATTGGTTTTGGGATACCTATGAGTTATCAAATATTGATACTAAGGTTTTGGCTCACGCCAAGGTATCAATGTTAGGGTAATGCTTGGTATGGTAATGGGTATAAGCTATGGTATATTGATATATAAGTCTATATATATATTATATAATATACAACATAATGTATTAGCTAGTATTATCTAATATTAGCTATAACTTGGTTTGGCAAGGTAATGACTAGTAAGACCTAGAAAACCTAGTTTAGCACGGTATCTACCTAGAAGACCTAGAAACCTATATATTTCCTAAAGACCTAGAATTTGACTAGTTTAACTTGTTTATCATTTCAAAACAATGTGTTGATACAATATTTTATATTTAGATTTTTGAGGCACTGTTGCAGATACAGTTTGATATTTTACCCCGGATTGCAGGCGAGTATATTCTGTGATAATTTTCTGTTTATGATATCTTCTATGTTTCTTGTATCTAGTATAGATATCCTTGATTTCCTGACACATGGCTACACGGATTGATATTTTCGGATCCAGTCATGAGATGTTATTCCTTGAGTATCTTTGTGTACCCTGTGCAAACCTTGTGTTCTTGTACTTGTATCGACACTGATTCTTAAGGAGAATTTCTACGTTTTCGTAGAATCTCGTGTCGTAACGTGCCATGGTTGGATCTACTATACCAATCGAAGCGGAGAGTATTAGTATAGATATGTGATCATGCCCTTCTTGTGAATGTCTTGTTCCTTGTGAGCGTTGATCATACACAAGCACGTATGATTAGCCAAGCCCTAACCTTGTGCAAGTTTCCAAGTCGATCACATTTTGAAGCTAGTGCTCACTCACTTAAATAGTTTATTCTTGATTCTTGTACATGATATTTTTTAGTGCAAGACTAAATTTTTTACATATTGTATATATATTTTATATATTTATTTGAGTCATAATGGTTAATATATTTATATTTTTCTACTTTTATTTATGATCATAAAATATACGCTTCCGTGGCTTCGATTTTTGGAGAAAAAGAAATACCAATCCATAGAAACTTCCTTCATGATTTTTGAACTAGAAAAGTTTATCTTCAATTTGGTATATCATATCTCACTCAAATATGTCTTCTTGTATTTTATTTGCTTTCAACAACTTCGGAGTCAATTTAGGCCGAGAAGTTATCTATCGTGAGACTTGTCGAAACTTCCAACTTAAATTCGAGACTCGACATCGATCCAACCTAAACGACCCAATATATAATTTTGACTATTTTTGAGACTACTACACACATGCCTAGGGTGTCCCACTCAACCAAGACCCCATGTGCTATTTAAATTCAAATGGCACATAAGATCCCTTATATGACTTTTAAAGCCTATTTCCAATTCGAGTAATCTTTCTTGAACTTAGACTTATCCAACAACTTGTGGAGGACTTGTTAGGATCATCCTCATTTATTTCAGATTTATGGAGTATTTATTTGGGTTAAAACCAAATAGGAAAACTTTACAAATCTAAGTTCCTATATTTGGAAACATGTAGATTCATGTATGAAACCTTTTGAGTGTGTGGACTATAAAACCCACCCAAACTCACCCAAAACCCACCAATATCAGCCCCTACCCGACCCCTTTATAAACCCTATATATAAGCTCCTATATAACTGACCCCCTTCCTTCACAAACCCTAAAACTAAGCTACTAGTTGTAGACCTGCGGTTGTTGTCTCTCTCATTTGTGCTGCTGTTTCACCCCATTATTGACCACCCCAAGCCTCGCCACTTCAGTCCCGACGTCCCCAAGAACTCCCTCTACCTTCCCAAGGCTGGCCAGCAACTAGCACAACCCTTACAAGCAGCGCACGTCCCACAAATCCAAGCCAAACTTGCTGGCCGAAAGTCATAACAGGTACCCCTTTTCGCAATAGTATTTTCTCAACTTCTACAGATCGAAACTTGGTAAAACCAAAAATTCTAGATTCCTATATGTGTCTACTACCTTCCCATATAATTTTATGTCGAAATTCTTTCTAGATTATTCGGGACACACGTTTCACAAAAGTGTGTCCAGAATTGACATTGTTTAGTATACATAGGTTTTGATCTAATTAGAATAAATTTTACCATCAAAATCATATTTAAAAACATTTATATTTTGATTATATACAATCTCCTTTAACTACATTTCATATTTTTTCTGTTTTAATACTTGAATCTTCACATCTTGAAGAACTAGGTTACCATAATTTTGGATCGTTAAAATCTCCAATGCTTGATTACCAAATAATCCCATGATCATGCAATGGCATATAAATTGTGTTCCTCGACATATGATTATGAAGGTTTGATAATTTAAATAATTTTTTACTATTTATTTTAGAATATTAAAGATATCTTATTTATGGCCAACAAAGTGTCCAATAACATTGATTTATCAAGGAGAAATTTATGAAATGCACAAAAAACGAAAAAGTTTTATGAAAAATCTACCGCATAATTTTATGAAAAATCCACCGCACAATAACATTTCATCGCGTGCCCAGAATTAGCAAAAAATATGTAAAGAGGGTTTCGAATGACCTTTTTGCCCTTTCTTCTAATTTCAACACCCAGGAAACTACTCTTAAAAAAACGTTTCAATACTTCATCTTCTTCCATACGCTGCTCACTTTCGAATCTAGGTTTTCTCCTCAAAAATCTTCAAAAACTCGTTGAAAAATTTCGGAAAGACCGAGACAAACGACAAAAGTGCTAAAATGGAGGTCCAAACATAAGTTATGGCCCTTCAAAGTTACAACTGACCATAAAATGCAGGAGAATGGTCATTCTTCGTGTTAGAACACAAAAAATGTTAATTTTGCATGAGGGTGGCCATTCTCCGTGTTAGTAACACGGAGAATGTCATTCTCTATCTTAATTTACACGAAGAATAGTCATTCTTTGTGTTAGTAACACGGAGAATGGCATTCTCTGTCTTAATTTACACGAAGAATGGCCATTCTCCGTGCTAAATTATACGAAGAATGGTCATTCTCCGTCTTAATTTATAAGAAGAATGGTCATTCTTCATGTAATTTAGCACGAAGAATGGTCATTACAGTGTTAAAACGCAGAAGAATGGCCATTCTCCGTGTTAGAAACACGGAGAATAGCATTCTCCGTGTTAAATGAAATGGAGAATGGCCATTCTCTGTGTAATTTAGCACGGAGAATGGTCATTCCAGTGTTAAAATACAGGAGAATAGCTATTCTCCGTGTTAGAAACACGGAGAATGCCATTCTCCGTGTTAAATAAAACGGAGAATGACATTCTTCGTGTTCAATAAAACGAAGAATGGCATTCTCTGTGTTAATTTACACGGAGAATGGCATTCTCCGTGTTAATTTACACGGAGAATGGTCATTCCCAGTGTTAAAACATAGGAGAATGACCATTCTCCGTGTAATTTAGTACGGAGAATGGCATTCTCTGTTTCTAAATTACACGGAGAATAGCCATTCTCCGTGCTAAATAACACGGAGAATGATATTCTCCGTGTTAAATGACACGAAGAATGGTCATTCAAATGTTAAAACACAGGAGAATGGTCATTCTCCGTGTTAGAAACACGGAGAATGCCATTCTCCGTGTTAATAACACGGAGAATCCCATTCAATACGGAGAACGGCATTCTTCTTGTTAAAAATGCAGGAGAATGACTATTCTTCGTGTGATATCGACGGAGAACAGTTGACAGAAACCTAATTTTTTTATTTTTGTTTTGTGGAAAGAAATTTTCCATGAATACAGATTCAAGAGTTTTCGTTCTTCTTTCAAAATGATGCTAACTCTTATGGAAAAGAAGAAGATCTTCTCTCCAAAATTGACCTAATTGTCGAAGAAGAAGATGAAGAAGAAGAAGATAATGAGCGATGATCGGAGTTCGACTGAAAAAAAGCATGGTGAACTACGAACGATCTTTGCGATCTTTGCTGAAGATGAGAGCAATGGAATTCAGATCTCTCGTGAAGAAGAAGAAGAAGAAGAAGAAGAAGAAGAAGAAGAAGACAAGAATCGTAATCCAGATCTGAGTTTGTGCGGAGGGGTAGTTATGGTATTAATTTTGTAAATACATCTAAAGGGGATCTTGGAATACTTAAGGTGAAAATATATAATTCTGGGCATTTCATAAAATCTATCATGCGGGTGGGTTTTTCATAAAAACCAACCCCGAAATTGGGTTTTTCAGCAATTTCCAGATTATCAACGTTAATACTAGGTTGATAATGAGATGGTTTTAAATGGATTTTTATGCAATAATAATCATACAATGTATATCCAGAATAATAAAGATTTATTTTAGAATTAATATTGAATATTTTATAAATATATTTTGTGGAATTGTGTTAGTCCTAGAAGGAATATTGTGACTAGTATATAGTTAGATAACTTTATTGACTATATATATCAATGATAGTAATATTGTTAGTGTGGTTATTAATATTAGTTATTATATTTATAAGAGTTCGTGAGACCGAGACTGCAGAAGTTGGAGTCAGATCCATAATCTACACTCTCACGATAATTCCAGGCAAGATATCGTACCACTGTGATCTTATTTTATTTTCTGTTATACATGGACGTGTTGTTATGTGTTAGGATTATATGTGTTAGGAGACGTCCAAGTGTGACTTGGGTGTCATCGATGATGCCATCGATGACAGATAGTGGGTGTTTATGTGACCTAGTGTGCTAGTAGACTTCTTCGTGTTGAAGTTATTTTTCAATGACTTCTATGACTGGACACACTCAAGACAAGGCACTTGGAGTAAGAGTTACATTAGTATTGGCAAACACCATGTACTTGGCCAGTACAAGGTGTAGGATCGATTGTAGGAACGAGTTAAAAAGTGCAATACTCTAGAGGGGGTGAATAGAGTAGACAGCGGAAATTAACTATTTAAAAATGTTAGTAACAAGATCATATTATATATATATATATATATATATATATATATATATATATATATATATATATATCACAAATATGTAAATGAAAAGCAGAGAGTAGAGAGCAAACGCAAACACAAGGATGTATATTGGTTTCCCTCTTGTGAGGACTAGTCCAGTCGGAAGAACTCTAGCTTCCAGTTGAATCCATAATGAAAAATCACCACAAGTTTTCATCCGAAGTTCTTACAACTTCTACAACGCGAGCTTTGATCCGAAGTACTCGACCAACTTCAATTGTGAAGTATCTACCTTCAATCAAGCCTCTGATTACATTCACTCTGAAACTTTTAGACCGTACCGTACTGGCAAATCGACTAGAGGATTGTAACTGGCTTGAGATTTGAAAATGAATAGCTAAGAACACTTTGGAAGAAGTAGTAGGCTTATAGAGAAGAGATATGAAAGTGAATTGGTGTATGAGTGTATTGAAATGATCGAAATCCTTCTCGATTTATAGTTTTTCCAAAGGCAAAATTCTGACAGAATTCGGGCAGAATTCGGGCAGAACTATATGAGAAAAACTCGTTGGGATCCGTAACTGCAGGAAGACCAAGTTCAAAAAGCAACGTTTACTAACCGAAATCTGGCCGAACTCTGGCCGAATTCGGGCCGAGTTCTGCTAGGGTTCTGTTAGGGTTTTTGCAAATTAGTTTTTGGACTTTTTGAAAAGTCAAACAGTTAGGAAGTAGTTTGGGCTTTTGTTAGTGGGTTTGTTTTCGAAATGAAAGGATATTTTATAAATGTTTCTTGGATAGCCTATTTGCCAGTACGATGCAGTGTACATCGTATTCCTAGACTCAATAAATATAAAAAATTACATTGATAAAATAGGGAAACCAAGAGCCCATTGATGACGTCTTTCTTCAAATATTTGAGTAGACTTGAAGACGCCTTTTTCACTAGACGGCGGTCGTCCAAAGATAAACAGATCTGGAAATCTGAATACCTTTCGGGAGCTTCGCCCCCGAACCCCTGACGGGGGGCGCTGCCCCCTCGACCCTTGTCCGCTGATCGGTCAGCGGAACCCCCGATGCGAGGCCCCGGATAGGTCGTTAGGCGGTTAAGAGAAATCTTCTTGTATAACGCCGTCTTTGGTCCATCAATAATTCTCCATTGCATATGTCATAGTTTGACAAAGCTTGATCATGCTTATTACATGTCTAAAAGTACATGTTAGACAAACAGAACAATATGATACATTTATAGCAATATGATATAGAACATTTAGGATAATGCTAATATTAGGACAATGCTAAGTTTAAGTAGCAACATGATAGTGATTACGTGAATATTAGTGATGTTATTATGTTAAACTTAATTGATTAGCCATATTCAAAAACATGATATAATCATTGGACTAACAATCTTTCCAATTTTGATTATGGCAAATCCTTTAAGTTTAATATATATACAATAGATGCATGTATCACTAAGAAACACATAATACTAGAATATTGTATGCTAACTTAAACTTATTTCTCCCCCTTTGACATGATCAAAAATAAGATCTCCCATAATTAGAGCGAAAATGAACTCAAGCATAAGTAAAGAAGGAAAACAAAAATAATCATGATCAAGGATTAGGATAACAGTGTAATGACAAGTGTTTAAGAAATTGCATAACTAAAGAATAAAAACTTGTCAACATAGTATAGTTGGTTAAAAAAAATCACTCAATAAATAGTTTACCAACTAGAAATCAAAAAAGATTTTAAAACACATTTTGTTCATCATATTGTGTTTTGAAATAGACCAAAAAAATATATCAATATAGTAGGAATCAATCATTGGTCATAAATAAATCATGAGAATAGAAATTCGCAGATCTAGTATATATAAAGGAATCAAAAATATAATAAGACTTTTAACAATGATCACAAAAAATATATGATTCATATTTTGCCCATACAAATTAGTGAATCAATTCTATAAAGAGTATAATCGTCGAAAAATAAATCAAAATACATATACTATAATCTATGCAAAATCTATACCAAAGTTCATGCATTTGAATTCAATTACCATAGCATGATATATGAATATCCATTAGATAAACATGAAGGTAATGAAGACAAAATACTTGAGAAGGATAAATTCAGTCGACTTGAATGCTCTCCCGTAAAGTATGATCAGTCTAAATATAGATAATCATGAACTTTGAGATAAAACCTCAACAAGTAATGCCAAAGTAATTTTAAACTCAATCAAATAAGGATAATTAAATATATATTTGGTAAGATAACTTTTAGAAACTTTAATGAGTGAATTAAAAAAATATTAAAATCATATATTCTCTCATAAACTCAATACAAATCCAAATATCATGACCGACTCAACAAAATATTTAAAATAAGACAATATAAGTCCATGGTGAACTAGGTATACCACATATTAAGGGCATAAAGTAATTGAAACAATTAATTTTGCTCCCCCTTAAAATATGCGTATATAGTTCAAAAATAATTTATATGCATAAAATAGATAAAAAAAAATCACAAGATCTAAGGGACATCCAAGATATGCATCTTTTCTTTCCATTGATCAAATGCATATAAAATTCCAAACTCAAAACAAATATCATCTTTAGGCAAGAAAAATAAATATCCAATAAATAAATGCTTAAAGATGAACAAACAAAATATATCTCCAATATATATAAAAGAAATATTTTAAGACATAAAAAGATTTTGAAAACTGTCTTTAATAATAACATTTGAGTACCAGACAGATTCAATAAATCAAGAAAAATAAAAAATACTTTTCAAAAAAAATGTGGAATTTATTACGAAAGACTGTCTTAGTAAATGTTCGGATGCGTCCATTTAGTCCTCAGACTGAAAGCTGACGATTCGAATCACGAAAACAATTTCAATAAAAGAATCCATAAATCATAAATAAATCCATTTGAACAAACAAACATAACTAGTTAAATGTCCAAAGAAAATATATTCTAGATATATGGCATGTCAAGGGGCTAATTGACTTGAAACAATTAATACTCCACCTTTACATGGTTATATCCAAAAATAATAGTATTGACAAATTTAAAACAAATTCAGAGAGATATTTTCAGAAGTAGGAAACTAATTCAAAAAAAAATATTAGGTCTTATCAAAGTTTATTTCTTCCCTTTTAAAGCCTTAACACGGTGTCCACCTGACAACCGTGAGGTTAAAGAAAAGAAACGCTTTGAGAGAGAGACATTTTTCCCCAGCAAAGAGTTACTGTTGTAGACAGTAAGTAACTTGAATAAGAAGATAATAATATAAAGCTTAAAATCATGAATATTGCACAAGTTAAAGATGAAATCACAAGACTATAATATTCAATGAGTAGTCACAAAATCATTAAGTCTAAATATTGAAAAGTGTGACAGAAAAGAATATAACAAAAGATGACAAACATTAACCTATGGAAGATTAATATATATTACCTTTTGTAAAAAAAATATCATTAAATAATATTATCCATCAAATCTAAAATCCAAAATCTATCAGATAACAATTGTAACTACATCTCAATAAATCTTTAGTTTATAAAGCGTTGATCAATCTTGGGTTAGCTGTAGAGGTACTGTCCCCGCTAACGGAGGTTCACCGGGGAACACTTAAGTACCGCTTCACTTCGACCGTAGTCGTGGTGACAGACAGTCCCTTTGTAGGCTTGTACCCAAAACAAATCTTTTCTTTAATAACCGAGGATTTAAAAAGAATTAGTGCAATATAAAAAGTTATATTCTATAGACTTATAAATCTTAGAACAATATAGCATACGGTATAAGATGTATGAATTATATTTATCCATATGTGCTACAAAAATATTGGATAACAATAAAATATAAAACATTTGTAAATCAAAATGTAGGACCTAGATACGTTGATATATTTTGGAACCTAGGGGACTGGATTCAGTACCTTGGATCCAGAACTAGACGATAGTTGCAAGTACACCTTAATAAATCTTAAGTCTATAAAGTATTGATCACTTCGGGTTAGCTGTAGGGGTCGGTTCCCGGCTAGCGGTAGTCCGAAGACTAGTGCACCGTATCGCTTCAGGCTATTTACACCTGTATGACAGAAGGACCCTTTCGGCTTGTTCTCAAAATGATCTCTACTCTTAAGAACTTAGATTCAAAGGAATATATGCAGTATCATCGAACATTGTCGAAATCCAGAATCCCTAAAAGTAAATACCCAAGGAATGGTTTATCAAGATCAAGATATTAAAAAATATTTCAATAAGAGTCATGTATCTAAAATGTCTACCAAAAAGCCAAGAAAAACATAATTGAAAGAGGCTTTGAGGAAGAAGCTAATAAGGATAAGAACATAAATTTGTTTAAAAAATCAATAGCTTAAGTATTAGATAAGCACAAGTTTAAAAAACTACTTTTCAAAATAATATAATATAGAACTTGAACTTAACTCATATATCCCTATAAAGATATTTATGCAAAAATATAAGAAACATGAGCAATATATAAATAAAAATAAATTATTCATGTATCCTAAATAAGCATAAAAAAATATCAGAAGATCAAAAACATTCATAAATATGTTTTATCAAACAAAGATGTAATTGATTCATAAGAAGTTAATCAAAATAAAATTATGAGAATCAATAATGAAGTATATTATGCAAGCACAAGGTTAACATAAAATTATCTGTATATACTTTTCAAGTAAATAGAAGAATTGTTCTAAACATACATACTCACAAAATACTGATCAAAGTAATTATGACATGTTAAAGACAAATCGGTAAGAAGTGACCATTAAAATATTAAAGACGAAGAGTCAAAAGCATATTAACCAAAAACAAAATTAAGCTCCTATGCATGCTTCAAGAATAAAGATTAAAAGTAAAAAAGCATACATAGACAAATGTGTCACACTAGTAGAAAATAACATACTATATAGTGTAAACTAATCATTTAAGCTAAACAGCTAGTCATGCTAGGATTATATCAAACATTGATTCAAACAATAAATAATTTAAAAGATATCAATGAAAGCTAATAGCAAGACATCAAAAAGAACATGCTAGATATTAAGAACTATTTAGAAAGCATGTTACCGAAGTGGTTCTAGTGACCACACTTCTGCTGGTGCAATTGCATGGAAGATGACCTTTGTAGCTTTGTAATCACCAACATGTTCCATGGTTCTATTTGATATGAAAAGGTTCACCTGCAATATTAGGTGAAGACTTTGGTATCCAATACTTGGATCCACATTTGTTAGTTTTGGAAACCCATTTGCACAAATTCATATCAACTAGTTTTCTAATCTGACAACAATTAGAAACGTGTCCATTCATACCGCAATAATGACAGAAAGAATTAATATTAGTGCTATATGCAGTAGTATGAGAACGTGCAGTGGTGTGGTATGATCATCGTGGATACTTGTAATAGAAAGCATGGTCGTGTGAAGCTTTAGCTTTGCTTGCTTCCTTTGTAAAAGATCTGACGTGTGTGACTTTGTGATGTGCTAAGTGTCTTGTGTTAGACTGAGTCGTAGGTTGTACTACCTGCTTTCCCAGTCTAATCTCTAACTTTTTAGAGTTAGCACAGATCTTATCATACTTAGCAAAAAGAGCATCAATTCTACATGAAATAATAGAATACTTCTTCTTTTCTGATTCTAATTCCTCCTTAATTTAGCATTTTTTTTAGTGCTTTTCTCAATGCAATCAAGTGCTTCATGCAATCTAAACTTTAGTACGGAAATCTCAGTAAAATTATTAGAAGGAGAACTATTTTTAGCATCATTCAATAAGCAAGTAAGTTTTTTATTCTTCCGCTTATAGGATAGAATATCCTTTCTAGCTTGCTTATATTTATTTAATACTTTCTTGTGTTCTTCTAATAGATCACTGAAAGCATCAGATAACTCATCATAAGAAAATTTATTCTCTTCAAGAAGGAAATTATTCTGTACCTCATTAGATAATGCCATTGAGCATAAATTTGTATCTTGACGAGGTCTCTCTTCTTCTTCTTCAGAATCTCTTGCTTCGCTTTTACACCATATGCTCATACTAGTGTACTTGTGAGACGATGATCTTCCTTTATTTGATTGTTCGTAGTGACTCTTCTTTCTAGCAATAGTACAATCTTCTTGGATGTGGTCTATCTTCTTGCAGTTGTCACATACAAGCTCTTCTTCATATAAAGGATTGTATTTTACCTTAAATTCCAATTTCATCATGTACATATTTGCATCATTATGAAGACTATCCTTTTTTCTGGAGTTGCTAGCTTTGTTTTCATACCTGCACTCATAAGTAGCTTCAAGAACTTTCCAAATTTTATGAGATGTTGTGCAAGTAGTAATAAGATTAAATACATTTGTGTCTACAGCCCAATAAAATATATGCATAGCTTTTGCATCAAGGCTAGCTAACTTCTTCTCTTTCTCCGTGTAACTATAATAGGGCTTGTTGATTATAGAGGATGTGAGAATAGTAGTGATAGTAGGCTTCTTGTAGCCATTGATAACAATTGACCATAAGTCAAAATCTAGAGACTTCAGGTAGAAGCTCATCAGTGTCTTCCAATAGCTATAGTTTATTCCATCAAATAGTGGGAGTCTATTTGAGGATTGCTCTTCAGTTGTGAAGTACATACTTACCATATGTGATATAGTGATCTATGTAACAGCAGTTATATAATAACAATATTACCTCACTTTACCTGTATAATCCGCTTTGGTAATGAGGATCTGCTCCAAGGATGTTAAGCCAAATAATAGAGTCCTTGCTCCGATACCAATTATAGGAACAATTGGGATCAGAATATAATACCTCTATATGCAGCACTGGCTTTGATACCAATTGTAGGAGCAATTGGTATAAGAAGAAATATCTATATACCAAGCACCCGCTCTGACACTAATTGTAGGAACAATTAGGAACAGAATATATTACCTCTAGTTGTAGTACTGGCTCTGATACCAATTGTAGGAACAATTGGTATCAGAATATATTACCTCTAGTTGGAGAGCCTGCTCTGATACCAATTGTACGAACAATTGGTATGATAGCAATACCTATATAAAGAGAACCTGCTCTGATACCAATTGTAGGACCGATTGTAGGAACGAGTTGTAAAGCGCAATACTCAAGAGGGGGGTGAATAGAGTAGGCAGCAAAAATTAACTATTTAAAAACGTTAGTAACAAGATCACATAATATATATATATATATATATATATATATATATATATATATATATATATATATAAATATATATATATATATATATATACACAAATATGTAAATGAAAAGTAGAGAGTAGAGAGCAAACGCAAACACAAGAATGTATACTAGTTTTTCTCTTGTGAGGACTAGTCCAGTCGGAAGAACTCTAGCTTCCAGTTGAATCCACTATGGAAAATCACCACAAGTTTTCATCCGAAGTTCTTGCAACTTCTACAACGCTAGCTTTGATCCGAAGTACTCGACCAACTTCAATTGTGAAGTGTCTACATTCAATCAAGCCTCTGATTACAATCATTCTGAAACTTCTAGACCGTACCATACTGGCAAATCGACTAGAGGATTGTAACTGGCTTGGGATTTGAAAATGAATAGCTAAGAACACTTTGGAAGAAGTAGTAGGCTTATAGAGAAGAGATATGAAAGTGAATTGGTGTATGAGTGTATTAAAATGATCAAAATCCTTCTCTATTTATAGTTTTTCCAAAGGCAGAATTTTGACAGAATTCGGGCTGAATTCGGGCAGAACTCTATGAGAAAATCTCGTTGGGATCCATAAATACAGGAAGACCAAGATCAAAAAGCAACGTTCACTAACCAAAATCTGGCCAAACTCTGGCCGAATTCGGGCCAAGTTCTGCTAGGGTTCTGTTAGGGTTTTTGCAAATTATTTTTTGGGCTTTTTGAAAAGTCTAACAGTTAGGAAGTAGTTTGGGCTTTGTAAGTGGGCTTGTTTTCAAAATGAAAGGGTATTTTGAAAACATTTCTTGGATAGTCTATTTGCCAGTAGGATGCAGTATACATCATATTCCTAGACTCAATAAATATAAAAAATTACAATGATAAAATAGAAAAACCAAGAGCCCTTTGATGACGCATTTCTTCAAATATTTGAGCAGACTTGAAGATGCCTTTTCACTTGACGGCGGTCGTCCAAAGATAAACAGATCTGGAAATCTGAATACCTTTTGGGGGCTTCGCCCCTGAACTCCTGACGGGGGGCGCTGCCCCCTCGACCCTTGTCCGCTGATCGGTCAGCGGAACCCCCGATGCGAGGCCCCGGATAGGTCGTTAGGCGGTTCAAAGAAATCTTCTTGTATAACGCCGTCTTTGGCCCATCAATAATTCTCTATTTCATATGTTATGGTTTGACAAAGCTTGATCATGCTTACTGCATGTCTAAAAGTACATATTAGACAAACAAAACAATATGATACAAGCATAGCAATATGATATAAAATATTTAGGACAATGGTAATATTAGGACAATGCTAAGTTTAAGTAGCAACATGATAGGGATTACGTGAATATTAGTGATGTTATTATGTTAAACTAAATTGATTAGCCATATTCAAAAATATGATATAATCATTGGGCTAACACAAGGGGTTCATGTAACGGATTATATATGACTAGTTGTGTTAGTTAAAAGACTTGCATATGAGATACGAGTCGTACGAGTCATGGACATGACCTTGTACTACTCATGGGCGGGAAAGACTATTGTAGGCGTACGAAATTAGCCTATCCTCATTGGCCTTACTGTTGTCCTGGTATAGGCTATACTAGTGGATATTCCATTATCGTCTACGAACTAGTCTCCGGATTGGGCAGAAGTATGCTAGTATATTCTTGATATTAGTTGACGCTAATATAACCCATTACCTACTTGTGCGATTCCAAAGTAGTCTTCAAGTGCATACACTTAGATGGATAGTCTACATTGTCAGTTATATTCATGTTCATGTATATCACTTTTACTGTTTATATTGTAGCTATATAGTTGTTGTATCTTGTTACGTCCCTATGAGGACTTGGTGATCTCTTCAGGTGTTAATTGGACTTCCGGTATGAAGTTATTATGACTTGTTATGCAGCATTCTGTAACACCCAGTTTTCCAAATGAGGGTAATTTTGAAATTTTGAAATTATAATTATTATTTATTGATAATTATTTCATATCATGATTTTTGGTAATTTTTAATAATTTTTAAACTATTTGAAATTATGACTTGTGGTTTTGGTGTCTAGCTAGTGTAACCATAGAGACAGCTTGACCTAGAGCCTAGCCATGAGATTAGGGTATTTTATTTATCATTTTAGCCTAGAGGGTATCTTTGTCACTTTTGAATTATTAGAATTTAATATATTTTATTAGGAATTTAAATGATTTATTGTGAATGGTTTGATTTAAATATTATTTTAACTAATTTTCATGTGGTCTAGATTAGCCTAACCTGGATTGACCTAAACTAGATTAGTCCTAGTTAGTCATGGTTAGACTAAGTTAGATTGAGATTGGTCATGGTTAGTCATGGCTAGTCATGATTTGTGATTTGATTAGTTATTAGTCATATTGATTAGTTAAGACTAGTGATAGGCTACCTAGGTTTCATCTAGCCATTGAATTGTCTAGAATGATGGAGGACCCTTAGATCAACCATAGCCCTAGATTTTAGGGCAGTCACCTTGGGATTTCCCTCTATTTAATCCCTTCCAAATCCTTGCCTCCTTGTTCATTCTCTTCCTCCTCAAGAAACAAGGTGAGCTCAAATTTTTTTTCCATAACTTCTCCATTCCTCATCCTTTTTCAACCAAACTTCTTGCATTGTGACCTAACCACCACCTTCTTGCTGTCCATGGAGGTAGAGAGCAGATTTGGGGAGTCTACAGTGCTCGAGCTATAGTAGAAGAGGACTGCACTTGACAGTTTTTTTGAGCTCGAGACACCCTTTGGTAATTCCTTCATCCTCCATTTAAACTACTGATTTATCATCATGAATACATAGTCCTAGGTCCCCTCTAGCCTCGGGTAGGAACTGACCCCAATTTGTGTCGAATACGTGTCCGTATCAGACACGTATCAATAGGAATACCTAGGTGTTTGACCTAATGTCCCAATAGGTTTTTCCTTATTGTTTTCTGATTGTGGTTGAATAGGAATACTCATTTTAGTGTCGCTTATTGGTTTCTTCGTGTCTGAGATGGTTTTTGTGTCGTTTTGGAGTCGCACAGACACGCAGACACGCGGTCGTGCACACGCGCGCGTGGGCAGGTGGCATGCCCTGCTGCTCGGGTAGCATTGCTCTGTGCACACGCTACTTGGACACCTAAAACTTGACACGTGTGTCGTGTCCATGACTGACACGAGGCTCCTCGGGTTTTACGAGCTCTCGTGTCGTGTCGGACACGATATTGCGTATGCACGTGTCGTGCACTGTATAGTTCAGTGATCTGAGATTGTGTTTTGATTTTAATTGTTTTTAATGCTTTTAAATTGAGTTTTAATTATTAGTTAGAGCCTAAACATGTTGTTAAATCCCTGTTAGATTTTAGTTACATGTTAATTTAGGTTTTTAATGTGAATTGGATTCGATTGAGCATTGAACTGCATGTTTCATGATACACACTGACACTGTGACTTCCAGATAAATTCCAACCCTCTATTTCACTATTTTGTTTATGTTTCAACTGTTTATGATCCCTACCTATTATGATTCATGTTATCTAAGTTTTAAACTCAACTATGGACTTTTGATTGTGAGAAATGGGATATTGGTATTGGGATGGGTTTCAAACTGTTATTAAAAACTGGATATTGAAAAGGGATTGTTCTCTTTTAACTGGTTAAATGAAACTGAGATTCTTTTGGTTAGAACCTGAGAATAGTTAAACCATCTTGATTGATTTGTAAACTGATTCTTGTTTAAATCATCTTGAGTTGTTTCCCCTTTTTTTCGAAATATAAAAACCTGAGATTGATTATGGTATGTGAGTGTTGGGTTTTTTTTCCCTAATTGAACTAATTTCCTTTTTCCTTGCACTAGATGAACTGTTTCCTGATTTCCTTCATTTTGTTTCAAGGTGTGTTGTTCAGTAGAAACCTGAGTTTTCTGATTTAATTTACCATGGTTGACTGAATGGTATTGGTTCCCTGAGAACCTGAGAATGGTTTCAATACCAGAGTTTTGTTTTGCTAATAAACTGTATTGTAATGGTTGAATCCTAAAAACCTGAGATTACCTCATTCAATTTTGAACTGAGGTAAGTAAACTATTTTCTTGAGACTAAGTATTGGACTGTAATGTGATAACTGAGATTTTGCCATACATGAGAACTAAGTTTCAATGGCAAACTGTTTTGAATGTTAAACCTGTGTACACTTATGAAATTTTGAAAATGTTAACTGTATAGAAATGCTAAAACTGGATTTTATATACAGTGTGAACCTGAGAATGGGCTTCACTGATTCAAGAACTATCCATATTGAGTTTACTGTTGTGTTTGATTCATTGTTTTCAAATTTTGCTCACTGTCCTTTCCATTTTCTGTCACATAGGTTCTACTTTTCTTGAACACAGGAGCACACCAGGACACACTCTCACATGATCACATATATGCACACCCCATTGGCTAACTGTCATGTGGTAACACATGACACACCCTCACCTATCACCCTCTTTTATACACTACTCTTTAACCCACCCATCACCCTCTAGTGCAGTCCTATTTAGAGTTACATTTCAGCCTTGGTAAACCCCCACAATACCTGTCTAAATGGTTCCCTTAAACCACCCTTGTTGTCCACACTTAACAGTCCCTTTCACTCCAAAACTGTCCATGAAACTACCCTTTTTGACTGTCATAAAACAGTCCAGATTTTCCTTTGTTGGCTGTCCATGTAACAGTCCAACTTGGTCCTCAATCAGTCCATATAACACCTAAATTTCTGTCCCAAATACTTCATAAATCAGTCCCCTTGTTAGCCTCCCTTTCAGTCCATAACATGCCTAAAAACCAGTCCTAATATAAACCATATATGGCTGTCCTTGACCCCATATAACTGCTCACCAAATCAGCCCATAACCACCCTACAAATAGCCCATATGCTGTCCTTAAAACCTGTCCTGCAAGTTCACACAAGTCAGTCCATATTAGCCTTAGTTTCAGCCATATAGGAACCCCTCATATCTGTCCTTTACACCATGCACTATCACATATATATGATGACACTCATTTCCCTCTACTTTGCACTTGACACACCTGAGATCACTCACACACCCACACAATCAAATGCCAATGTCTCATGTCACTAACACCCACTCTAGCCTAACACACATGCCTATACACTCTCATGCCTCACTCTATATCTCACACTCTCTCATGACACACACACATACACTAGTATATATATATGTCATTCTCACTCTCACTATTTAACACACACCCAATTTCCATGATACACACTCACACATACACATGCTCTTCTCTATCTCTCTCTCAATATATATATGTATATATTATATATGGCTAATGTGTTAATATGATAAATAGAGATTCTCTATAGTTATATACATATATGTGTGTATAGACATGTATATGTGTGGATATAAGATATATAGCCTAGTGTTGATTTCTCTTTTCATGTACACATCCATGTTCACACACACACATAGCTTACATGTTAGTTCCTTCCTCTTTTTATATATATATAATGTTGAATATGCATGAATAGGATGTGCCTCGATATATGCTTGTGTTTGGCTTGTATGGCCTTGTGATTGGTGTGTGATTGCTAGACTAGGCTTGGTTAGGCCTAGTGAGACTTGTTAGACTTGTTTGGGCTAGGACTTGACCTAGTTGACTAGTGTGGTTAACTAGAGTTGACCAAGTATCGACTTTAGCCTAGTTTGACCTAGACAGCATGCAGGTACATTGTACATTTCATATCTCACCCTCTGTATACATCTTGACTTGTGTTGCTCTAACTAGGAGTCAGGTACCTCATCTCGGACGGTACATTTACTTCGGACATTCAGATATGAGGCGAGTACATTCTCTGACCGTTTCATACTTGTATGGATTTACATTCTTGCTCTAGATTACTGTACTTGATGCTGACACGACTGTTATCACGGATTGGTACTATATGGATCTTCTTTTGAGATGTTATCTCCTTGTATTCTCTAAATACATATTGTGTTGTGCGTTTCACTTCCATATTGTATTTATTGAATACCCATATCCTTGTATACTCATTGTGCATATTGTACTCTCAGTATCACATGAGTCCCAGGGATAGACCATTGTACTCTATTGTATAACATTGTACAACTATTGTATAATATTGTACATCTATTGTATAATACTGTACACCCATTGTATAACATTGTACACTATTGTACAAGATAACGTAACATGAGTAGATCCTTGTGTATTGATTGGAAAAGGGGAGTAGAATTGGTTATGTACTCAAATCCTATTGTACAACATTGTATAACTATTGTATATGTCTATTGTACACCCACGTACAATGAAGTTACCATTGCATTTTCCTAGCCCGTTTACATAACCAGATTGTACTCTAAAACCACATATTCTTTACAGTTCTTACTAATCATATTTAGATATTTTTTGTTATCAAATCTCTACTATTTTTCATATATCTTCTTCTTTCAGCGTTTTATGTACTTTACTCTATTGCATGCTTTATATTTCCTAACTCGATATGAACTGCGTGAGATGTTTTGTGCTCGCTCCCGTCCTGACTGGACCTATTGAAAATTTTACAGGGGATGATGAGGCATCCTGCACCCTTACTTGGAGTTTGCCTAGTTGACACTCGCGACCTGGACCCCAGGGGAGGTTCAGGCAGCTGCTCAGGATGATACCTTATATAGTATAGATAGCTTAGACTATTTTCTTTCATGTTTAGCTTTTGTCATTGATTCAGAGTTTGTATATTGTACAGATGTTGAGTATTATATTTCTTTTCTGTTGTACCTCAGTTGAGGATTCTCTTATCTATTTTATCGTGCCATATTCTATCTCTAGATTGTGATTGAGTTGTACCTCTGTGTTGGCCTCCTTATGGAGAGCATTCATATTATGTTAGTTATAGTTCATGACCTAGAACAGCGTTCTACCGCCGACACTGCGGCGTAGGCTGGGCGTTGTTACGCTCTCGTACCCCCACAGTGGGTGCGGGTCGTGACACGTTTTTAGTGGTGGCCCATGCAGGTCGAGTTTATGTAGTGGTATTCGAACTAGAGTATCACTACAGCCTGCAGTAGGATTAGGATTATTTTTGGGGTACTCAATCACATTAGAAAAAACTCTTAATCAGATTCCTTTTATCCAATTGCTGCTTATTGATTTCCCTTGAATATAAACTTTTCTTCCTTGATTTTTCGTTTTATTCTCAGTAATTGCTTCTTGTTTTGATCTGTCTTCATGATGGTTATGAAGACACGATCTCATCGCTTCGGTTCGGGGGATACTATCGAGAGGCTGGCCACCCCTCGTCCTGTTCATCAGGGCCTCGAGACCGCAGTTTCTGTTGTGCCGACTCAGGTTGGCATTTCTGTTACATTGGAGGTGCACCTCTATCTGTACAGAGACTTTCTCCTGTTATTTCTGATTTCTCTCAGCAGCGGTGATTCATGCAGCATCAGCAGCAGACCAGGGGAACCAGCAGGGACGAGCTATCGTCAGGACAGTCGAGGATGCACAGACCATTGGAGATCTTGCTGCAAGTTCCATTCTTCTCAATTCTATTCCTGCAATTGTCTTTTATAATTACCTTGAAATCTGATTCCATCGTTCCTTGTTGATTGATTAATTTTGTCATGTTACTCTTTTGTTGTGTTTGTTTTCTTCTGAGAAAATCATATGGGCTAGGTCACCTAAATCATGGGATCTAGAATCTTCGATAGTCGTGATAGTTGGCATAGTGAGGACACGTAGTCAGACTTTGGATGTATTTCTCGGGTATGGGAATTTAAGGTTTTCGCCGTCGCATGCGACAATGCGAAAATTTTAAATACCATGAACCTAGGGGTACGTACCCTAGTCGAGGACTCTGTGATTATCGTAGCCTTGCTCACTAGCATGACGAAGGTTATGAGTATCATGATTTTGGACAGACGCATATGATTATCTGACGGTATGGCTGAGACTTTGATTGTGGGGTGTTTGACCAAGAAGGACTACTACCATTTTAATTTCGAGGACAAAATTTTTATAAGGTGGGTAGGATTGTAACACCCAGTTTTCCAAATGAGGGTAATTTTGAAATTATAATTATTATTTATTGATAATTATTTCATATTATGATTTTTGGTGATTTATAATAATTTTTAAACTATTTGAAATTATGACTTGTGGTTTTGGTGTCTAGCTAGTGTAACCATAGAGATAGCTTGACCTAGAGCCTAGCCATGAGATTAGGGTATTTCATTCATCATTTTAGCCTAGAGGGTATCTTTGTCACTTTTAAATTATTAGAATTTAATATATTTTATTAGGAATTTAAATGATTTATTGTGAATGGTTAGATTTAAATATTATTTTAACTAATTTTTATGTGGTCTAGATTAGCCTAACCTGGATTGACCTAAACTAGATTAGTCCTAGTTAGTCATGGTTAGACTAAGTTAGATTGAGATTGGTCTTGGTTAGTCATGGCTAGTCATGATTTGTGATTTGATTAGTTATTAGTCATATTGATTAGTTAAGACTAGTGATAGGCTACCTAGGTTTCATCTAGCTATTGAATTGTCTAGAATAATGGAGGACCCTTAGATCAACCCTAGCCTTAGATTTTAGGGCAGCCACCTTGGGATTTCCCCCTATTTAATCCCTCCCAAATCCTTGCCTCCTTGTTCATTCTCTCCCTCCTCAAGAAACAAGGTGAGCTCAACTTCCTTTTTTCCATAACTTCTCCATTCCTCATCCTTTTTCAACCAAACTTCTTGCGTTGTAACCTAACCACCACCTTTTTGCTGTCCATGGAGGTAGAGTGCAGATTTGGGGAGTCTACAGTGCTCGAGCTACAGTAGAAGAGGACTGCACTTGACAGTTTTTTTGAGCTCGAGACACCCTTTGGTAATTTCTTCATCCTCTATTTAAACTACTGATTTATCATCATGAATACATAGTCCTAGGTCCCCTCTATCCTCGGGTAGGAACTGACCCAAATTTGTGTCGGATACGTGTCCGTAACAGACACGTATCAATAGGAATACCTAGGTGTTCGACCTAATGTCCCAATAGGTTTTTCCTTATTGTTTTCTGATTGTAGTTGAATAGGAATACTCATTTTAGTGTCGCGTATTGGTTTCTTCGTGTCTGAGATGCTTTTTCTGTCGTTTTGGAGTCGCACAGACACGCGGACACGCGGTCGTGCACACGCGCGCGCGGGCAGGTGGCATGCCCTGCTGCTCGGGTAGCATTGCTCTGTGTACACGCCACTTGGACACCTAAAACATGACACGTATGTCGTGTCCATGACTGACACGAGGCTCCTCGGGTTTCACGAGCTCTTGTATCGTGTCGGACACGATATTGCGTATGCACGTGTCGTGCACTGTATAGTTCAGTGATCTGAGATTGTGTTTTGATTTTAATTGTTTTTAATGCTTTAAATTGAGTTTTAATTATTAGTTAGAGCCAAAACATGTTGTTAAATCCCTGTTAGATTTTAGTTACATGTTAATTTAGGTTTTTAATGTGAATTGGATTCGATTGAGCATTGAACTGCATGTTTCATGATACACACTGACACTGTGACTTCCAGATAAATTCCAACCCTCTATTTCACTGTTTTGTTTATGTTTCAACTGTTTATGATCCCTACCTATTATGATTCATGTTATCTAAGTGTTAAACTCAACTATGGACTTTTGATTGTGAGAAATGGGATATTGGTATTGGGATGGGTTTCAAACTGTTATTAAAAACTGGATATTGAAAAGGGATTGTTTTCTTTTAACTGGTTAAGTGAAACTGAGATTCTTTTGGTTAGAACCTGAGAATAGTTAAACCATCTTGATTGATTTGTAAACTGATTCTTGTTTAAATCATCTTGATTTGTTTCCCTTTCTTTTTTCGAAATATAAAAACCTGAGATTGATTATGGTATATGAGTGTTGGGTTTTTTTTCCCTAATTGAACTAATTTCCTTTTTCCTTGCACAAGACGAATTGTTTCCTGATTTCCTTCATTTTGTTTCAAGGTGTGTTGTTCAATAGAAACCTGAGTTTTCTGATTTAATTTACCATGGTTGACTGAATGGTATTGGTTCCCTGAGAACCTGAGAATGGCTTCAATACCAGAGTTTTGTTTTGCTAATAAACTGTATTGTAATGGTTGAATCCTAAAAACCTGAGATTACCTCATTCAATTTTGAACTGAGGTAAGTAAACTGTTTTCCTGAGACTAAGTATTGGACTGTAATGTGATAACTGAGATTTAGCTATACATGAGAACTAAGTTTCAATGGCAAACTGTTTTGAATGTTAAACCTGTGTACACTTATGAAATTTTGAAAATGTTAACTGTATAGAATTGCTAAAACTGGATTTTATATACAGTGTGAACCTGAGAATGGGCTTCACTGATTCAAGAACTATCCATATTGAGTTCACTGTTGTGTTTGATTCATTGTTTTTAGATTTTGCTCACTGTCCTTTCCATTTCCTGTCACATAGGTTCTACTTTTCTTGAACACAGGAGCACACCAGGACACACTCTCACATGATCACATATATGCACACCCCATTGGCTAACTGTCATGTGGTAACACATGACACACCCTCACCTATCACCCTCTTTTATACTCTACTCTTTAACCCACCCATCACCCTCTAGTGCAGTCCTATTTAGAGTTACATTTCAGCCTTGGTAAACCCCCACAATACCTGTCCAAATGGTTCCCTTAAACCACTTGTCCACACTTAACAGTCCCTTTCACTCCAAAACTGTCCATGAAACTACCCTTTTTGACTGTCATAAAACAGTCCAGATTTTCCTTTGTTGGCTGTCCATGTGACAGTCCAACTTGGTCCTCAATCAGTCCAGATAACACCTATATTTCTGTCCCAAATACTTCATAAATCAGTCCCCTTGTTAGCCTCCCTTTCAGTCCATAACATGCCTAAAAACCAGTCCTAATATAAACCATATATGGCTGTCCTTGACCCCATATAACTGCTCACCAAATCAGCCCATAGCCACCCTACAAATAGCCCATATGCTGTCCTTAAAACCTGTCCTGCAAGTCCACACAAGTCAGTCCATATTAGCCTTAGTTTCAGCCATATAGGAACCCCTCATATCTGTCCTTTATACCATGTACTGTCACATGTATAAGATGACACTCATTTCCCGCTACTTTGCACTTGACACACCTGAGATCACTCACACACCCACACAATCAAATGCCCATGTCTCATGTCACTAACACCCACTCTAGCCTAACACACACGCCTATACACACTCATGCCTCACTCTATATCTCACACTCTCTCATGACACACATACATACACTAGTATATATATATATATATGTCATTCTCACTCTCACTATTTAACACACACCCAATTTCCATGATACACACTCACACATACACATGCTCTTCTCTATCTCTCTCTCAATATATATATGTATATTTTATATATGGCTAATGTGTTAATATGATAAATAGAGATTCCCTATAGTTATATACATATATGTGTGTATAGACATGTATATGTGTGGATATAAGATATATAGCCTAGTGTTGATTTCTCTTTTCATGTAAACATCCATGTTCACACACACACATAGCTTACATGTTAGTTCCTTCCTCTTTTTATATATATATAATGTTGAATATGCATAAATAGGATGTGCCTCGATATATGCTTGTGTTTTGCTTGTATGGCCTTGTGATTGGTGTGTGATTGCTAGACTAGGCTTGGTTAGGCCTAGTGAGACTTATTAGACTTTTTTGGGCTAGGACTTGACCTAGTTGACTAGTATGGTTAACTAGAGTTGACCAAGTGTCGACTTTAGCCTAGTTTGACCTAGACAGCATGCAGGTGCATTGTACATTTCATATCTCACCCTCTGTATACATCTTGACTTGTGTTGCTCTAACTAGGAGTCAGGTACCTCATCTCGGACAGTACATTTACTTCGGACATTCAGATACGAGGCGAGTACATTCTCTGACCGTTTCATACTTGTGTGGATTTACATTCTTGCTCTAGATTACTGTACTTGATGCTGACACGACTGTTATCACGGATTGGTACTATATGGATCTTCTTTTGAGATGTTATCTCCTTGTATTCTCTAAATACATATTGTGTTGTGCGTTTCACTTCTATATTGTATTTATTGAATACCCATATCCTTATATACTCATTGTGCATATTGTACTCTCAGTATCACATGAGTCCCAGGGATAGACCATTGTACTCTATTGTATAACATTGTACAACTATTGTATAACATTGTACATCTATTGTATAATATTGTACACCCATTGTATAACATTGTACACTATTGTGCAAGATAACGTAACATGAGTGGATCCTTGTGTATTGATTGGGGAGGGGGAGTAGAATTGGTTATGTACTCAAATCCTATTGTACAATATTGTATAACTATTGTATATGTCTATTGTACAACCACGTACAATGGAGTTACCATTGCATTTTCCTAGCCCGTTTACATAACCAGATTGTACTCTAAAACCACATGTTCTTTACAGTTCTTACTTATCATATTTAGATATTTCCTGTTATCAAATCTCTACTGTTTTTCATATATCTTCTTCTTTCAGCGTTTCATGTACTTTACTCTATTGCATGCTTTATATTTCCTAACTCGATATGAACTGCGTGAGATGTTTTGTGCTCGCTCCCGTCCTGACTGGATCTGTTGAAAATTTTATAGGGGATGATGAGGCACCCTGCACCCTTACTTGGAGTTTGCCTAGTTGACACTCGCGACCTGGACCCCAGGGGAGGTTCAGGCAGCTGCTCAGGATGATACCTTGTATAGTGTAGATAGCTTAGACTATTTTTTTTCATGTTTAGCTTTTGTCATTGATTCAGAGTTTGTATATTGTAGAGATGTTGAGTCTTGTATTTCTTTTCTGTTGTACCTCAGTTGAGGATTCTCTTATCTATTTTATCGTGCCATATTCTATCTCTAGATTGTGATTGAGTTGTACCTCTGTGTTGGCCTCCTTATGGAGATCATTCATATTATGTTAGTTATATTTCATGACCTAGAACAGCGTTCTACCGTCGACACTGCGGCGTAGGCTGGGCGTTGTTACGCTCTCGTACCCTCACAGTGGGTGCGGGACATGACACATTCAGGTATTGTTGGTAGTATTTCTTATTATCACTTTCGTGCCCTTTGTACTATTTATTTCTATCTTTGGTTTCATAGCCTAGCTTTACTGGACTTTCATGCCCGTTGTACTATTTATTTCTATCTTTGCTATCATAGCCTAGCTTTGCTGGACCTGCATTATTCTTCGGGTCCATTCCAAACATTTATGTTGATAAGCTGCAAACTATGACATATATTATTTGTTCTTGATTTTGTTCATTATTGGGGATTGAGACATAGATATAAATTAGTTAGCATATCTTAGTATATTATTTAGCATACTACGATTAGGATAAGTCTATTAAATTGGGAATACTTATTCTAGTCCTACAGCTGGCATACTCATGTTTTGGGTTCCTATATATTTTGGAACTGGGGTGTAACATATTTTTGTGATGGCCCATGTAGGTCAGTTAGCCATTTCGGTTACATAAATTACCAAGACGAGCCTACAAATTAGGATTAAAGAATCTTAGAAAATCTAATCCACTTGCTATTTTATTGCCTTTGAATTCCAAGTTCGTACTATCTCATTTGTGCATATAGCTTGATTCCATACTTCTCTCATATATTTTTCTTTTGCAGCAAGATGTAGTTGTATAGTGGAAACATGGATTTCGGAGCTGACCTGACCAATGATACCACTCCTAGCGATGGCAGGACTCCAGTGACACCAGGAAACCCGACTCCCGGAGAGGTTTCGGCCAACCCGACGACTCCAGCAAGATTCATACCCCTAGGTCCGACTCAGCACGAGGAACAAAACTCAAAGACCCAGATACTGCAGAAGGGTCCATTGCCACCACCACCTCCATTTCCGAATCATATGACACATAGAGCATACCCGCAGCAGCCCAATGGCCAGGCCCAGATGTTCCAATTCTTCCAAACTA
>JANAVB010020543.1:0-49662 GCA_029216955.1 Iris pallida | reverse complement strand
TAAAATTCTATGAAAATATGTTATTAATTCTATAGAAATCATATTTTGATGGTTTTTGTTAGATATAATCATCCATAAAGGTTTCATGAAATATATGCGTAATATTCATGTGTCAGTATGATCAAAATTAACCCCATTGTAAAAGAACTATGAGTTATTGGTGCCTATTTTCAAAACTAAATGTGTGTTCATATACATAAATTAAGATTTTTAAGTAATTTTTCACGATTTTAGCAACTCAAATCTGGTCGAAAAAATTTAGGTCAAAACTAGCTAATTTCGGGTAACCGGCTGACCTAGAATATCCCAAACTTGTAGTATAACTAAACCCTTGTACCTCTGATATTATTCTATGAAATAAATTATTTTATTACTTTTAAAATATATTTTTGGTTATTTTAACAATTTTGAGTCATTAACTATGTTCCGGGCGAGTTTCGGGTAGACTAGCTGACATATTAATCAATTAGTCATAAATGTCTTTAGAAATATTAATTCTGAATTTTAGAGATAAATCTATATAAAATTAGTTTAAATATTATTTTTATGATTTTATATAATTTTTAAGTATGTTATTGAAGTAGGGCATAACCGACTAATTAAAAGTTAGAAACCCTAAAACTGTGTTTCGATGTCTCGTGGAACCTGTGTGTGATTGTATAGATCTAAATGGTTCCATGAGAGATTGAATATAATTTTAACACATTAATTTGACTAATTAAGTCGTATCGTAAGTTTCATAAGTAGTGACTTAATTTAGTTAATTAATTATCTAGGAGCGTCGGGTTCCGGAGGCGTGGACGCGGGAGCGACGTTTCATATTTACAGTACGGAATCAGGCAAGATACCTTGCCATTATACTGTTTATTGTCAGTTTGTATTTTATTACATATTACTATTCGTTTATTTCAGTTCTTGATTTACTACATGCTCAGTGATATTAGCTTATTTATTATTATCCTTTGATTGCGTATGGCCCTAGAGTTAAGGGACTACCGTTTGTAATGTATCGCATATACCTTGACACAGTTGTACCACAATATGTGTGAGATGTGGCATATAGAGGTTATTCGTATTGGCTGATCCCCAGTGCGCATGCGTTAGGGCTAACTGCTAATAGAGGCATGTTAGGAGATGTAGCAGTTAGTAGAGGTATATGGTCGTGGATGCGACTTATATAAGAGCATCGGGTGGGGAGAACAAAACCTGGCGTATGGGCTTCTTTGCACTTTTCTCTTACTGTGCGCTCCTCCGGAGACGCGGGCTCCAGGTGCCCTCTAATTTTCCAGAGCGTTATGGACGTACCCCCTTGCACATGATGCCCTCTGACGATCTTCGGACGTTACGGACGTAGGCCCCTGGTGCCCTATATGGGGACTATACCGATCCCATTTACAGCCAGGGCTCATGTGTCGAAAGGATTGTTTCTCAACTTCATGATCACTTTAGTATGGTTAGGTTACCTATTTATGTCTTGTCACTTTCTTTAATTGTGGCATAATTTATATTCATTATTTATATGGCATGTTTATTGTATCTTGTTACGTCCCTCTGAGGACCTGGTTATCTCGCCAGGTGTGTGCTTTGTGACTTTTCGCAGGTGTCCTAGCCAAGGCCGTGATCTTCTCCATTCCTTCGAAGATGATTGCCCTTGGTTCGTCTTGTCATTTTTAGATATCATTTCTTGTATATTTCTTTCTTTTAAAATAGTTGGTAGTGAATTTGTCTCCGCCCAACTACATGTATAAATGATAAATTCTTGAGTTGATTATAATATTATTCTTTATTATTGTGGATGAGATTTAGTTATCATAGTTTTACTGCATTTTACAGCTTATGTATACATACGGGGATCCATACATTAGAGTATACTTCGTATAAATACAGCTGGCATAGATACGTACCTAGCCCTAAGTATTTTGGGACTGGGGCATTACATGTTTTTGTGGTGGCCCATGCAGATCAAGTTTGTCACATCGGTTACGCTACTGTACCGATGTGAACCTACATATAAGATTAGGATATAGGAATCTCATCCACAAGCTTGACTTCCTCTCTCAATTCCAAATCTCGAACTCTCGTCCGATTATCTTGACTTCTTATGCTTGATTCCTTTCACTGCAAATCTTATCTTCTTTTGTGCTGAATAGGGAGGTTAGGAGATAACTCATACGAGTATACGTGTTATATTCCTCAATTACTCCATTAGTTGACTTCATAAGTTGAGTAGTATGACTACAACCTACCACCCGTATCATTTTAACCTAGTATTAAAAGTGTAACTGAGTGATAATGAATATATGCTAGTATAGGAGAGATGTTACCTAGAATATAGAGATTTCGTAGCCCATACCCATTGGTCAACTAAGGCCTGATACAAGAACCAGTAGGACGACTGTATACGCAAGCACACCGGATAAGACTTAGATCCTTGTGAAACTCGAACTATTTATTACTGCTTTCAACGTATTCTCCCGTACTTATACTTTAAACTATCATGAATAACGACGCTATTTATAGCCTAGTTTTGCAAGCTTATTCCTTGTCGAGCTTGTTCAGGACATATATACTGGGGACGCCCACAAGCATATTGTCTAATTAGAATCAATGTATTATGGTCTAATCAACCACAGTGCACTTGGTTCGCTCTTCATATGATTATTCCACGTGGATTGAGATATAAAGGTATCTAGGATCTCATCCGCAAATGCATTGACAATTCCTCTTGAATTACACATTCGCCTTTGAATTATGTAATTGTATTCAATGACATCTTTTTTGAACTTTATTGCTTTTGTCTTTCACTGATTGAAAGACGAACGCTCGTATTTGATAGATAAATACAGAGTATCCCTATTGCCATGGTAGTCATATGCACAAAGTATAGCAACCATCGGCCAAGCCATATAACTACAACCTTGCCTAAAGTTGCTCGTCCTTCCCTTGACCCTAACAGTAATATGCGACTTTCTAGTCATTTGAGCTTGAAAAATGAGTAAGATCTTACCCTTGGGTAAACCACAAACCTATGAGACTATCTAATCTCTAGGAATCAATTATTGTGAGTCTCCAAATATTCATCTTGATTCTTGGCTTAACTAGCAACCCGTATGCCTTAACTCAAACCTTACTTGACTAGGCCCCCACAGTTTAGACAGAGAAGAATAGACCCAAACAAGACAAGTATTGCAAGGACCATGGTAGACACCCATTCCAAGATTAGAGATTCAGCAGATGTTACTTTAGGTACAAAATTCTAGTACCAAAGAAGTGACATAATATTAGAACAACACATTAACCAGTTTACAAAAATCTATAACATGACGCCCCATCATTATGTTGTATTAGTAATCAACAAGTGATGCATGAGCACTACATTTAATACCTCTAAAATGCTTGTGACTATAGTGTCAGGCCCCGGTTCCCAGGATGATACGGGGCACGTGAAACTTCTCCCCAGGCTACACAATTGTACAATAAGTACCGAATTGTACCCTACAATTGTCGCTTGTAAGGTCCGAGATAGGCATAGATATAAGGCATAATCACAGAATTCCACAAATGACATAACATTCATTTATCCAGAAATATTACATACTTGGTCTAGAATTCATCAAAACACATATTATACATATTTGATTCATTGTCTTCAAACACATAATTTACATAATTGAAGATGTTCTCAAAATGAAGCTACATTCCATCCGTTCCACATCATTCATAGAGATCATTCTCAGTATACGCCTGATCCACATCTTGATCTTTATCAATCCCTAGTGAACAAAACTAGGTCGTCAATACGACGAGCAAGCCCTCAGTCAAAGGACAAGTATGAATACGTAATGATAACAAGTGAACAAGATTTAGTATCTAGAGCAATTAAAACTCATACCTTGATATTAGTCAAAAAGGTAAGTAATTCTCAATTTAATGTCACAAGGATACGACAAGATCCTTCTAGACCTAAATACAATTTTAGAGAAACTTTCTGGATCACACACACTCGCCTAGCATCTCAACAATAACCCTATTTGCCCGGGATCAGGCTCGTACAAAACGGGTTGGTGCTTAGATTCTCCAGCCGTCTGTAATCACATATTGATGTGATTACAAGCAAGATAACATCATGAGTGGTTTTCGAATCATCTGGGTCGAGTGTCACCCATATTTCCGTATTTCGTATTTATACTTGTATCTGGATTTTTGGCATGTATTTTTATTTTTCTCAACTTGTGGAATTTCAGTATTTCTCGTATTTTAGGTTTTGACTTGGCTCGGTTTTAATTGGTTTGAGTTGGTTTAGTTTGGTTTAATGCATATTGGTACACCTTAGCCTATGCTCCACCTTCATTCCACCACATCCCACCCTCTTTATAATCCCCACCTAACACTCTCTCTTCATTACTTCCTCCATTAATTTTTCTTCTTCTTCTTCTTCCTTCCTCCACACAACTCTCCCAACCCATAGGCAAGTGCACCTTGCCACTACATGAGAACCCTCTTTTATTTGTCTATTTGCTAGATTAGGACATGGTGATCAACATTAGAACTTGGTATTTTAGGATTTTGAGTCTCCATTGTTCTAGATCTAAGTTTTCCCTATTTTCGGTTTTGTATGGTTTTGATCTATTTAGGTTGGATTTTATGAGTTTTGATGTTTCCATGTGGAAGAGAATTCCATTCCACCCTGGTTGGAGCTTTGGAAATCTGGATTTGGAGTTCGGATGGCCAAGTTGTGATGCTTTGTAGTTTTGGGAGCCATGAGAGCTTCTTCTCAGCCATGGAGAAGAAGATCCGTTCCCCTGTGTGCATGTTTTTATGCGTACGCAGCTCCCTACATGCGTGCTTTTGTGCGTACGTAGCCCCTCTGCATGCATGTTTTTACGCGTACGCAGCTCCTTGCGTGCGTGACTTTTCTCGTACGCAGCTTCCTGCGTGCGTGACTTTTCTCGTACGCAGCTTCCTGCGTGCGTGACTTTTCTCGTACGCAGCTCCCTGCGTGCGTGACTTTTCTCGTACGCAGCTCCCTGCGTGCGTGACTTTTCTCGTACGCAGCTCCCTGCGTGCATGACTTTTCTCGTACGCAGCACCCTGCGTGCGTGACTTTTCTCGTACGCAGCTCTCCTGCGTGCGTGACTTTTCGCGTACACCGCTCTCCTGCGTGCGTGACTTCAGTGCGTACGCAGCTCTCCTGCGTGCGTACTTAGCGCTCCTGCGTGCGTGCTTTCGTGCGTACGCTGTGCGTGCCCTTGTGCGTACGCTGCACCCTGAACCCCCTTGCTTAACCCATTGGCTTTTGGAGTATTGGTTTTATTTCTCGACTTGGTTTCTCTTTTGTGGATTAGATTTTCCTGAGATCTGTTCAACACGGCATGACTATCTCAACCCGACACGACTTAACACGATTTGCAATTAATTGTTTATGACTAGTACGGTTTTCGGGATTTTCTGTGAATTGTGACCCTGGTATTCTCTGATCTCCTTGCCAGTGACCCGTAGTGGTGCACTCCTGACAAGTACCCTGACATGCTTGATAGTGGCCCGTCGTGGCGCACTCTTGATAAGTAATAGAGATAATGATTGGCCTGGACACCGTGGTTGTTTGCATTGATTATGCTTGTATAATCTACGAGTCCCGTGTGTCTTACATCATGTCTAGGACATGATCCCTGAGTACCATGGTCAGGGATTCATACTGAATTTGGCTAGGATTAATGACTAGATTGATCAAATAGTTCATGGAGAATTTCCCAGTTACCCGTTGCCCCTTTGGTCCCGGCCTTATATATATATATATATATACTTGGGATTTGTTGCTATCCGTCGAGATGAGCGCACTTCCAGCCCGCCGTCGAGCGTGGTACCTTAGGACACATGTATCTTACTACAGTGTGTCTGCTATATCCTGCTATCTTTTCCTTTTCTTGCTGGGATCACTCAGGTAGTAACAAACAGGTAACCGGACTTGGAATTCTCATTGCATCTTGCTAGTAACTAGGCCTGTGATAACCCTAGTTAGTTAAGTAGTAAGCCGTAGTACTTGCTTGGCCGTGATTGATTGGATGGAGTCTAGTCCCGCTTGTCCTGTCCTGATCCTGTACAATTTCTGGCATGACATGCTTACTCGTGCTTTATCTTAATTCTATATCATGAATAATTTCATATCTTGATTTCTTATATTCACCTTGCCGATAAATGGTGGGAGAAACCAAGTTTCGTTCAGCCGAAGGGTTACAACCTCGGTCCTTGTTTGGTTTACGGGTTGTAACCTGGTTATCTGAATAGTCCCATGGTTATCTCATCGTATATCATCTTGTCATGCTCTCCCATATGTTCTGTCTTTTTTGATTTTGTACAAGATTGCCTTTTATATTCACCTATCATGCTTTTCTTAAATTACTGTCTCTTATTATGTAATTATATTATTGTGCTGATTGCTGGCTTTTGTTCTTATTTCGTGGCTCCCTTGTGGCACTTGCTCTTTCTGGGGATGACCCAGCTGGTTTTGTGTGGCCAGATTTCGGAGCAGCTCCCGAGGATCTACCGAACCTCCAGCCCAATGGTGGCGACTAGAAGGAACCCGGGCTACGAGTGGGTTTTCTATTTTGTTTCGCTCACTCTGTTGTAAAATTATTCTTTTGAGGCGTTTAGCCGACGAGCACTTGTTAGCTCGATGCACTTTACTTCTGTCTGCCTACGGGCTGTAATCATGATTGGCAACTCGAGGTTGATCATGTATGACTTAACTCTTGCTAGTCCTTATATTTTGTACGACTAGCTTCAAGATCATCTGGATATATAATATTTGGGATGCCTCACAATTGTATTTGGTGATCTGATATCTTGTAATTATTATTAGTTGATTGAGATTGAGACAATAGGATAATTTCTGACCTTAAGAGACTGTTGGCTTGTAGATAAACCCTCATATTTCTAGACAGCCGTGACCGTATGGTGAGATGGATTCCATTTCATTATACGTAGCTGGCTATGTCTGCCCCCGCTCTCCAGTATTCTGGTTCTGGGGCGTGACATGGTTTAAGTGGTGGCCCATGCAGGTCTTGTCAATCAAGAAATGTGAGGGTTTACCGGATAGATGTCTCAATCTGTACTCGCCTTTGATCTCCACTCGTATCTTCTTATCTCCTTGGATCCCTGACTTGATAACATGCTTGCATTATTGTTCTATCCTGGTCCTTTCTTAATATTCCTGACGTCATTACTTCAGTGGCATCATTCCTGTAGATCAGCCAGAAGAAGTTCGGCCGGCAGACCAGCAACAGCAAGAAGATCAAGATCAGTCCTCAGCAGCCGCCTCCCGAGCTATGCCTTCTGGAGAACCAGAACCCCCAGTCCAGCCAGTTCAGCCAGCAGGGTCAGAGGATGGGGTCTTGATAGGGCTCATCCGTGAGTTGCTTGCGTCTTAGGATCGTCGAGGTGATGCCTTACAGCAACCAGTACAAGAAGCTATGAGCGGAAGTGGTCCTCGAGGGAATAGTACGGTCAACAATTTTAAGCGCCTGAACCCTCCCTTCTTCGACGGCAGCGAGGATGCTATTGCTGCAGATGCCTGGCTACAGGATATTGAAGTTATCTTGGAGGCAGCTAGGACCCCTGAAGCAGAGAAGGTGGCAGTGGTACGCCTGCAGTTACTAGATCTAGCCCGCAGCTGGTGGACTATGCAAGCAGCGAGTTTAGGTACGCCTGTCATGTGGTCGGTATTCAGTGATAATTCCAGACCAAGTACTTCAACGCAGTGGCTAGATATGACCTGCAGACCAGGTTTAGTAATCTCAGGCAGATGAACAGGACGGTCGACGGATATGCGGCCGAGTTTTCAAGGTTGAGTCGGTTTGCTCCCACCTTGGTGGCAACCGAGCTAGACAGAGCACAGCGATTTCAGCAGGGGCTCCACTTGGAGATCATATTGGCAGTAGAGCAGTTCGAGCACAACTTTTGATGCCGTCTTGCGAGCAGCGAGGAGGCATGAGTACACTTCCCGAAGGATAGCGGACCGGACCGGAGATCGGAAGCGGTCTCACGACCAGATGAACCAATCCTCAGTACCGGCCCCAGCAGCTAGGGCCCTGACCATTGGAGCTACGAGAACAGATTCGGTTACCTCCTTACAGCATTCTGCCCCGACCTATCCCTAGCAGCAGAAGTAGAAGCGGCCTTTCGCAACGAGTTATTCTCATTGCGGAAAGCCGGGGCATGTTGTTACTGAGTGCCGCAGGGCACAGGGATTGTGCTTGGTTTGTGGTTCGTCGGACCACATGATAGGATCTTGTCCATTCAGAAACAGATCATCATCGACAGTAACTAGTCCCTCGGTTATGGGACCAGCACCAGCACCAGAACCAGTTCTAGTTCACCAACCACAGCAACTTCCGTTCCCGGGTCCATTGCCGTCTCAAGCCTAGGCCTTCCAGCAACAGAGGCCTCAGCAGTTCGCCCTGGCCCAGGCCCAGATCCAGAATCGGCAGAGAGGTATCTGTATCATTATCTTGCTTTTCGTCGTCGTTATGCGGGACACGTGTCATGTTTCATGTGTCCTAATTACAACGGTATATTCGGACCCGAGCCATGTCCTAGATCATTCAAAACGGTTATTGGTACCAATCTTTTCGTATGAGAAAAGGCCCGTGTCCCTGTTTGACCAAGGGGAGAGACCTCAAGCGCAAGACTATCAGTTCAGTTCATGTTGCTTGAGTTCATCGCTCCTTGGCAGAGTCAAACGTGGGAGTGTGAGGATGACATCCGATCACGATATCCCTACCTGTTTGACTCGTGAGGTATAATATCTTTCTTATGCCTTACGTTTTCCCTTCCTTGCTTGCATTGTATGATTGGACTGCTTAGTGTAGCTTGCCTGTGCTTAGTGTAGCTTGTCGTGGCAATCTCTAGCTCCTTGATTAAATTTCGAGGACGAAATTCTTTTAAGGAGGGTAGAGTTGTCACCCTTATTTCCCGTATTTCGTATTTATACTTGTATCTGGATTTTTGGCATGTATTTTTATTTTTCTCAACTTGTGGAATTTCAGTATTTCTCGTATTTTGGGTTTTGACTTGGCTCGGTTTTAATTGGTTTGAGTTGGTTTGGTTTGGTTTAATGCATATTGGTACACCTTAGCCTATGCTCCACCTTCATTCCACCATATCCCACCCTCTTTATAATCCCCACCTAACACTCTCTCTTCATTACTTCCTCCATTAATTTTTTCTTCTTCTTCTCTTCCTCCCACACAACTCTCCCAACCCATAGGCAAGTGCACCTTGCCACTATATGAGAACCCTCTTTTATTTGTCCATTTGCTAGATTAGGACATGGTGATCAACAATAGAACTTGGTATTTTGGGATTTGGAGTCTCCATTGTTCTAGATCTAAATTTTCCCTATTTTTGGTTTTGCATGGTTTTGATCTATTTAGGCTGGATTTCTATGAGTTTTGATGTTTCCATGTGGAAGAGAATTCCATTCCACCCTGGTTGGAGCTTTGGAAATCTGGATTTGGAGTTCGGATGGCCAAGTTGTGATGCTTTGTAGTTTTGGGAGCCATGAGAGCTTCTTCTCAGCCATGGAGAAGAAGATCCCTTCCCCTGCGTGCGTGTTTTTACGCGTACGCAGCTCCCTGCGTGCGTGCTTTCGTGCGTACGCAGCCCCTCTGCGTGCGTGTTTTTACGCGGATGCAGCTCCCTGCATGCGTGCTTTTGTGCGTACGCAGCCCTCTGCATGCGTGTTTTACGCGTACGCAGCTCCCTGCGTGCGTGACTTTTCTCGTACGCAGCTTCCTACGTGCGTGACTTTTCTCGTACGCAGCTTCCTGCGTGCGTGACTTTCTCGTACGCAGCTCCCTGCGTGCGTGACTTTTCTCGTACGCAGCTCCCTGCGTGCGTGACTTTTCTCGTACGCAGCTCCCTACGTGCGTGACTTTTCTCGTACGCAGCACCCTGCGTGCGTGACTTTTCTCGTACGCAGCTCTCCTGCGTGCGTGACTTTTCGCGTATGCCGCTCTCCTGCGTGCGTGACTTTAGTGCGTACGCAGCTCTCCTGCGTGCGTACTTAGCGCTCCTGCGTGCGCGCTTTCGTGCGTACGCTTGTGCGTACGCTGCACCCTGAACCCCCTTGCTTAACCCATTAGCTTTTGGAGTATTGGTTTTATTTCTCGACTTGGTTTCTCTTTTGTGGATTGGGTTTTTCCCGAGATCTCAATACGGCATGACTATCTCAACCCGACACGACTTAACACGATTTGTAATTAATTGTTTATGACTAGTACGATTTGGGATTTTCTGTGAATTGTGACCCTGGTATTCTCTGATCTCCTTGCCAGTGACCCGTAGTGGTGCACTCCTGACAAGTACCTGACATGCTTGATAGTGGCCCGTCGTGGCGCACTCTTGATAAGTAATAGAGATAATGATTGGCCTGGACACCGTGGTTGTTTGCATTGATTATGCTTGTATAATCTACGAGTCCCGTGTGTCTTGCATCATGTCTAGGACATGATCCCTGAGTACCATGGTCAGGGATTCATACTGAATATGGCTAGGATTAATGACTAGATTGATCAAATAGTTCATGGAGAATTTTCCAGTTACCCGTTGCCCCTTTGGTCCCGGCCTTATATATATATATATACTTGGGATTTGTTGCTATCCGTCGAGATGAGCGCACTTCCAGCCCGCCGTCGAGCGTGGTACCTTAGGACACATGTATCTTACTACAGTGTGTCTGCTATATCCTGCTATCTTTTCCTTTTCTTGCTGGGATCACTCAGGTAGTAACAAACAGGTAACCGGACTTAGAATTCTCATTGCATCTTGCTAGTAACTAGGCCTGTGATTACCCTAGTTAGTTAAGTAGTAAGCCGTAGTACTTGCTTGCCGTGATTGATGATGGATGGAGTCTAGTCCCGCTTTTTCTGTCCTGATCCTGTACAATTTCTGGCATGACATGCTTACTCGTGCTTTATCTTAATTCTATATCATGAATATTGCATATCTTGATTTCTTATATTCACATTGCCGATAAATGGTGGGAGAAACCAAGTTCCATTCAGCTGAAGGGTTACAACCCCGGTCCTTGTTTGGTTTACGGGTTGTAACCTGGTTATCTGAATAGTCCCATGGTTATCTCATCGTATCATCTTGTCATGCTCTCCCATATGTTCTGTCTTTTTTTGATTTTGTACAAGATTGCCTTTATATTCACCTATCATGCTTTTCTTAAATTACGGTCTCTTATTATGTAATTATATTATTGTGCTGATTGCTGGCTTTTGTTCTTATTTCGTGGCCCCCTTGTGGCACTTGCCCTTTCTGGGGTTGACCCAGCTGGTTTTGTGTGGCCAGATTCGGAGCAGCTCCCGAGGATCTACCGAACCTCCAGTCCAATGGTGGCGACTAGAAGGAACCCGGGCTACGAGTGGGTTTTCTATTTGTTTTGCTCACTCTGTTGTAAAATTATTCTTTTGAGGCGTTTAGCGACGAGCACTTGTTAGCTCGATGCACTTTACTTCTGTCTGCCTATGGGCTGTAATCATGATTGGCAACTCGAGGTTGATCATGTATGACTTAACTCTTGCTAGTCCCTACATTTTGTACGACTAGTTTCATGATCATCTGGATATGTAATGTTTGGGATGCCTTACAATTGTATATTTGGTGATCTGATATCTTGTGATTATTATTAGTTGATTGAGATTAAGACATAGGATATTTCTGACCTTAAGAGACTGTTGGCTTGTAGATAAACCCTCATATTTCTAGACAGCCGTGACCGTATGGTGAGATGGATTCCATTTCATTATACGTAGCTGGCTATGTCTGCCCCCGCTCTCCAGTATTCTGGTTCTGGGGCATGACATCGAGTCATCGCATTATGTGTTATAACAAGAAGTTCGTATGACTTGGACTTTTCCAAGAATATCGAACCCATTCATTAGAGAGCTGAGCTGAACTCAGGGCCTGGATATCTAATGAATTAATAAGTATTCTGAGCTGAAAACTCAGGGTAATGTGCAAATGGATAGCTGAGCTGAAACTCAGGGCCTGGATGTCCAATTGCGATCAAGAAAGTGAGCTAATCCTCACCCCGGATATTCGCACGGCCGTACGAACACCGTATCAGGGACTGATCAGTACGAAAAATGAAAATTTTATATTGCAAAGAAGTCAGCCGGTGTGTGATCCAATGGTTGTTTCTCTCCAAACCCCATGCAACCTATTCTAAACATTTAGACTTCAGAGAAACTATCTCCCTAACGGGAGTCCTAGAAGTCAAGTCGCATTCAAAAATTAGTTTCGTCTTTTCCGAAAACTAAAGTAGTCCGAGAAATATTGGAACCAAGGTAAAATTCCAAGGTATCCAATTGGACATGATTCCAAAAATCCCTCCGATATTATAGGTCGGAGATGGATGGTTCAGATGGTCTAGATCTTGAGTCAAAGTTTTCAAGAAGTCCGAATTTGTCGAAAATAGACTAACTCTAGAAATTCTAAAAATTTTGGCAGAGTCTCGTTTGTATTTACTGACCCGAAATTAATTCCAGAACACATAAACACAAGGAAAATATATGGGCACGCCGACCCCTTCGGTGGAGCAACCCTCACACCGGCAATACACAAATATAAACGGGTAAGCCGACCCCTTCGGTGGAGCAACTCTCAACACCGGCCACACAATACAATAAAGTTATGCAAAATGATAAAGCTTTCTTACCTTAGTAAGCAAGCAAGCGCGCAACTTATTCTTGGCTTTGCATATACATTATCTAAACACTAAACAAGTCAAAGATATTATGGATTATTAGTAATAAAACGAGGCTAAGAAACTTATTATTACTATACACCACATTTAGCTTATTATGGATATAAGAAAGGCTATTTGAAACTTGAAAAGTAAACACACAACTATCCTAGTAAACCGGTATTCGATATTATCAACTTTTGCCCATGTTTTCATAACAAAAGGGAATTTTATGCATAAATAAAAATCTGGACAGATTTGCATATTATGCTAAAAATAGTTGACAATAAGGACATAAAGTAACTAAGCGGAATGGAATGCATATACTAAACTAAATCAAGTGGTGGCTAATTGGTTTTAACTTCAATTTCAATGAAAGAGAATTATTGGTGTGTCAAAATAAATATCTAAGTAGTAGTGCAACGTACTCTCGTTTCTAAGGTTGATTTACAATCCATGAGTGCAACATACTAGTCCAAGAATTATGTCACCAAAGTCACATATGTATCCGGGTGCCAAAATAATTGTTTCTAGGTTAATAAAGTGACCATTACTTTAATTAAGCATACATTAATTTCTGGACAGAATTAAAATAGTATAATTAAATATCAAATAAATTCTTAAAACCTTGTTTGAAGATATTTAGATGTACTATTGTGCAAAACTACCATGTGGGCCAACTTCACTTTGAAATTAGTATACATGTGTGTGTATATATATATACTAAATTTCTAAATTTTCTACCTTTCCAATTTCCATTCATGAGTAAGGAAAACTACAAGTTGTAACTACCAATTGTGTCGTTAAGGACTAAGGTGTAGGTAAGATATATATATATATATATATTATATATATATATATATAATATATATATATATATATATATATATATATATATATAATATATAATATACATAATAAAAATGGAACTCTACAATAACATACTTCAATCCACAAAATTCAGCAAACAACCCTCCCATGGCCGAATACATCAAATTAAATAGGATTTAAATCCTAGATTGCCTAAAATTTATTTAAGGATATGTTTAAATATACCAACTTATCCTAAACCTTAACCAAATCCAAATTTCTCTCCCTCACCTTTGGCCGACCAAAACCCCTCTCCCTCTCCATAATTTTGACAGCAACAAACTCCCCATAGCTTCTATACATCATCTCCTCCATTGCACATCTCTCCATCCTTCACAAAAACTCTCCTCCACCATACATCCCCGAAATCCCTCAAACAAACCCTAAAAACTCCAACTCCCCCATCCAATCCTCTATAGCCATTATCAACTCTTCCATACTCACCAAGAGATGATTAGCAAGTGAGGATAGCGGAAAAGATTGGAGCTTTGGTGAAGAGAAGTCATCATCACCCTTTCTAGCAAGGATCTTTGGTAAGAACCCAAATTTTTTCTTCTAAAAACCTTTGCTAAAATTCTGTGGAAAATATGATATTAATTTTGTAGAAATCATATTTTGATGGATTTTGTTAGATATAATCATCCATAAAGCTTTCATAAAATATATGCGTAATATTCATGTGTCAGTAGGATCAAAATTAACCCCATTGTAAAGGAACTATGAGTTATTGGTGCCTATTTTCAAAACTTAATTTTATGTGTGTTAATATACATAAATTAAGATTTTTAAGTAATTTTTTACGATTTTAGCAACTCAAATCTGGTCGAAAAAATTTTAGGTCAAAACTAGCTAATTTCGGGTAACCGGCTGACCTAGAATATCCCAAACTTGTAGTATAACTCAACCCTTGTACCTCTGATATTATTCTATAAAATAAATTATTTTATATTATTTAAAATATATTTTGATTATTTTAGCAATTTTGAGTCATTAACTATGTTCCGGGCGAGTTTCGGGTAGACTAGCTGACTTATTAATCAACTAGTCATAAATGTCTTTAGAAATATTAATTCTGAAATTTCAGAGATAAATATGTATAAAATTAGTTTAAATATTATTTTTATGATTTGTATATAATTTTTAAGTATGTTATTGAAGTAGGGGCATAACCGACTAATTAAAAGTTAGAAACCCTAAAACTGTGTTTCGATATCTCGTGGAACCTGTGTGTGATTGTATGAATTTAAATGGTTCCATGAGAGATTGAATATAATTTTAACACATTAATTTGACTAATTAAGTCGTATCGTAAGTTTCATAAGTAGTGACTTAATTTAGTTAATTAATTATCTAGGAGCGTCGGGTTCCGGAGGCGTGGACGCGGGAGCGGCGTTTCATATTTACAGCACGGAATTAGGCAAGATACCGTGCCATTATACTTTTTATTGTCAGTTTGCATTTTATTACATATCACTGTTCGTTTATTTCCAGTTCTTGATTTACTACCTGCTCAGTGATATTAGCTTATTTTTTATTATCCTTTGATTGCATATGGTCCTAGAGTTAAGGGACTACCATTTGTAGTGTATCGCATATACCTTGACACAGTTGTACCACGAGGATGTGTGAGATGAATGGCATGTAGAGGTCCTTGCGTATTGGTTGATCCCCGGTGCGCATGCGTTAGGGCTAACTGCTAATAGAGGCATGTTAGGAGACTTAGCAGTTAGTAGAGGTATATGGTCGTGGATGCAACTTAAATAAGAGCATCGGGTGAGGAGAACAATACCTGACGTATGGGCTTCTTTGCACTTTCCTGCTTACCTGTGCGCTCCTCCGGAGACGCAGGATCTAGGTGCCCTCTGACGTTTTCAGAGCGTTATGGACGTACCCCCTTGCACATGATCCCTCTGACAATCTTCGGACGTTACGGACGTAGGCCCCTAGTGCCCTATATGGGGACTATGCCGATCCCATTTATAGCCAGGGCTCATGCGTCGAAAGGATTGTTTCTCAACTGCATGATCACTTTAGTATGGTTAGGTTACCTATTTATGTCTTGTCACTTTCTTTAATTGTGGCATAATTTATATTCAGTATTTATATGGCATATTTATTGTATCTTGTTACGTCCCTCTGAGGACCTGGTTATCTCGCCAGGTGTGTGCTTTGTGACTTTTCGCAGGTGTCCTAGCCAAGGCCGTGATCTTCTCCATTCCTTCGAAGATGATTGCCCTTGCTTCGTCTTGTCATTTTTAGATATCATTTCCTTGTATATTTCTTTCTTTTAAAATATTTGGTAGTGGATTTGTCTCCGCCCAACTACATGTATAAATGACAAATTCTTGAGTTGATGATAATATATTCTTTATTGTTGTGGATGAGATTTAGTTATCATAGTTTTACTGTATTTTACAGCTTATGTATACATACGGGGATCCATACATTGGAGTATACTTCGTATAAATACAGCTGGCATGGATACGTACCTAGCCCTAAGTATTTGGGACTGGGGGTTACACCACAATAATTTAAAATATGTTTTTCCAAAAATACTAATATTAATAATTTTGAAAATTACATTTCATTTAAAAATAACTAATAAATAATTACGAATATATATGCATCACAAGTAATATTTACAAATATACTTTTCTAGAATACCATTTTATAAGAAAATTATTTATTATTATAACTGTATAATGAAAGGCCTTTTTAAATAAAATAAATAAAATGATAACTTAGAAACTTTGGTACGATAGCTAAAATAATTATTCTATATTATTTTGAAACTATAAAAATGGAAAAAATATTTTTCTAAAAATATGTATGCTCGCACATATTCGCACTCGTCGAGTAATTACGTAAACGAATTTCGTGCGCAACGTACAATGCAACTATGCGACGTATAAACAAAATAAAAATCAGTACCAAATTTATAATATTAAAATAATAATAAAAATAGTAGAAATTTAGGGTTTTACAGCCTTCGTCGGCTTCGCCTTCCTCTTCGGATAATTCTACATCTTCTACATTAGTCGTGTAATGCGTAACTTCGTGGAGTCCACATCAACAATATTGGTTACAAGAGGTAGCTCATCCTCCTGATAAACTTTTTGTCAACATCAAAAGTATCTCTAGCTTTAGTCTTGCATACTGCCCACCAGTCAGACTTCGTTGCTCCCCGTCTCGGATAAGCTGTGAAGTACACGAGCTGAGCCTGAGTTGATAGGACAAATGGTTCGTAGCCTTGATATCTACGCTTGTAGTTTATATCCACAAGACCATGCTTGTCAATTTTCCAACCTTGATTTTCAATCGGATCGAACCATTCACACTTGAATAACACGATCTTTACTGGTTCTTTGCCATAATTATATGTCAACTCACAATCTCGCAATATGCCAAAATTATTTCCTGGATCAACGTCTTTGTAGTTCGAAGATTTGATACACAAACAAACTATTTTTCGTGGAATAAGATCCAGGAAACTGTCTTGATCGGAGCATTTGTCGACTTGAACCTAAAGCCATTGACACAGTAACTTGGCCATATTTTAACAAAAGTAATTGGTCCCTTGGCAAGAGTTCTAATTAATTCAATCTCTGGTGAAATTAGACGATCGACCTGAATCCCAAATAAGAGATAGTAAGTTTTTTATTGCGCAGTTGCATTAGAAGAGGCCAGTAATTACCGTGTTGCTTACATATTCGCTCAACCAAGAAGGAAAATGACATCTCATTTCTTGTTCTAATGCTTCGTCTGTTAGGTAGGGTCTAACCGACCTCAACTCATCATTATATGTGTTGAAAAACAACGAAGCAACCACTGATTAGTACAATAATATTAGCTTATACTATTACATTGAGATGACGTAAACTTATCATTACTTACCCCTCTAGCTTCTCTACTTCATCCTCATCGCAATTAAGTAATATATACAACTGAGCAGCCCTTAGCTCTTCGTCATTCAAATATCTCTTCTTCATTTTCCCCGAAGGCTTTTCGGACGCATTGAATACTTTCAGTATTCCATCATTAGATTCTTGATATGATCCGTCGACATTTCTCGGAGCCTTCGTTCTATTCGTAGCAACATGAGGTTTGAAATATGTCGAGCAGAAGTTTGTAATCTCCTCGAGAATATAGGCTTCACAAATAGTACCCTCGACCCGAGCCTTTTTTTACCTTCCTCTTTAGGTGGTTCAAATGCCGCTCAAACGGGTATCCACCGATAATCGACGGGCCCACCAACACGTGCCTCGTAGGAAAGATGAATTGGCAAATGCTCCATAGAGTCGAAGAATCCAGAAGAAATACCTTCTCGAGCTTGCACAGTGTTACCGCAATATCGTTCTCCTGCTTTTCTAGATGATCGACGAACAACTTAGTAGAACAAAGATCTCCGAAGAATATGCTAAGCTCGGTCAATGGATCCCAAACAACCTGGGGTAAGAATTCTCGAAATACAATCGGAATTAACCTCTCCATGAATGCGTGACAATTATGGCTCTTCATACTTGTCAGTTTCTTCTCCTTGTGGTCGACGTATCTTCTCAAGTTTGAAACATACCCGTCTGAAAATTTCAGACCTTGAATCCACCTACAAAGTCTGACTTTATCCTCCTTCTCTAGTGAGAAAATTGCCTTAGGTTGCTTCAACTTCCCATTCCCCTCCTCTATCAAATGCAATGCAGGACGTCTACATATTTCTTCCAAGTCCAATCTAGCCTTTGGATTGTCTTTCGTCTTCCCCTTTACGTCTATTATAGTATTAATTATGTTATTAAATACATTCTTCTCGATATGCATGACATCAAGGTTATGTATAATCAGATTGGTGCTCCAATATGGCAGATCCTAGAATATACTCCTCTTCATCCAGTTATAAGTGCGACCAAATCTGTCACACTTGTAGCCCGTAGCAGGCTCTTCAATAGCCCTTGGTAAATCTTTTACCTCTTCTCATATCGTGTATCCGGGCCACCTTGGCGGGAGATTAGCCTTCTCCACAATGCCAGCACGAAAAGCATTCCTGTTCCTCCGGTACGGATGATCCTTCGGCAGGAATTGTCGATGACAATCGAAGAAGCACGGTTTGCCTCCGTGTTTCAAACGGAAAGCCTTAGTGCGGTCCATGCAATACGGACATGAAAGAGGACCATGCGTGCTCCATCCAGATAACATACCATAGGCCGAAAAGTCGTTGATGGTCCACATAAGTGCTGCCCACATCTAAAAATTTTGTTTTCTAGATACATCGTACGTGTTGGAACCTACTTCCCACAGCTGATTTAACTCATCAATCAATGGCTGTAAATACACATCGGTGTTCCTTTTCGGATTGTTCGGACCTGGGATAATAACGGTGAGAAATATACACGGAGTCTTCATGCACATCCAAGGCGGTAGATTGTACGGAGTGATAATTACAGGCCAACACGAATACTGGGATCCCGAAAGTTCGAAAGGGGTAAAACCGTCGGAGTAGAGACCCAATCTGATATTACGAGAATCAGAAGCAAAATCTGGATACTCTCGATCAAAGTGCTTCCATGCTTCTCCATCAGATGGTGATCCAAAACTCCTTCGGTCTGTTCTTGCTTATGCCAACTCAGATTTTCTGCAGTTTCCTTCACCATAAACAACCGCTGCAACCACGATGTCAATGACAAGTAGTGCATCGAATCGGTAGGCTTCCTTTCACCGACAGACTTTCCTCTACCACTGCCCTTGTAGCGATCAGCACCACAAAATCTGCAGGCGTCTTCATCCTTGTCATCTTTATAGTACAACATGCACCCGTTGTGACATGCATTGATTTTCTTATATCCCATCCTGAGCGAACTCACCATCCTCTTAGACCGGTAAAAGTCTTTAGGCAACTTAGCACCCTCAGGCAATATTTCTATAATCAACTCCATAAGTCGGTTGTAGCAATCTTGCGACATATTAAAATTGGACTTGACGCTCAACAATCTTGTAACCACCTCCAACGGTGAATGATCCTCACAACCAGGATATAATAGAGTCCTTACATTCTCCAACAACTCTATGAACTTTGCAGCATCGGCGTTCGATGCCTCTTCAGGTGCTTCATGATTGTCCGGATCGAAACTAGGCCCCGACCGCGTCAAAAACCATGTTTAACAACCCATCGTCATAAGCAGCATGGTTGTGGACATCCACATAAGGCTCATACTCCGATGCTAAAGACACAAGTTCTTCGTGCACGCTCCACTGATAGTAATTTGGCATAAAATCCTTCGAGTATAAATGATATGTAACTTCCACTTGTGGATGATATTTCAAGTTACGACATCTTACACACGGACACTTAATTTTGGTACCGTCCATGTACTGAGGGAACGCCTTGGCAAACTACAGAAACTGCTGTACACCCTCTATGAATTCATCCCGCACAACGCACATGTCATCAGGATGACGGTTGTACATCTAAGAACGATTCTGCAGATAGTAATTCAGCTCCATATCTATTTTAGGATAATTCTGTAAGACAGATACATGTACATCGTTGAAAGACTTGTAAAAGTAATATGCGTATTAATCATGACATATCCTAAACATTGAAATAGATACTAAAAAGACAGTAGGTAGACAAGTATGTACATCATGGTTCCCCCTCTATATATCCTTCTCTCAACTGCTCCATACTCTAACTGTTACTCCTTGCTCTTAGACACATCCACAAACCCTTTGACACCTACTTAAATATATACAATGGTTCACCCTCTCCCATCTCAAGCCTAACCCCGTCCCTAGTGTACTGCTATATACTAGTCTAAACTCTCCCTCCTCTCCAAATACCTGGTACTAGTTAACCCTCTCCCTTTCTCCCACTAGCACACACATAGATATACATGATGTACACAACCACACCATAGTTCCCAGGTTCTTTTAACCTCACTTTCTAATTGGTACTAACCTCAATAGAACAAACACTCTCACAGCTCAATAGAACAAACACCCTCAGCTCAATAGAACAAACTTGATGATATCAAAAGAAGACACCAACTTTGTAAATTGACCCATTAATCTAACAACTTTGATTTGTTACTTTTGTCAACTCAAGTCTCAAAAATTGCGTTCCTATGTATGGAAATTTCATAGCACACCAATCAAATTTCTATCATAAAGATGCTTAGGCGATGTATCAAATGGCACTAATGAATGGTTTCATTATATTAATTTCTATATGATATTCCTACTCGGTCCATATTTCAGTTACATTCCCACAAAAATGACAATATAAACAGATTTCTCACAAATAGTCAACAAGCAATAAGACACTTGTATTGTGTCATGTCGTATATTTGTATCGTGTTTGGATTTGTGTGTGTCTGTGTCGTATCCGTGCATGCGTGTGTGTGTGTCCGATTAGGGTTAGGGGTTACCTGGTGAGGAGGAGGGGCATGGCCGGAGAGGAGGGCGTGGTCGGAGACGAGGGGAGCAGGGCTGGTGGCCGAAAAGGGGAGCGACGATGAGGGGGGTCGGCAGTGGAGGAGCGGCGACGAGGACACCAGCGGGCAGGAGGGTCGCCGGGGCAGGGAACGAGGGAGAGGGGGTCGCCGGTGGGAGGGGGTCGTCAGAGACGAGAGGGGGAAAGGGAGAAAGATTTGGGGCTCGAGCGGGAGAATGAAATTTTAGGTAAAAAAATGAAATCGATCGGGCCAGCAGAACCCTATATGAAATATTTTAGCGACGTCATTCGGAGACGTCGGTAAACGTTGCTAATATCAGTGATATTATCGACGTTTACCGACGTATCCGCGACGTACGTTTGTTACAATACAAAACGTAGTCGCAATACATCGCTGAACGTCGCTTATAATGACGTATTACGACATTATATATTTACGTCGCTACATTGTTAAAATATAGCGATATCTTTCTTAAACGTCGCTAATTATGTCGCTAATATAACTTATTCTGGTAGTGTTTGTAGATTCGTTTCATATCTATCTATCTTATCGTATTCTGTCTTAGTTGTGATTGAGACTGTATTTCTGTATTGTCACCTCCATTCGGAGTGTATATACTGTACAGGTACATTATATTGTTAGATGTTGTGATCTAGGACAGTGTTCTACCGCCGACACTACGGCGTAGGCTGGACGTACCCACTTCTCATCCCCTTACTCTAGGGTACGGGTCGTGACACATTTTTAGTGGTAGCCCATGCAGGTCTAGTTTTATGTAGTGGTATTCAAACTAGAGTATCACTACAGCCTGTGATAGGATTAGGATATTTGAAGGTACTCAATCACTCTAGAAAAACCCCTTATCAGATTCTGTTTATCTATATTTTGCTGCTTATTGTCTTCTTTTGAATATAAATTATCCTCCTTTGCTGTTTCGACTCATTTTCAGAAATTGTTTCTTATTTGATCTGTGTCTCCAGGATGGTTATCGAGACGAGATCGTATCGCCCCGGACCGGGGGACGCTGATGAGAGGTATGCCACCTCTCGTCCTGTACAGCCAGCTCCCTGTACCGCAGCACCAGTTCAGCCCTCAGGAGTGGGCGTTTCAACTGCTTTTGGAGAAGCACCTCAAGCAGTTGGGAGGCAGAGCTCGGTGACTCCTGAGATCCTTCCTCCGCAGTAGCCTCCACCTGCAGGGATGGCAGATGCTACTCATCTATTCTCCTTCATGGAGAGGATTCTGGAGTCTCATCAGCAGCAGCAGCAGCAGCGTCAGACTGTCGACTTCCATCAGGGGATCGACGAGGCCCATCAGCTGGTCCGTACAACTGTAGAGATGGTGTCGGCTCAGGGGCCATAGCAGTCTTACAAGAGGGAGAAGGATATCTAGGACATCCAAAAGATGCACCCTAGAGACTTCCTCGGTACCGAGGGCATACGCTACGCAGATGATTGGATTGAGCACATCAAGGAGATTTTTCGGCTGGCAGAGATACCAGCCAGACTTCATATTGAGACAGCGGGCAGTCAGATGCAGGACCTAGCCCGTACCTGGTATCAGACAGATCCCCGAGAGGGAGTAGAGGGTCAGACATGGAAGCAGTTCAAGGAGCTGTTCAAGGAACAGTTCTTCTCAAATGTGGCACTAGGAGGCATTGAGGCACAGTTCGAGAGTCTGGTTTAAGGGAACCAGACAGTTGCAGAGTATGCCAGAGAGTTCTGTCGGCTGGCCAGGTTTATAGATGATCTGACGGAGAAGATGAAGGCTAGAAAGTTCCGTCGAGGGTTGATCCGGGAGGTTCGATCACTGACTAAGAGTGACCGGAATGCTACCTTCGCGGAGATCTTTACAAGAGCCATGGCAGCGGAGGACGACCTGGGGCTGAAACTGAAGAGAGGTCAGGATTTCCAGGGAGCCAGCAGCAGCGGAAGCCAGGCTAAGAGGCCTCATTTTCAGCACCAGCAGCCGTAGAGGCAGGTGTATCAGCAGCAGTTCCAACCGTAGCAGTTTCAGCAACAGGGCCGTGTACCCTTCCAGCAGGTACAAGATCAGCAGTCGAGGGTGCAGCAGCAGGCATCGAGACAGCAGACCACCAGCTGTGCTTACTGCAAGAAGTCGGGGCACGGGTGGAGTGAGTGTAGGAAGAGATTGGGTAGGTGCCTTCTATGTGGAGCAGCTGATCATCAGCTGAAGGAGTGCTCTCAGTTCACAGGCAGAGCAGTATAGGGAGCGAGAGCTAAGGCTCCAGCAGGGCAGCAGAAGGGACCACTACAAACTCAATAGCAGAGGTTCATCTAGCATCAGCAGCAGGCCCGGGGAGGTCAGCAAGGGGGAGCTTTCGCCATGGCGGCCGAGGATGCAGAGGCCATTGGGGAGTTGATTGCAGGTTCAGTTCTTCTAAACTCCATTCCAGCTTTCGCTCTATTTGATTCCGGGGCTTTCCATAGTTTTGTGTCGGTATCGTTTGCTGAGACACTGCCTTGTATCTGAATCATTGCCTAGGACCTGTAATATCACGATCGGGGTGGTGTTATCCTCATGAGTGATGTTTGTAGAGGGCAGAGTATTATTATGGGAGGCCGAGAGTTGGAGGTGAGTCTGCTCATAATGCCACTACCTAACTACGATATCGTATTATGTATGGATTGGTTGAGCAGGCATCATGCCAGCATAGATTGTCGTGGGGGTAGAATTCTGTTTGGAGCGCCAGGAGAGCCAGAGTTCGAGTTCACCCAACGGCAGACGGAGCAGAGTAGCGGACTTTTCAGTGGGGTTTCAGTTGAGGAGCAGGCGGCTCCACATCCTTTGATTGCGGAGTTCGTGGACGTCTTTTCGGAGGAGTTATCAGGACTTCCACCGGACAGAGATGTTGAGTTTTTGATAGACTTGGTTCCCGACACAGAATCGATTTCTCAGCATGTGTATCGAGTGAACAACAGTAAGTTGGTAGAATTGAAGAAGCAGGTGGATGAGCTGCTGGACAAGGGCTTCATCCGATCGAGTTCTTCACCTTGGGGTGCACCGGTACTCTTTGTACCCAAGAAGGATGGATCGGTACGGATGTGTATCGACTACATGGCACTCAACAACCAAACGATCAAGGACAGATACCCACTGCCACAGATTAATAATCTTTTTGATCAGTTGAACGGAGCTCGGGTTTTTTCGAAGATTGATCTGAGGTCAGGTTATCATCAAGTAAAGGTGAAGAGGGAGGATATTCCAAAGACCACATTCAGGATGCGGTATGGACAGTTTGAGTTTTTGGTTATGCTGTTTGGGCTGACCAACACCCCGGCGGTATTTATGAACTTGATGAACAAGGTGTTCCACCAGTACTTAGACAAGTTCGTAGTGGTGTTCATCGATGATATCCTAGTGAATTCGAACACTGAGGAGGAGCATGAAGAGCACTTGAGAGTGGTTCTGGAGACACTCAAGAGGGAGAGGCTTTATGGCAACTCTCGAAGTACGAGTTCTTTCTGGACAGAGTTGACTTCTTGGGTCATGTGGTGACTGGAGATGGAATCAATCTCAGTGGACCCGAAGAAGATCATGGCAGTTGAGGCTTGGTCGGCACCGAGTTCAGTAGCAAAGATCAGGAGCTTCTTGGGACTGGCAAGCTAACAGGAGGTTCATGCAGGATTTCTCCCGAATTATAGAGCTGTTGACTAGGCTAACCCGGAAGGATGTAGAGTTTGTTTGGTCAGAGAAGTATCAGGTCGCTTTTGATGAGTTAAAGAAGCGGCTGACGACAGCTCCAATTCTGACATTGCCATCAGGATCGGGAGGGTTCACTATCTACAGTGACGCCTCGAGAAAGGGTTTGGGTTGTGTCTTGCAGCAGCATGGGAAGGTGATTGCCTATGCTTCCAGGCAATTATGTCCCCATGAGAAGAACTACCCTCCCCATGACTTAGAGTTGGCGGCAGTGATATTTGCTTTGAAGTTATGGAAACACTACTTATATGGAGAGAGGGTGGAGATCTTCACAGATCATAAGAGCTTGAAGTATGTGTTTACACAGAAGGAGCTCAATATGAGGCAGCACAAGTAGTTGGAGTTGATGAAGGACTTCGATATTTTACTACAGTATCACCCAGGGACGGCCAACGTGGTTGCCGATGCCTTGAGTAGGTATCCGACAGCCATGTGTTTGACTATGGATCGTCACTTGCTAGCAGATTTGGAGAGCCTGGGGATTGAGGTGATTGTGCCAGGAGTTCAGATGCAGATGTGGGACCTTCAGATTCAGTCGGACTTGATGAAGAGGATCAAGTCGACACAGTTCGAGGATGTTGCTCTGTGGTGTATCCGATAGCAGGTTCGAGCAGGGCTAGTGGACGGTGAGTTTACTCTTGCAGAGGATGGTGCCTTGAGGTACGGTTCCAGGCTGTATATGCCCAAGATGTACAGGGATCTGAGGGAGCACGTCTGGTGGTATGGGATAAAGCGAGAGGTAGCTCGCTTCGTACCCAGATGTTTGGTCTATCAGCAGGTCAAGGCAGAGAGGCAGAGGCCAGGAGGTTTGTTGCAGCCATTGTCCATTCCAGAGTGGAAGTGGGATCACATCACGATGGATTTTATTTCTGGATTACCGCGTACACCAGGAGGGAAAGACGCAATTTGGGTCATCGTAGACAAGTTGACCAAATCGGCCCACTTTTTGCCATTTAAAGTAGGTACGTCGACTGAGAGGCTTGCAGAGATGTACATACGACAGATTGTCAGGATTTATGGAGTTTTGGTCAGCATTGTCTCGGATCGGGATAGTCGCTTTACTTTCTATTTCAGGCAGAGTCTGTAGACTAGTTTGGACACTCAGCTCAAGTTTAGTACTGCATACCACCCTCAGACGAACGGATCGTCAGAGAGGACTATTCAGACGCTCGAGGACATGCTTCGGACGTGCGCCTTAGATTTTAGAGGATCCTGGGAGGATCGCCTATATTTGGCGGAGTTTGCTTACAACAACAATTTTCAGGCCAGCATTGAGATGTCACCTTTGGAGGCTCTGTACGGGCGGAGATGTCATACACCCTTATCTTGGGATGATGTTGGAGAGCGAGCTTTATTGGGACCTGAGATGGTTGTTGACGCAGCCGAAAAGGTGAAGCTCATCAGGGACAGACTTCGCATGGCACAGAACAGACATCGGCATTGGGCCGATAGCCACTGGACGCCTTTGGAGTTTGAGATACAGATTAGAGATAGGATTAGAAGTAGGTTATTGTTTGTATTTGTTATCATGTTTGATTATTTTGTAACTTGAGACCTTGTTTGTGTTTAGGTCGAAGACATGGTTTTTCTGAGGATATCTCTGACTCGTGGTACCATACGTTTTGGTGGAGGTGGGAAGCTTAGCCCGTGCTTCATCGGACCTTTTGTGATCAGCGGAAGGGTCGGTGATGTGGCATACAGGCTAGACTTACCACCTGCACTAGTGGGTGTCCATAACGTATTCCATGTATCACAGTTGAGACGGTATGTGGCTGATCCTAGCCATGTACTTGACCATTCGGAGATTGAGTTGGGACCTACTCTCAGTTATCCAGAGCAGCCAGTGGAGATTCTGGATCGCCGAGAGAATGTACTAAAAAACCAGGTGATACCCTTGGTTCGCGTCGCATGGAGGCATCATTCTCTAGGAGAGTCTACCTGGGAGCAGAAGGATGAGATGCGCGAGCGATACCCATATCTTTTTGGACCTTGAGGTATGATTGTCTATCCTTCTCATCAGTTTAGTTTCATTTTTTAATTTTGAGAATTAAATTCTTTTAAGGAGGGTAGATTTATCACTACCACATTTTAGCTTGAGGGTATTTTAGTTATTTTGTGAATTTTGAATTTATTTTGAATTGATGATTGTTATTTTTGACTTTGGCTAGTTGAGACTTTGGAGACCAACCTAGATGTTGACTCTAGCTATGGTGACTTGATTAGCAATGGTGGACCCTAGTCTAACTTAAGTCAACCCAATTTTAGTCATTTAGGACCAAGTTTGAAATAGGAGAATAAAGACTAGGTTCAATGACTTGTGACTTATGAATTGATTTCCCTTACTAATACAACTTGGCCCATAGCCCATTAGTGGAACCCTAACCCTAATTTCAGCCTAGGGTGGCCGGCCACATTGGTTTTCCCCCTATAAAGTCTCTCATTCCTTTGTTCTTGTCTCTTTTGTATTAAATCAACTTTTGAAGGAGAGGTAATTTCTATTTTTTCCTAATTAATAACTCTCTCATTTTTATTCCTTTTTCATTCAAATCTTTTGCAATAGAATCTAATCATCCTCTACTTGATGTTGATGGAGAGTAATTTCAGTTTGGGAACAATTTAGAGAGTTTGGCTAGCAAGGAGAACTATTCGATTTGGGGCTTTTCTTGCCATTTGACACACTATAGGTAAACCCTTCAAATTGTATTTAAATTCTATTTTCTTTGCATCCTAGCCTAGATCTAGGTGTCCCCTAGCTGTGGTGTAAGTTTGGTGTCAATTTGCATTGATTTCGTGTCCATATCGGACACGTATCCTAACCTAGAACTAGGTGTTCGATGAAATACCACACTCAATGTTTTGTTCTATTTTTGAATTGTGTTTGAATGGATTTGTAGATCTAGGGGTCATATTTGATTTCGTGTAAGATATGGGTGATTTTTGTGTCGTGTCGTGTCAGCACGAGGACACGAACTCACTACAGCAGCCATGGGACACTATCCTGCTGCTCGGGTTGTATTTCTCTTCGGACATGGCGACTTGATACGTGCCACTTGGCGAGGACCGAGGGGCAGTGTCTGACACAAGCCCCCTCGAGTCTCGAGTCACTTCGTGTCGAGTCGGACATGCATTTGAGCCTGCACTGGCCATCGCCTGCTATACGCGTGAGCCACAGACACTTCTGACATGGGCTTCGTGTCGTGTCTTGGTGTCTCGTGGACACGAGTCAGGGTGTCAGGGTTGTAGCCCTACCCTAGGCGAGTCCGTGGACACGTACTCGTGCTGTGTCGTATCGTATGTCGTGTGCTAGACACGCGTGAATGCGTACACGAGGACTGTACACTGTCCTATTGAACTCGTGTGTGGAAAATTGTTTGGACACGATTGTGTCCTGTTTTGGTGGATACTATGACATGAGAGACTCAATAACACCTACACGACACATTACCAACCATTAGATTTTATTATTAATTGAAATTGGATTTCGAAATTGTGTTTTCCCCAATTCATTGATACCTAGTTCACTGTTATTGAAATTCTGAGATTTAATATATTCTTAGACTGTTTTCTAATGATTATTGCAATGTTAATTCATATATATGTATCTAGGATTTATCTACATGATAGGGTTCATGCTAGTATGAGGTTAAAGGTTTCGAATTTGCTTTGTACTGATTAATTGGAAACTGTCATATGTCAACTGAAACATAATTATGAATACACTAATTTTCCTGAGAATTTACACAATGTTACACACAGATATGTATAATGACAGGACACACACATGTAACCAGACACTGTTGTGTGCACACCCACACACAACTGCTATCTACTGTCATACACACCCTATAGCCTATGTTGATTTCCTATACACAAACACACTACACACCATTGATATCACTCACAAACTGTCATGTTGCACTGAAAACTGAAATGTGTGACACTCAAGAGAACATATAGCCACTGTTATACACACACACATAAGTTCAGCATGAGAACTAGAACACTGTAATGTGAACCCAGTTTTCCTAATACCCCTACACACATAATGTACTATTTTAAAACTCAGAATAGTTCATACACACACACCTATCTACAAAACTGAAACACATTGACACACATTGTACTAGCTTGCTAACACTGATACCTATATTCACACACACACATGCATAATCTGAGAACACAGGACACACACATATATGTTAACACACACACATGCACATGTATCTGTCACTCTCTCTATCTCTCTATATGTATATATAATGTGTGAAATATGTGTTTTGCCTATAGACTATATATGGCATATAGCCTATGTAGGTTCCTATGATATAGCCTATGTGTATATGGCATGTATACACATGTGACTTGTGTGTTGATAGACTTGCATGGCCTTGTGTTGATGTGTGAATGCTAGGATAGACATGGCCAGGCTTAGTGAGATTGGGTTAGGTTGACCTAGTTTACCTAGTTTGACTAGTGTAGTTGACTAGTGTTGACCAAAGTTGACTTTAGCCTAGATTGACCCAAACATCATGTAGAATACATTGTAGTAGTCTATTTTACCATTTTGGACATGTTGTGACTTGTATTGTTCTATAGGAGCCAGACACCACTCCTCAGACAGTATATTCTCCTTAGATACTCACGATATCAGGCGTGTACATTCTCTGATCATTTCATATCTTTCTTAGATTTATATTCCTGCTCTAGATTACTTTACTTGATGCTGACACGTTGGTAACACGGATTGGTACTATATGGATTCCTTTATGAGATGTTATCCCTTTCGGGAGCATCGGATACTCATGTCTTGTGTGTTTCTCTTGCATCATGTATCTCATGCTTCTATTATCATGAATCTATCATGAATCTGCTTGTGATTCCTGTACTCTCATGAATCACAGAGCCTCCACGAATCTATTCATGAATCACTCATTATGAGCCAGTAGCGTAGTCATGAATCTTAACGTAACTTGACTGGATCCTTGTGTATTGATTGGGGAATGGGGGAGTAGAACTAAACATGTGAATAATTCCAAAGTAGTGTAGTCATGAATCAACTCTTTAGTATAGCCATGAATCACCTCCAGCTATTCACATGTTTATCTTGTACTCTGACTCACTAGTCACTGATAGTTCTCTATATATATTGTAGCTATTTACTTACAGTTCTCTCTTTTATACCATGTTGTTCTTTCAGTTTCATGTATCTTACTCTCTAGCATGTTTATATTTCCTAACCTGTTATAATTTGCGTGAGATGTATTGTGCTCACTCCTGTTCTGACTGGACCTGTTAAAAATATTACAGAGGATGAGGAAGAGGAGCTCTGTACCACTTACTATGGGACTACCCTAGAGGATTGCTGTGACTTGGATCTCCAGCAGGATCCATTAGCAGTGGATGACACACCTTTAGTTTAGAGTAGTCTTTCAGTTGTATTTATTCTCTGGATTATTGTATTTGAGTTTGGTTGTTTCTGGATTGTGGAGATATCTTAGACACTTAGACTTTCTATCTATTTGTATCTTTTGTGGATTTGTTTCCTATCTATCTATCTTATCGTATTCTGCCTTAGTTGTGATTGAGACTGTATTTCTGTATTGTCACCTCCATTCGGAGTTTATATACTATACAGGTACCTTATTTTGTTAGATGTTGTGACCTAGGACAGCGTTCTACTGCCGACACTGCGGCGTAGGCTGGACGTACCCACTTCTCGTGCCCTTACTCTAGGGTGCGGGTCGTGACAAATATCGAGCAGCTAGTAAACATAGAATATGAGGCTATGGCTCGAGAAGCAGAAATTAGTAAAGCCAATTTTAAAGCATTTTTGCTGGCTTTTACTAGACAATCCTCTGAAATAGACATCCAAATTGCTGATGCAGCTTCTACTGATGAAAGTCATAAGACTAAGGCTGCAGATGAAGAGAAGAAAGATGCTGATCTATAGACTAAAATTGCCCAGCTTCAGACAGAGCTTAAGGCTATCAAGCAGAACTTAGAGCAAGAAATTCAGCTACATCAAGCTGCTGTTAACCAAATAGATGCTCTGAAGCACCAGAAGAAAGAGTTTGAATAGCTATAGAATGAAGAACAAGCACGTCAAACTGCTGCTCTGCACCCATTCGATCCCAAATCAGGAAGGGTTGAAGCCAGGCAGCGGGTGCTTGATTCTTGTAATAAAAGAGCCCAAGTTTTGAAGAAGCGAATTATAGAACTTATTACTTATCCTTCAGAATAGAATGAGCAAAACTTGTTGTCCTTCTTTTTTTATTTATTTATGATGTATCTCTTTTTGAAATAAAAATAAAATGAGAAACTTTTTATGTGGTTCCATTACTTATTGCATATCTTGTTATAGGTATAAGTAATAGAATTGAAAATATATTCAGAGGTACTGGACATGATATATTTTTTGGTTTAGAAAATAACAATATTTATTATATTTGCTCAGAGGTAATGTGGACATGGCAGAATATAATGTTTAGAAATACTATTATTTCAATGACAACTTTGTCAGAGGTGATATGGACGTGACAGGTCACTGATGTAGATAATCGGAACTCAGAGGTATGGAGTACGTGAATTCTTTTTTCTATTTTAGATGTAAGAATTTATTATCTATGGTTTTATTTACGAGAAAATAAAAGATAATAAATATTAAGACTGATGAATGAATAAATGGACAGTCAAAAGTGAATGAATGAACATTCATATCGATTCTCGAAGAGGAGACACTGAATGAATGAACGGTCATCTCGATTCTCAAAGAGGAGACACTTAATGAATGAACAGTCATCTCGATTCTCGAAGAAGAGAATGAATGAATGAACAGTTGGACTTCTTTTGAAGAGAAAAAGTTGCATCGGTTCTTGAAGCCGATCATCTAGTCATTCTGTCTATAAATAGAACAAAACTTCTGTAGATGTCGTCAACTTCTTTTCTTTCTGTACAGAATGTCTTCCGAAGATTTGCTCACTCCGAAGATCGAAGATATGACTGAGATGCCTCTGGTGCCTCCGTAGAAAGAAGTGGGTGAAGGCTAGGCCATTCCTGCACCAGAGCAAGACTTGATTGCCAAGTTGGTGGAGCCTGGGAAGACTGCTGAAGAAGAAGCCGTGAGGATAGCCGCTTGTGAGTTGCTAGTGTGTTCAGACAATGAGTTGTTCAAATTGCTGGTAAATTATGTATTTAATCATGAAGGATCGAGTCCTCGTCCCCGTCCTTGATATTATATAACTCTTTTTGCTTTTGAAATAAAATGAGTTTTATTTACATCATTTCTCTAAATGAAGAACATTTTACTTTCAAACATAATATTTCTTGAGAAATTTGCCATTGATAGGCATCATAGCAACTCTGCCATCCATATCTGTTAATTGGTAGGCTCCATTTGAAAAAACTTTGTTTACCACATATGGACCTTCCTATTTTGCCCTGAACTTTCCTTTGCTTATATGGGTTATAGTCATAGGACATCTGACTGTAAGAACTAGTTCGCCTTTCTGAAATGTTCGCACTTTGACTTTGCGATTGAAAGCTTTTGAGATACGGGCTTGATAAAGTTCGATATGTTGTTGAGCTAGTAGCCTTTTCTCATCGAACGCCTCCAAATCTTGAAGTCGGAGACGATCATTGTTTTCTATGGTAAGTTCATTAGCAATGGCAATTCTCAAGGATGGAATTTGAATTTCCAGCGGTAAGACAGCCTCGCATCCATATACCAGAGAAAAAGGTGTACAACCTGTGGGATTACGGACTGTAGTGCGATAGGCCCATAGACATTCTCCAAGCTTCTCACTCCAATTACGTTTGTTAATAGAGACAAACTTTTTAAGGAGTTTGATGATAGTCTTGTTGAATGCTTCAGCTAGCTCATTAGCTGCAGGATTATAGACCGTAGAAGCAACATTATTAATTATGTTGTCATCACAGAACCTAGTAAATTTTTAGTTGACGAATTATGGTCCGCTATCATGGATGATCCGATGAGATATGCCAAACCTGTATATCACATGATGTTTGATAAAGTTGATGACACTACTAGTCTTCACTTCAGCTAAAGGTATGGCTTCAGACTATTTAGAGAAATAATCGGTTATAGCTAAGATAAACCGATGTCCTTTAGACGAAGGAGGATTGATTGGACCAATTACATCCATACCCCAAGCTTCGAAGGGCCATGAGCACTACAAAAAATACCTCCATTTTGCAACGATTTTACTGTAACACTTATATGGATGTTGCTAAAACTATAATTTACAACAGTTACGTAACGGTTGAAATGACCGTTACTAAATTAAATATATTTGCAATGGTTAGAGATTAACCATTGCCTAATACACTTTTTACAACAGATCGTAAACGCTTGGTAAACGTTTTTCTCTTTCACAACGGTTAAACAACAGTTTTATGAAACTGTTGTCAAAGTGAGTTGAATGGGCAACGGTTATGCAAGGGTTTTAAGTATTTGTTACAAATTTATTAATATTTTGCAACGATTACATAAAGTCTATAAAAAGGCTCATTACTAGCAACAGTTGTGCAATAATTTTTGCAACATGTTGTAAATGAGCTTACTATTTGTAATGATTGTGCAACGATTTATGTTGTTAATTATATTTTTTGTTAAATAATAACGTTTATGATAACCACTATCCAAAGAATAAACAATTATTACAAAAATATTGATCTTGCAACAGTTTTTTTTATAACCGTTGCAAAATCAATGTCCAATTTGAATTTTGTTTATACACAATAAAAATTTAATCATTAGAATTACTCGTATTAATTGGTTCCTTGTTTGCTAGCCAAAAAAAGATAATTAATATTTAACATCGATCCAAAATCATCAACTGATGAAAATGAGATAAGTACTTATATATTATATATATAAGTATTTATATACAAATGAGCCTCTAGCCTAGTGGTAGAGAGGAGGCACATAATCTGGTAGGTCGGGGGTTCGAGCCCCAATGGCAATAAAAAAAAGTATTTGGTTTTTACCGTTGCCTATTATCCGCAACAATTTTTAACCGTTGCATAAAACATTTTAGGCAACAATTATCAACCATTGTGCATTATCAGTATTTACAATGGTTTGTTAACCGTTGCCAAATATATTATTGACAACGCAATGTAACTGTTACACATTAACGTAAAATTCGTTGCATAATACGTTATTTGCAACATTTTGTAGAAATATTGCAAAAACTTTCTATAACCGTTGCAAGAGGAATCTGCAACGCTCGAATTTATAATGGTTGCAATAACTGTTGCAGATTGATTTTACAACGGGTTATATAGTTTTTGTAACGGTTTTCAACCGTTGTAAGACACCCTAGTTTCTAGTAGTGGAGGCAGTAGTCGGGTGAAAAAATTTCGACGGTTGGTGAATAGAATCTGCATGAATCTGACATGCTCGGCATTTTCTTACATAGTCAATAGCATCTGATACCATAGAGGGCCAGTAATAGCCCATACGTCGGATACGATCCTATAATTTTGGACCGGGTTGATGTGCTCCGCAAATGCCATCATAAGCTTCGCATAATATTTGCTTTACTTCGTCACCAGCAAGACACCTCAAAAGTAATCCATCGAAAGTTCGTCAAAAGAGAGTTTTGTTGGTATGATTATAGTAGAATCGAAGGGATCGTCGACGAATACTTGTAGCTTCTTTTGGATCTTCAGGTAGTATATCATGTACTACAAAGTCGATGAAAGGTGCTCTCCAGTCTTCGCTAATGACATTGACTTCAGTTGAATTACTGAATTCAATATTATAGTTGTTTTCAATACAAAATAGTTCTCTATTGGAGATAACAATCATTTGTTGTCTTTTGACCGGAATTGCTAAGACCTCAGCCAGGTTAGCTAAGGCATCAGCTTCTGTGTTGTATGCTCGACGTACATGTTCAATGAAGAACCCTTTGAACGAAGAAGCTATTCTGATTGCTGCTTCATGGTATGGTACCAGATCTTGATGTCGGACTTCGTATTTGCCTCTAACCTGATTAACAATCAGCTTAGAATCACCATATACTTCAAGATACTTAATATCCAATTGCTTGGCTAATTGGAGTCCAATGAGCAAAGCATTATATTCTGCTACATTGTTGGAGCATGATTTATCTAAAGAATAAGCTCTCTGGATAGCTAATCTATCTGGTGAAACGAGAACAATTCCTACTCCAGCGACAAGGGTGCCTCCAGGTTCAATTCTAGATGCTCCGTCGAAGAATAAATGTCAAGTAGGAAATTCTTCTGAGACCATATTTGATTCCAATGTCTCGTTTGGAATCTCGTCATAAAGCTTAGATGTTTCGGGGACAGGATGAGCTGCTAAGAAATTAGCGAGTGCTTGGCCTTTCACAGACTTTTGTGGAATATACACCATATCATATTGTGCTAATAATATGGCCCATGTAGCAAGTCTAGAATTGACTGTGCTGGGTTTCTTCATTAAGACCCGAAGAGGATTAACTCGAAAAATAACATGAATGGTTTGGCCGATAGTGTAATGTCTTGTCTTTTGAACAGCAAACATTAAGGCTAAGCATTCTTTCTCTACTGGACTATAACGATGTTCGGCTCCAATCATCGTCCGACTAAGGTAGTAGATGGCTTGTTCATGACCTTTTTTGTTCTTCTGAGCCAGTAAAGCTCCTAACAAATGGTCCATTGCCCGGACATACATCAAGAAGGGTATTCCTGAGATCGGTGGTACAAGGACCGGTGGACTCATTAAATATCGCATTATGTCATCAAATGCTCGTTGACATTCTTCTGTCCAAATGAAAGATAAACCTTTCTTTATTAACTGAGTAAATGGTCTGCAACGTCCAGATAAATTTAAAATGAACCTCCTGATGTAAGCAAGTCGACCCTGAAATCCTCGTAGCTCTTTTAGGTTGCGTGGAGGACGTATCTCTTGAATGGCTTTGATCTTCTCGGGATCAACGTGTATACCTTTAGAGGTAATGACAAATTTGAGAAATTTGCCACTAGAGACACCTAAGAAAGACTTGGTGGGGTTCATTTTGAGTTGATGCTGACGCATTAGATTGAAGATAATTCTTAAATCTTGGATGTGATCTTCCTTTAGATGACTTTTGATAGCAATATCATCAACATAGCATTCGACGGTCTTTCGCAAATGAATTCGAAAGATAGTACTTATTTCCCGCTGGTAAGTTGCACCTGCGTTCTTAAGACCGAAAGGCATGACTATATAACAGTATATTCCGCGAGAAGTACGGAATGAAGTGTGTTTTTCATCTTCAGGATTCATCCGAATTTGATTGTATCCAGAAAACCCATCCATGAAAGAGATTAGTTCGAATCCACACGTATTGTCAATCATGACATCAGTAATTGGGAGAGAGAATTCATCTTTAAGGAAAGCAACATTGAGATCCCAAAAGTCGATGCACACCCGAACTTTCCAAGTCTTCTTCAAAACTGGTACAATATTGGATACCCAGTCAGGATGCTGTTCTTCTCTGATAGAACAAAACGATAAGCTTTTTGACTTCATCATCTATCACATCCATCATCTCAGGCTTGAATCATCGTTGCTGTTGTTTGACTGATTTAGCATTAGGCAAAATATTAAATTTATGAGTTGCGACCTGGGGATCTAAACCCGACATATCTTCGTAACTCCAGGCGAAAACATCGATATATTCACGAATAAGGTGAATTAGTTCTTGTTTATCATCTTCTGGAAGATTTTTGCTAATAAAGATTGGTCGTGGTACATCTTTCTCTCCAATATCTATCTGAATTAGTTGATCCTCAGTAGGTGGTTCTCGTTGTTCAAAACGGAGTTTCTACTGATTTTCCATCATTTGTGCCCAAGGATCTGCTTCAGGAGCTTCTTCAATATCATCCTCGTCATCGTCTGAGAACTTAGCAGACACCATATTAGAAGATACTGTCAACCGATGGACATGACCAATACTGGTATCAGAATCCCATGAGATAGAATCAGAAGTGTTAGATCGTTCTTCTTCATCATATTTGGAAGCTTCTGGAGTCAGAATTGGTGAAGTATAACCTAGTTCTCGCTTCGTTTTACTGTAGTATTGTTGTGATTTTCCTTTTGGAACAGAAATACGAATAGGAGTTCGTCTTCCTTTACCGCTATTGAGACCAGCTTTGAAATCATAACCCATTTTACGGATGATTGCTTTGGATTGTGGACTATAGAAACATAATTGTAGCCTTCCTGTATCATCCTTATCATCACTATCGGGCATAATTTTTTGTTCTTCTCTTTTATTAAAAAATATAGGAGTTTTGCCTTTCTTTCGAGACGGTATTAGGAAGTACGATTCTTGTATTGATTCTAGTGATACCACATTTTGGAGAGACGATACGACTCCTATTGTAAGTAGCTTGAAGCTATCTAGCATATCCAAATAACATTGAGTATAATAAGAGACATCAGTATACTGCAAAGGAGATGCTTTATTGATATTTACATCATCATTTACAACATGACCTTTAGCCTTAACAGGCTTAATCAGATTGATAACCAGAGGGGAAGAAGAAGAACGAGAAGGAGAAGGGGACTTTTTACAACGAAGGTCGATTACAAGTGGCTCAGAAGAGGTGAGCTCCCTTTGTTCCTGACTAACACCAGGAGGCTACTTCTTGTGAGAAGGAAGGTAGATAGTCAACGTCTTGAAAGACTGAGGACAGAAAGTATGTCCTTTGATAGGGATCACCAGATTATCATTCGGCACGCCTTTCTATTCTTCATCAGTGCCCATTACCAATACCACCTTCATAAATTTCTCTTTATACATACGAGGGTCGTTGCAGTACACTTCAACCCCTTGAAAGGATTTAGGTCTGCAACTTCTTTTTGTACTTCTCTATTGCCATCCATATATTTGAAATATTGATGGAGAGTAGAAGGTACAATGTTGTGTTCATAGAGAAATGGTCTTCCCAGCAAAGCATTGTATGAGCCATGATTATCAATCATATAGAAAGTCACCTTTGTACGAAGATTACCGATTTGAAGTTTCAGGCATATCTTCTCCAAAGGTTTACTTCTTCCTTGATTGAACCCAAAGATAGTAGTGATAGTTGTAGAAAGGTTGTGTACTGGGACCTTTAAGGCATCTAGCAAAGTCTTCGACATGATACTAAGAGCAGACCCTGGGTCAATCAGAATACAATCGACTTTCATGGTGTCCACATATCCTATAAAGTAGAGAGGACGATCATGACGATTGTCTTCTAACAGCATGTTATCTTGTGTAAAAGTAATGTTGGGCATTAGTTCAAATATACTATGACAATGTGTACAACTGATAGGCTCCTTTTCAGGCTTCTTGAGGAGAGTAAGACAAGCATCAGCCTGCATCAAAGCTTCACTTAATATTTTTCGAGTTTCTTTTGAGAGACGTAAGAGTTCAAAGATTGACAATCTCGCTGGAGTGTTAGCCAATTGAGCCAGTATGTCAAAATTATATGGCTTTTCAAGTCTAAGATATTGTAATGCCTGTGGTTCGTATTACGTATTTTTGGAAATACGTCTACGTATTTTCTTGTATTGTTCCTTGTTTAGTTTTCTTGGCTTGGTTTAACTCTCAGTTTGGGTTGGCTTGGTTTGGCCGGCTGGTTGCTTGGTCCATCATGGACCAAGGTGAACCCCCCTACCTACCACAACCCATGATATTTATTTCCCCACCAACCTTCTCTCTCCTCCATAACTCTCATTTATTTCTTCTTCTTCTTCTTCTTCCTTCCTCCCCACAACTCCCCAACCCTTAGGCAAGTGCAACTTGCTTCCACAAGAGAACTCATTTTTATGGTTCCATTAGCTTCTTCTCATGATTCGAAGACACATTAGAACTTGTCATTTTCTATTTTGAGGCTTTGATTCTTGTAGATCTACAATTTAGTATTTTCGGATTTTGGTGGTTTTGATATATCAAACTCCTTTGTTTTCAAGTTTTTATGGTTCCATGTTGTAGATAATTTTATTCTACCCAATTTTGACCTTCGGAAAGGATTCGGACTTGTTTTGACCAAGTTATGAATATTTGGAGTTTTGGGTTCCATCCATGGAGTTCTTGCTGTTCTTGCCATTTGGAGAAGACAGTGAACAGTGAGCTAGCTTTTTAGCTTATGCCGCTGAGCTGTACGCTGCTCTTTAGCGAGCGTACGCTAGCCTTCGTACGCTGCTCTTTAGCGAGCGTACGCTAGCCTTCGTACGCTGCTCTTTAGCGAGCGTACGCTAGCCTTCGTACGCTGCTCTTTAGTGAGCGTACACTGACTTGAGCGTACGCTGACTTGAGCGTACGCTGGTTTGAGCGTACGCTAGCCTATCTTGTCACCCTGGTTCAACCCGAGAGCTTTGTGACCCCCATACGCTGCCTTTTACGCCGCCTTTTGGGAGCGTATGCCTACCTGAGTGTATGGCCTTTGGCAGACTTGATCTTGTAGTAGCATGTCAGTTTGGTTTTATTTTCCTTATCCTGGATTTTATAGCCCTGTATATTGATATTTTATTAGATATTTAACGTCCATTTTATATCCTTACGCCTTTTGACCTGAACTTGATAATTCCCGAATTTACTTGATATGTTTGGAAATGATACCTGAGCATGACACGATAGTGACCCGTAGTGGTGCACTCCTGACATAATGACATGACATGACCTGATAGTGGCCCGTCGTGGCGCACTCCTGACAAGAACACTTGACATGATAAACCTGACATGTTATATCTGAATAGCTGTTGCGACAGCTACCTGACATGACATGACTTGACAAGAAATGAACATCCTGGACACCGTGGGTGATTGTGCTTGTACAAATAAACCAGTCCTGTCTTGCATCATGTCTAGGATGGGACTCCTGAGTACCACGGTCAGGAGTACCTACTAAAATGGACTAAGGTTAACAACTAGATTAATACATTAGTCATGAAGAGATCTCCCAGCTACAGGCAATCCCGTTACCTGGGCGCGCTTGGGATCTGTAGCCTGCCGTCGAGTAGGGCACATTTTCAGCACACTGTCATGTGTTGCATCCTTCAAGCTACTTAAGGGTACATGCGTTTCCTGGACGATGTACCCACCTGAATTCAACCCTAATCTTTCGACCTGGGTAGCCTGGATGGTCTGCAGAGCTTGTGGCTGTGGAATAATCTCACTGCATCTTGTTAGTAACTAGGACTGTGATAACCCTAGTTAGTTAAAGTATCAAGCCGTAGGTCTTGCTTGGCCGTGAAATGATTGGATGGAGTCTAACCAGTCTAGTCTTGCCCTGATCTTGTTCCAGACTGTTACATGACCAGCATGCTTGTATTTATTTTCTCGATAAATGGTGAGAAACCAAGCTCCATTCAGACGAAAGGTTACAACCCCGGTCCTTGTTTGGTTTACGGGTTGTAACCTGGCTATCTGAATAGTTCCATGGTTATCTCGTCGTATATCACCCTGGCATGTTTTCCTCATTTCCAGTTTTTACCATTTATTTATATTTTTTCTGTCTTTTATTATATTATTTATATTCCTGTGCTGATTGCTGGTTTTAGTTCTTAAGTGAAGCCTCCTTTGTGGAACTTGCTCTTTCTGGGGTCTGACCCAGCTGGTTTTGTGTGGCCAGATTTCGGAGCAACTCCAGAGGATCTACCGACTTCCCAGCCAGATGGTGGCTACTAGACGGAACCCTGGCAACGAGTGGGTTATTTTTGGCTCTCCCCACTCTATTGTAAAAATATTCTTTTGAGGCGTTTAGCCGACGAGCACCTGTTTAGCTCGATTGCACTTACTTACTGTCTGCCTACGGGCTGTAACATGATTGACAAATCCTAGGGTTGATCATGTATGACTAAAACTCTTGCTAGTCCTGACATTTTGTAACGACTAGCTTCATGATCAGCTGAATATGTAATATTTGGGACGCCTTATTATTGTATATTTAATGATCATACATCTTGTAACATTTACTTACTTGCTTGTGATTGAGACACTAGGCTTGTTCATGACCATAGGAGACTGTTGGCTTGTAGTAAACCCTCATGTATCTAGACAGCCGTGACCGTATAGTGAGATGGAATTCATTTCATATACGTAGCTGGCTATGTCTGCCCCTGCTCTCCAGTATTCTGGTTCTGGGGCGTGACATGGTTTAAGTGGTGGCCCATGCAGGTCTTGTAAATCAAGATATGTGAGGGTTTACCGAATAGATGTCTCAATCAGTATTCGTCCTTGATCTCTGTTCATATTTTCTGAATCCCTGGATTCTTGTCTTGATCATATGCTTGTATCGTTGATCTGTCCTGGTCCTTCCTTATTGTTTCCTATGTCGTCTTCTTCAGCGGTATTGTTCGTGGTCCTACCGACCAGCAAGGCGGAGCACCTCCCGCGGACCAGCAGCAACCTGGAGATCAAGTCCAGCATTTCGGAGTAGCCTCCAGAGTCGAGCCTATTGAAGAAGAGCCCCCAGTTCAGCCAGTTCAGCCTGTCGAGCCTGATGATGGCACTTTGGTAGGTCTCGTCAGGACCTTGATAGCTTCTCAAGATCGTCGTGGAGATGCGTTGCAACAGACAGTGGCGGATGCTTTGACTAGAGGTGGTCATCAGGGTAACAGCACGGCCAACAGCTTCAAGCGCTTGAACCCTCCATTCTTCGACGGTAGTGAAGATGCTATCGCGGCAGATGCATGGCTTCAGGACACAGAGGTGGTTCTAGAAGCAGCCAAGACCCCAGAGAACGAGAAGGTAGCCGTGGTGCGCCTGCAGTTGTTAGATCTTGCCCGCAGTTGGTGGGCAGCACAGGCCGTTGGATTAGCAGCCCCCATTGCTTGGGCAGTATTCCGGGAGAGATTCCAGACCAAGTATTTTGATGCCGTGGCTCGGTATGATCTACAGACGAGGTTCACTAATCTGAAGCAGATGGACAGGATGGTCGATAGATATGCGACCGAGTTCTCCAGGCTTAGTCGGTTTGCTCCCACCTTGGTGGCGACCGAGTTCGATAGAGCCCAGCGGTTCCAGCAGGGACTTCACTTGGAGATCTTATTGGCAGTCGAGCAGTTTGAGCATCAGACTTTTGATGCAGTCTTGAGAGCAGCCCGGAGGCACGAGTATACCTCCCAGAGGATTGTGGATAGGGTCGGAGGTCGGAAGAGATCTCACGGCCAGATGAATCAGTCTTCAGCACCAGCCCCGGCAGCCAGGGCTTTGACTATTGGAGCTCCGAGGCGAGCAGCCTCAGTGACGTCGGTTCAGCATTCAACTCCGACGCACCCTCAGCAGCAGCAGAAGCATTCCGCAGTAGGATGTTCTCATTGTGGGAAGCCAGGCCATGTGGTGGCAGATTGTCGCAGGGCACAGGGATTGTGTTTGGTTTGTGGAGCACCAGACCATAGGATTGGATCCTGCCCGAACAGGGGTGGTTCATCCTCATCCAACCTTTCTAGCTCTTCGGTGAGAGGACCAGCACCAGTCCAGCAGCAGCAGCAATATCCATTGATGAGGCCCTTGCCGCCTCAGTCCCAGGTGTTTCAGCAGCAGAGCCCTCAACAGTATGTGCAAGTCCAAGCCCAGAGTCAGAGCAGACAGCGAGGATTTCAGCTGAGGGGACCAGCACCCCGAGGGCACGGTCAGGCTATGGTGATGACCGTGGAGGAAGGATTGGCACCAGGAGAGGTAGTGGCAGGTACTATTCTCGTCAACTCCTTTCCAGCTTCAGCTTTATTTAATTCTGGTGCATCGCATTCTTTTATGTCTGCACGATTCGCGACACGGGTAGGATTGGAGCCCGAGTCATTATCAGTAAGGCTCAATATACTTACTGGTAACGGACTTGTGGGAGTAGATAGAGTATTTTCCTCGTGTCGGATCGTAGTTAGCGGTAGAGAATTCCCCGCTAGATTGATAGAGTTCCCGATGGCCGATTATGATGTGGTCTTAGGGATGGATTGGTTGAGAAACCAGTATGCTAGGATAGACTGCCACATTGGTAGGGTTGTTTTTAGCATTCCAGGCGAGCCAGAGTTTTCTTTCTCTCGAGGCGAGGTTGAGTCATCTCCTCCAGTATTGCGGATGGCAGTAGCAGCAGTTCAGTTGCCCAGGATAGTGGATGAGTTCCCAGATGTTTTCCCAGAAGAGCTTCCAGGTATGCCTCCGGAGCGGGAGATCGAGTTCACTATAGACTTGATTCCCGGGACAGCTCCAGTGTCAGAGAGAGTCTACAGGATGGCGCCGTCAGAGTTGGAGATATTGTACAAGATGATTGAAGAACTCAGAACCAAGGGATTCATTCGTGCTAGTGGATCGCCTTGGGGAGCCCCGATGCTTCTTGTGAAAAAGAAGGATGGTACGTCCAGGTTATGTGTTGATTATCGTACCTTGAACTCAGTGACAGTCAAGAACAGATACCCTCTTCCGAGGATAGATGACTTGTTTGATCAACTCAAGGGGGCTTCAGTATTCTCAAAGATTGACTTGCGCTCAGGTTATCATCAGATCAGAGTCAGAGAGCAGGCCATCCCGAAGACGGCTTTTAGATCGAGATATGGGCATTAGGAGTTCCTTGTTATGCCTTTTGGAGCAACCAATGCGCCGGCAGTATTCATGGACCTCATGAATCGCATCTTCATGCCTTACTTGGATCAGTTTGTGATTGTGTTCTTGGATGACATTCTGGTCTACAGCAAGAGTGAGGCGGAGCATGAGCAGCACCTCCGTATAGTTCTTCAGATCCTCAGAGAGCACCAGCTATATGCCAAGTTCAGTAAATGCGAGTTCTGGCTCGACCGTATTTCGTACTTGGGTCATATCATCACCAGAGGAGGAGTAGAAGTGGATCCCCAGAAGATTGTGGCTATTGAGTCATGGCCAGTATCCAACACCGTTGCAGAAGTTCGCAGTTTCCTTGGATTGGCCGGCTACTACCGGCGGTTTGTTTCAGATTTTGCTCGGATTTCAGCGCCATTGACGCAGTTGACCCGCAAGGATGTGCAGTTTGCTTGGACAGCAGAGTGTCAGAGTTCTTTTGAGCAGTTGAAGCGAGGATTGATAACAGCTCCTATTCTCACGCTTCCAGATGGAACCGGAGGATTCTCAGTGTATTGTGATGCTTCAGGCAGAGGTTTAGGATGTGTTCTGATGCAGCATGGGAAGGTAATAGCTTATGCATCATGACAACTTCGTGATCATGAGAGGAATTACCCAACCCATGACTTGGAGCTGGCAGCAGTGGTATTTGCACTTAAGTTGTGGAGGCACTACTTGTATGGAGACAGGGTAGAGATTTTCACCGACCACAAGAGCCTGAAGTATGTTTTCACCCAGAAGGATCTTAACATGCGTCAGAGGAGGTGGCTGGAGCTTCTTGTGGATTATGATGTCAGCTTGCAGTATCATCCTGGGAAGGCCAATATCGTAGCAGATGCTTTGAGCAGGAGAGCCGAAGCTTATTTCCTAACAGCGCAGCCAGAGCTGTTAGCAGATCTTCAGAAGATGGGTATTGAAGTTGTTCTCCCTTCCAGTGTGGCGTTGATGGCCAGCATGCAAGTTCAGTCCACTATAGTCGAGAGGATCCGGATGGCGCAGTCGGCAGATTCCAAGCTTCAGTGACTCAGAGCAGAGTACGAGGCAGGACGAAGACCAGAGTTGTGCGTTCACGAGGACGGTACACTTAGGCATGGTAATCGTCTTTGTGTACCCAGCGGAGATATTCGGCAGGAGATCATGTCAGAAGCGCACAGTTCTCAGTATTCCATCCATCCCGGCAGTACGAAGATGTACCGTGATATCCGGCAGTATTTCTGGTGGAATGGCATGAAGCGGGAGATAGCTCGGTTTGTCTCTCGGTGTTTGGTTTGCCAACAAGTCAAAGCCGAACATCAGAGGCCGGCTGGACTTCTTCAGCCCTTACCAATTCCAGAATGGAAGTGGGAGCATGTGACCATGGATTTCGTGACTGGATTACCTAGATCCCCAGCTAGTAGAGATGCCATTTGGGTCATTGTGGATAGGCTTACCAAGGTAGCTCACTTTCTTTCGTTCAGAGTTGGTCAGTCGACGGCTCAGTTAGCAGAGATGTACCTCAGGCAGATTGTCAGATTGTACGGAGTGCCAGTCAGTATCACCTCAGACCGAGATTCAAGATTTACGTCGCACTTTTGGCGTAGCTTGCAAGAGAGTTTGGGGACTCATCTCCAGTTCAGTTCGGCATATCACCCGCAGACAGATGGCCAGTCGGAGCGCACTATCTAGACTCTTGAAGATATGTTGCGGTCTTGCACACTTGACTTCGACGGTTCATGGGAAGATCACTTGCACTTGGTGGAATTCTCGTATAACAATAGTTTCCAGGCCAGTATCCAGATGGCACCGTTCGAGGCACTGTATGGTAGGAAGTGCAGATCCCCGCTAGCCTGGGATGATGTTGGAGAGAGGCAGATGCTTGGTCCAGAAATGATTGCTCAGACCGTTGAAGTAGTCAGACGAGTCAGAGATCATCTTCGAGTTGCCCAAGATCGCCAGCGCCATTGGGCCGATTCTCATCGGCGCCCTCTCGAGTTCTCGGTCGGCGATCATGTATTCCTGAGGATTTCGCCTAACCGTGGCGTCATTCGTTTCGGCGTACGGGGCAAGCTTAGTCCTAGGTATATAGGACCGTTTGACATTCTGGAGCGAGTAGGAGATGTATCCTATCGTCTTGCTCTTCCGCCGTCGCTAAGCGATGTGCATGACGTGTTCCATGTATCCCAATTACGACGGTATATTCTAGACCCGAGCCATATTCTGGATCATTCGGAATTGGTTGTTGGTACCAACCTTTCGTATGAGGAGAGGCCCGTGTCTATATTGGACCGGAGAGAGAAGATCCTCAAGAACAAGACTATCAAGTTAGTCCGAGTTGCCTGGGGTCATCACTCTTTGGGTGAGTCAACGTGGGAGCATGAGGATGATATCCGATCGCGATATCCCGACTTGTTTGACTCGTGAGGTATAATGTCTTTCTTATGCCTCATGTCATCAATTCCTTGCTTGCATGATTGATTGATTGCCTAGTATAATTGCCTGTGAATAGTGTAGCTTGTTCTTGTCCCTCTAGCCTCTTAATTAAATTCCGAGGACGGAATTCTTTTAAGGTGGGTAGAGTTGTAATGCCTATGGTTCGTATTACGTATTTTTGGAAATACGTGTACGTATTTTCTTGTATTGTTCCTTGTTTAGTTTTCTTGGCTTGGTTTAACTCTCGGTTTGGGTTGGCTTGGTTTGGCCGGCTGGTTGCTTGGTCCATCATGGACCAAGGTAAACCCCCCTACCTACCACAACCCATGATATTTATTTCCCCACCAACCTTCTCTCTCCTTCATAACTCTCATTTATTTCTTCTTCTTCTTCTTCTTCCTTCCTCCCCACAACTCCCCAACCCTTAGGCAAGTGCAACTTGCTTCCACAAGAGAACTCATTTTTATGGTTCCATTAGCTTCTTCTCATGATTCTAAGACACATTAGAACTTGTCATTTTCCATTTTGAGGCTTTGATTCTTGTAGATCTACAATTTAGTATTTTCGGATTTTTGTGGTTTTGATATATCAAACTCCTTTGTTTTCAAGTTTTTATGGTTCCATGTTGTAGATAATTTTATTCTACCCAATTTTGACCTTCGGAAAGTTGGATTCGGACTTGTTTTGACCAAGTTATGAACATTTGGAGTTTTGGGTTCCATCCATGGAGTTCTTGCTGTTCTTGCCATTTGGAGAAGACAGTGAACAGTGAGCTAGCTTTTTAGCTTATGCCGCTGAGCTGTACGCTGCTCTTTAGCGAGCGTACGCTAGCCTTCGTACGCTGCTCTTTAGCGAGCATACGCTAGCCTTCGTACGCTGCTCTTTAGCGAGCGTACGCTAGCATTCGTACGCTGCTCTTTAGCGAGCGTACGCTAGACTTCGTACGCTGCTCTTTAGTGAGCGTACGCTGACTTGAGCGTACGCTGGCTTGAGCGTACGCTGGCTTGAGCGTACGCTAGCCTATCTTGTCACCCTGGTTCAACCCGAGAGCTTTGTGACCCCCATACGCTGCCTTTTACGCTGCCTTTTGGGAGCGTATGCCTACCTGAGCGTATGGCCTTTGGCAGACTTGATCTTATAGTAGCATGTCAGTTTGGTTTTATTTTCCTTATCCTGGATTTTATAGCCCTGTATATTGATATTTTATTAGATATTTAACGTCCATTTTATATCCTTACGCCTTTTGACCTGAACTTGATAATTTCCGAATTTACTTGATATGTTTGGAAATGATACCTGAGCATGACACGATAGTAACCCGTAGTGGTGCACTCCTGACATAATGACATGACATGACCTGATAGTGGTCCGTCGTGGCGCACTCCTGACAAGAACACTTGACATGATAAACCTGACATGTTATATCTGAATAGCTGTTGCGACAGCTACCTGACATAACATGACTTGACAAGAATGAACATCCTGGACACCGTGGGTGATTGTGCTTGTACAAATAAACCAGTCCTGTCTTACATCATGTCTAGGATGGGACTCCTGAGTACCACGGTCAGGAGTACCTACTAAAATGGACTAAGGTTAACAACTAGATTAATACATTAGTCATGAAGAGATCTCCCAGCTACAGGCAATCCCGTTACCTGGGCGCGCTTGGGATCTGTAGCCTGCCGTCGAGTAGGGCACATTTCCAGCACACTGTCATGTGTTGCACCCTTCAAGCTACTTAAGGGTACATGCGTTTCCTGGATGATGTACCCACCTGAATTCAACCCTAATCTTTCGACCTGGGTAGCCTGGATGGTCTGCAGGGCTTGTGGCTGTGGAATAATCTCACTGCATCTTGTTAGTAACTAGGACTGTGATAACCCTAGTTAGTTAAAGTATCAAGCCGTAGGTCTTGCTTGGCCATGAAATGATTGGATGGAGTCTAACCAGTCTAGTCTTGCCCTGATCTTGTTCCAGACTGTTACATGACCAGCATGCTTGTATTTATTTTCTCGATAAATGGTGAGAAACCAAGCTCCATTCAGACGAAAGGTTACAACCCCGGTCCTTGTTTGGTTTACTGGTTGTAACCTGGCTATCTGAATAGTTCCATGGTTATCTCGTCGTATATCACCCTGGCATGTTTTCCTCATTTCCAGTTTTTACCATTTATTTATATTTTTCCTGTCTTTTATTATATTATTTATATTCATGTGCTGATTGCTGGTTTTAGTTCTTAAGTGAAGCCTCCTTTGTGGCACTTGCTCTTTCTGGGGTCTGACCCAGCTGGTTTTGTGTGGCCAGATTTCGGAGCAACTCCAGAGGATCTACCGACTTCCCAGCCAGATGGTGGCCACTAGACGGAACCCTGGCAACGAGTGGGTTATTTTTGGCTCTCCCCACTCTATTGTAAAAATATTCTTTTGAGGCGTTTAGCCGACGAGCACCTGTTTAGCTCGATTGCACTTACTTACTGTCTGCCTACGGGCTGTAACATGATTGACAAATCCTAGGGTTGATTATGTATGACTAAAACTCTTGCTAGTCCTGACATTTTGTAACGACTAGCTTCATGATCAGCTGAATATGTAATATTTGGGACGCCTTATTATTGTATATTTAATGATCATACATCTTGTAACATTTACTTACTTGCTTGTGATTGAGACACTAGGCTTGTTCATGACCATAGGAGACTGTTGGCTTGTAGTAAACCCTCATGTATCTAGACAGCCGTGACCGTATAGTGAGATGGAATTCATTTCATATACGTAGCTGGCTATGTCTGCCCCCGCTCTCCAGTATTCTGGTTCTGGGGCGTGACAGATATGAAGACTTCTTCAATGCTTTGTCAAAGCGGACAGGTTGCTTTCCTTTGTCTATTGATGTTAGTTTGGGAGGAGTTGGTTCCACTACCTGCGAGGATGTAGATGGTATATTCTCAGCAAGGGAAGATGATGCAGGAAGAATATCAGGAGAAGGGGCAGGATTCTCTTGAGTTTTGGGATACTCTCGAAGATAAGGTTTCCCAGATCTGGTACCGATTAGAATTTCTTCTTCTGCTACCAGTTCAAAGGATACCATGTTGCAGCTCTTTGATTTAGTTTTGGAACGCTTCTTTGATTGGAAAAAGAAGGCGTTTCAAAATCTGCACTAGATCGGGATGAATCCACATGATTTCTCCTTTATCAGTGGATAGTGGAACAAGACCTTCATTTTGGGAAGGTGAAAGATTCACGATATCGAGAGTAGCCCTCGGAATGGGGACAACACCATCTTGTACTAGTTATGGTGGAAACTCACCAAATTATACAGAGACGATATTGGCTGTCACAGTCTTCTCATCTTGTTGAAGAGTAACCGCTCCAGAGTTGACCATTTCTTGGATTTTGCCTTTGAGCACATAGCATGCTCGAGTTGGATGCCCTATAAACCTGTAATAAATACAATATTTAGGGTGCTCAGTCTTACCCACTTTCTCTAGCCGTTTTGCCTTCGGCAGTTGAAGCTTATTGCTCTTGATCAAGCAATCGAAGATGATCATAATATCATCTTCATCAAAACAATACTCTTCTTTTGGACGAGGAGCTTTCTGTGGTGGTGCTGATGGAGTGGGTGTAGTCTGAGCAATATTGACAGCCAACGACTCATTGCCCTTAAGATTGATGGCTAATGTTTCCTTTTCCTTGCAATTGTTCTGACGATTATTGTTGTCGGAGGTAGGATGTTCGTCTTGGTTCGGATTAGCCATTTGAACTCCTAACTATTTGAACTTCTCAGCACTAACCTTCACAGCTTTGGCATACACAATGAAAGAGGGCCAATCTTGAAATTGTGTTGATCCTGTCCACATGCTGATAATAGACAGCAAGTT
>JANAVB010020542.1:0-237794 GCA_029216955.1 Iris pallida | reverse complement strand
ACGGTCGAGTGCCATAATAGAAATAGCTGAAGGAGTCAATCCGACTCCCAAATTTGTCGCCCATAGACTTTGACCTCCTAGCGGTCGACATCAAATCTTCCACTTCACCAGGAGTTTGACGATCGCGGGAAGTGACCCGGCCAGCAGCACTGAATTTAAAAAGATAAGAGACCCAGGACTTGGTGTGAGGAGAATCCCCCTCCGAGCTTTTTTTTTTTGATAGCCACTCGATGGCAGGTACTATGATGGCATAACAGTTCTTGGTATACCGCGACGAAGCCTGGGAATCGACGATCTAGATCCTGGAACTCCTCGTTCGTCGGAGTGTACGCCTCGAAAGGCTCATCTCCCCAGGGAAGCTTGGAGACGTCATACATCTCATGGAGAGCAAGCCCCAGCTCCCCTACGGGGGTGAAGAACGTCCCTGTCCGATCGTTATACATCTCCAGAAGGGCCATGAATAACGGCTTATTAATGGGCAATCCGTGGCTGGTACCCCGGATAGCGTCATAAAGATTGAACTCTCTCAAAGGTGCCTCATATTTCCGCAGAATCCATGAAGTCAGGTTAGCCCATGGGGGAGTGGGGTGCAACCAGCCCTGTAGAGCCAACCTGCCAACAGGATAAGACCCCTTTCGTGCAAGCTGGCTCAAGAAGGTATCAGTCTGAGAAAATGAGAAGTTAGGACCGGGCGTGTTGATAAAAGAACCCGGAACTAACCCCATCACGGACCGACTGATTGGATTCTTGATCACACGCACCGACCCGGTAGCTTTATTATGACGGATCTCGCCCACAAACATCCCCGGTCCGGTGGGAGTAAGAGGATCTGTCATCTGCCTGTCCAAGACAACCATGTTGAACCACGCAAAGGGGAAATGACGCTTCATAATGGGAATATGAATCGGCCTCCCATCCAGAGCAAAATCCCAATTCTCGAAAATATCAAGAATACGGGAGTTTTTAACGATCAGTGCATCCCCAAAGAGGAAGACTGGTCTCAGATGCTTCCCTTCAGGATTCCCTAAGCTCATCATATCACGAAGGAATGGGAAGGATTGAACCCTGATAACAGTCACTCGTTCTAAAGGCTCGTCAACGAGGAGCTGCTCTGACACTTGATGAACTAAGTTGTCCAGTGGCACGTTTTCGGCAAGTTGCTTCGAACCGACCAGGAGTTCTCCCGCAGAATTCACGGGTAGATTCACTAGAAAAAGATAAAAGAAACAAGGTCAGAAGACAAACAAAGAAAACAGAAGTATTGGAAAAGATTACTGAAGTCTATGCGGCTCAGGTTGCCATAGCCTCATGCGGCTCATCAGCAGATAGGTCCATGCGGCTCTGCGCATCATAGCCCCATGCGGCTCTGAATTAACCAAGTCCGTACAAATCAGATTCAGAAGGGTTTATAGATTCATGCGGCTAAGCCCGACTCATACAAACCGCTGCGGCTACAAACCATCAAGTTCATGCGGTTCAAAAGTGAGCAACGCTTATGCGGCCCAAGTCGAAAACACACATACGGCACTGATCGAATATGACAAGCTCATACGGCTATAATGGGCGAAGTGCTTATGCGGTCACATCGATACGTCTCGTATATGTGGCTTGTGCATAAAGTATGCAACAGAGCCATGGCAGCAGTTAGGGTTTTTCGGAGTGACCCCCTTACCAGCGATGGGCGGGTAAACATCAGGATGGACAGCGCCTGCAGCAGCCGGTGGAGGAGCGACTACATTCGTCGCCGCAGTCGCCGTAGCAGCAACTGCCTTGCCCTTCGCGGCCTTTGATGCAGCAGATCTCTTGGGAGCCATGGTCGATGGATGAAGAAGGAAGACGAAGAGCGAAGTTGGCAACAGGGAATTCAAGCAAAGAAAGGAGGTAAAGAAAGCCCCAAGAGCTGAAAAACTCCTATTTATAGGCGATCCATAAGGTAGAAAGACGCCTCGGATTACGCGCCGCCTCCAAAAATAAAGGCGAGAGCGCTTCGGTCAAGGCAAAACCGACCCTTGGGATCCTCCCCTAAAAGGCGACGTCAAATCAAATCGAAGGCAATTAATGAAGATTTGCTCACGTGGTCAGGGCGCGTGGCAAAGAGCCTATACGGCCAGAAGAATCTATGCGGCCGAGATGCTAATGCGGCCAGGAAGCTCAGGTAAACAGAACATCCTATGCGGCATGAACGGGGCCATGCTTCTTATTCAAAGTGTTTCAATTTTACAAATTGAAAACTTTGAAGGGGGTCCTGTAGAAGCATGGAAAATATTAGAATAAAGGCATAAATGGCCCATGCGGTTTTGGGTAGCAAGTCTATGCGGCTCATACTGGCCTATGCGGCCCAAAAGAAGACCCTCAGACTCATGCGGCTCGGGGATGAATGCGGTTCAGTAGGAATATGCGACTCAATTGACGACACGTGTGACCCCCCCCCCACAGTTGGCCACTGGAGTAATGGCCTCATTTAATGCTCTGACACGACTCGTCGACTGTCTCTGACATAAAGTATCATAATGGCTCTGCCATAATGACAGACTCTTCGGGAAAAGAAGAAAATCTCTGACCCGATCTGACAAAAAAATCCTAGATTGCCACGTGGCAAAAGTCTCATGCGGCTCGGATAGAGAACAGCTTCATGCGGCTCATTGAGGAGTCACTCTAATATGATTAACAAAAATCTGCCATATGCGGTCCACCCATAGCCCGGTCTATGCGGCTCAACACCACGCTAATTCATGCGGCCCACAGAAACTATGCATATGCGGCTCATGGAGAGATCGTCCCCTGCGGCTCGCAAAGATTATGCATATGCGGCTTACGGAAAGTTCGTCTCCTGCGGCTCGATGAGGCATTGACTCATGCGGCTCACGAGGAGTATCCCCCTGCGGTTCAAGTGTTGGTCACCCTATGCGGCCCTGGCAGGATCTTCAATTAAAAAAATGTGGCACTGAAGATGCAACAGAATCCCAACGAGAATATTCGACATCATCATCATAATTGTCGAGATCAGGGCATATCATTCATCATCAAGCCAATAGGACGCGTGGCGAGCAATCAAATATTGGCATAATCAATCACGAAGATTTAAAGCAGTCAGCATTAACTGCTCATAAGATTTGGTGCTATCCGCATTAGTGGCCGAGATTCATTATGATCCGGATCAAGGGCCCAGATAGAATGAAGGAGCGCCGACATTCCAAACAGATAATCATCAGCAAACCCTAATGATCCCACCCCACTCTTATAAATATCCAACATCATTCCCATGTAAAAAAAGGTCGGCAACAAAAGAATAAAAAAAATAAGAAGAGAGAGATCTACACAGAGAGAGCTCCCCCTTTTTCTTGATAATCACAGAGAGAGAGAAGCCAGGAGAGCAACCCGAGGAGAGTAAGGAGAGCCTTTCTTCGTCAACGCCGAGCAGATCTTCCCCGAGCCAAGGCTGCATACCGATCGTCCAAGGAGTAAGGCAGAGCGGCCGTTGCTTTCCCGAGCCTCTATCGTCACCCCCCAGAATCAAAAATAAACAATCGTACTTAGTCTGCTGTACCTAGGTTTTCGTCCCTAGGCTTTCTTTGTACGAGCGAGTTTGTATTGTGAGTCTAAGTTCAGTCCTCCGATAATTGTTCTGTTCTTTTACAATCAATGGCAAACACAGGTGTCTAGTCAAGTCGAATGAAGTCAAGTACAACTAACAGGTTAATACATATCAAGTGAATGTGACTCGCGACAAGGCAACACTATCAGGACCTATACATGAATTAGAGTGATATACAGAAGTAAAGAAATAACGTATGTGCACATAAAGTGAGAAAAATAGTAATGGCACGAACAAGAAAAGCAAGAACCAAATATGACAGAAAAGAAACAACAAAATAGAAAATGCATAAAATATTGTATAGTGGGCAAGGTATACTTGCCTGGTGGCAGGGCAAAGAACCAATAAGATACCGTCAACTGGTAAGACATACAGTCCAAGTCATCCCAATTGTCTCCGAAAGCTGAAACAAATATTACCAATGTTTTCAGAATAGTCAAATTAGCTAGGATTGGCTGTCCTTAAGTCCAATTCTGGATACAAGGGCAAAATGGTAATTTCGGGTAAAAATGATGTCCGCCATTGGACCCGCTTTGCACCGAAAAGCGTGCCAGAGTCTGTAGAAGCATGGAAAATACTAAAGAAAATGATTCATACGGCCAGGAAAGATCCATGCGGCTCAGAAAATGCATGCAGCTCAGGGAGTCATGCGGCATAGGAAGCTATGCGGCCCAGGGAATTCTATGCGGCTCAGAAGACACGTGGCCCGATAGTGCTCCCCTCCACCCACACTGCATTAATTGCTATGACGGCTGACCCCTCTGAAAAGTTGACAGCCCTGACACCAAAGGCAGGTAATTATGGCTCTGCCGTAATGATAAATCTCTATGGAAGAGGAAAGAAATCTCTGACACAAATCCCCCGAGAGCCATAAAAATGCCACGTGGCCTTGCCACGTGGGCATTTGTATGCGGCTCGCTTCTCATGCGGCTCAGAATAAATCCTATGCGACTCAGGCCATAGGAGCCTCATGCGGCTCGAGCAAAGGACTTCCCATGCGGCTCAGAAGTGAATCCATCCTATGCGGCTCAGGCCATAGGTGCCTCATGCGGCTCGAGTAAAGGACTTCCCATGCGGCTCAGAAGTGAATCCATCCTATGCGGCTCAGGCCATGAAAGCCTCATGCGGATCGAGCGAGGACTTCTCATGTGGTTCACGAAGATCATATCCATGCGACCCAGGCGGATATATACCTATGCGGCCCACAAGGATTACTCCTCTGTGTTTAGAGGACGCAAGTAAAGGCCACTGCCCATGCAGCCCTGACACGTAGGCTCATATTCATATGCGGCTCACATTCATATGCGGCTCACTATTCATGCGGTCCAGATTCTCCCCAGCAGCTCCTAGGACACGTGTCCTAAACCGATTAATTCCACAGATTGGCTGCCACTAAAGATTGGGTCAGATCCCAATAGATCTGGGACACGTGGCAGAAGAATAGATCTGATTTATTCGTAGATATCAGAAGATCAGTATAAGGAAGATTTATTCCAATCAGCATTAATTGCTCATGGGATTTGGTGCAATCTACACCTAATGGCCCAGATTCATCATAATTAAAACGAATGGCCAAGAAGGACCAATCTCCAAGCCGCCGCCATCTCCAAAAGCTAATCATTGGCAACCCTAATGATCACATCCCACTATTATAAATAGCAAGGTGCCATTCCCTTGTAAGATATACAATTTCAGAGAGAAAAAAACGTATATGCAGAGAGACCCCCCCAATAGTCGAAAAAAAAAGAATACACAGAGAGAGAGAGAAGCCAGAAGAGCAACAGAGGAGCAAGAAGAGCATTTCTTCGTCAACGCCTACCATCTTTTCACAGGGAGCCAAGGCTGTATACCGATCGTCCAAGGAGTAAGGCAGGGCTGCCGTCGCCTTCCCGAGCCTCTATCGTCACCCCCCAGAATCTAAAATAAACAATTGTACTTAGACTGCTGTACCTAGGTTTTCGTCCCTAGGCTTTCTTTGTACAAGCGAGTTTATAACGTGAAGTAAAAGTTCGATCCTCCGATAATTATTCTGTTCTTTTATATTTCATAGCAAATACGATGGCGACTCTACTGGGGACAAACTTCTCCACGGCTGAGGAGTTGGTGACGCAATCGGATGCAGCCAAGCTTGGCTCCACTCAACAAAAGATGGTCGCCCGGTTCGACCAACAGGCGTTCGAAGAGATGCTCTCCGACGAGAGCACTGGCCCGGTCCAGAAGCGAGCCCATACAAAGAAGGCCCGTAAGGAGTAGAGACCCCGATCCTTCGTTCCTGCTGAAGCTCTTGTAGAGATACCCTCTGTTGTTCAAGACGGCGATCAAGATTCCCCTGCGGCCCCACTTCAGATCGTAGACAACTCTGCTGTCCCCAAGTCTGGCAGAAGAAAATACTATAATGCTAGACTTACAGGGGCAAAGAGGAACTCTATTAGATCCGAGCCGCATAAGGGTATCAGCCGCAGGGAGAAAGCTCATACGGCTACATCCTCCAGCCGCATGAAGAAAACTCATGCGGCCATATCTGTCAGCCGCATAGCTTATGCGGCTACAGTTGTCAATCACACGGATGAAACTCATGCGGCTATGGGAGTCAACTGCTTGCAAAAAACCCATGCGGCCATAATTGCCAACCGCATGCGGCCAGCCTGTACGGTCGTGACTCCTAGCCGCACAAAAATAATTCATCCGACGGCAGAAAACAACCGCATGCAGACAGCCTGCACGGTACCCAACCCTAGCCACATAGCATCCATTTCACGCTTCTCTAGATCAGTCTTCGACCGTCTCTCATGTGGTCCTGACCCTGATACTTCTCTGGATGATAAGCCAGACTCTCTGTTATTCAACTTGGACTCCTCCTCTTACGCACCCGCAGGTGCTAAAAGGAGGAAGTCTAGAACAGCGCAGACTCATCGGGTCCAATCAGCTGTCCTAACCTCTAACTATCGGGGCGTCCCGTTGACTATCACACAGGCCTCGGATAGGAAGTTGTATGCAACCGCTCGAGTCCAGCCCCCGGCGGCAAATGGACAGAGTAGTTCCTCTGACCTGCGGGAGGTGACCCTCCACAAATGCAAGGAAAGAGACGGAGTGTCCGCGTGCAAAGAGTCCTCGCTTGGACATCGCTGTACCCAAATCATCGTCAATTGCTGCTGCAATAACGTGGCAGTAACGGAAGATCGGCCGTCCGTCTTCCGAAGACTACAGCACCCGAGCTCAGAAGATGAGGCACCCCCTGTTGTCTCCTGTAATTTTGTTCAAAAGGTCCCCACCGAAAGGAGGGGGAAAAAGACAAGCATCTCCAGTCCCAAGATATCAACCACTACAGCTACGAAACTGTCGTCTAAACTGTTGTCTTCCACCGGAGTATTCCAATACACCCGTTCAAAGACGAAATCTGCTGCAGTGGGAAATTCATCATCCGCATCGCTGGGGGTTGGGGGTAGCACTCATCCGAACATCCGCAACAATCCAATGTTTCAAGGAGCCGAGCCCGGGGAAACGATTCTTCCATCAGGAACGACAGACACCGATGTCCCCGAGGACACCCGTGATTCTCAAGACGAAGTAAACTCTGAGGCTGGGGGTACTGCTCCCTCCGAGTCCGAACCAGAAGACAATATTCCCACATATCCCGATGACTTCTCGGTACACGGGTATGACTCGGAGGGCACATCCTCCACCGTTCCTTCTATCACTCCTCACGTAAGGACGGTGTTCATGACGGACATCAATCAAGGTGGTTCCAGTGATCGCCAGCGTATTGACAGTTTCGAAGCCATATTACTTGCTTTGGTCAAATCTGTAGACGAGATTAAAGCTGCCCTGCCCACTCTACAAGGAGAAACGCCTGGTCAAACAAGCACGGGCCCCGCGGTCAATATAGATTCAAACTCAGCGGCACCAAACCCGGGCAATAATCCTCCCGAAATAACAGCCCCTACCGCGACAGATGAGACCCGAGAAGTAAGGAGAGAGGTCCATGAGCTCCGAGCCATGTTCCATGCCCGAGAAAATGCTCAAGATCTCAGAATACGGCAACCATACCCTGCTGAATGGAGGGATGTTCCATTCCCACCAAGATATAAGCCATTCAATATCAACCCGTATAATGGCAAAACCTCAGCAAGTCGGTACATCACTTACTTCGAGGTTACCACCGACCATCTGCCCCATGATGATGCCATCCTCACACGGTTATTCATTGGGGCGTTAGAAGGGGTCGCCTTCGATTGGTACCGTAATCTACCGGACAACTGCATCCATTCCTTCGCCGGCTTCAAGCGCCTGTTCTTGGAGCGATTCTACGAAGTAGGACAGGACATCACTATTTCCACTCTCATGGACGTCGTCCAAGGGGAGAAGGAGTTGACAAGGAACTACATCGAGCGGTTCCGCCAGACTGCCATGAAGCTGCCCTCCGAAAATCTAGATTCCTCTTTGATTGAGATCTGCCAAAAGAGACTGCTTCCTACAATCAGTCTCTGGATGGGCGAAAGTCAATTCAAAGATTGGAAGGCATTCATTATCAGCACCACAAGCGCCGAAGAACGACTAAAGAAGGCTCGCCAACTGGGGTTGCATATCTCGGAAGGAGAAAACAAGGGCAAGCGTCCCAACAATGATAATGGGGGTAACCCCTCCAACAATCGGGACAGCAAGGGAAAGCCGGCTATGGTGGCTGACACGGCACAAAAGCCTGAGTCACAACCAGCAGACAAACAATGGCCGCAAATCGATTACTCCTTCGAAGACGGCCACGTCAAGCCTATCTTGGACATGCTCATACAAGGGGGTAGAATTCAGCTTCCTCTACCAAGATGGGAGCCTCGACCGGCTGATCTGGAGAACCCAAAGTTCTGCCATTATCACCATTATGTACACCACGCTACAGACGACTGCTACCAACTAAAAAGGTATATCCAAAGCCTCATCGATTCGAACGCTCTGGCCATCGACTTCGAAGAGGTAACCATAGCAGCCAATATAGTGTCCGTACAATTCGGCAGCTTCCTTTTGACGGAGACTCAAGACGGGGTGATCTCCGTCCCTCTGGCAACAATAGAGATTACTAATCTTCCCCCTCCCCGAGATCAGGCTGCCGGTCTAGTACCTCTCACCACCTCACGTGGGGAGGTCATGTAGGTCCATCCAGACTTGGTATCAGAAGTAACTCGGCCCATACCATCTCCCACCAACAAAAGGAAGAGTAGAAAAATTAGGACCTGCCACACAATCTCAGCAGACAACGAGGAAGCTACAGCCGTCGTCACGCGGTCCGGAGCGCAATCCCAACCTGTGGTTCACAACCCAACCGAAAATCATCAACCCACTACAACTGATGCTCTGGGACCGGCTCAGCCTTCGACGACCGACAAGCCTAGGCCGAAGGAGACTCGCTTCGACAAATCCCTCCGAAAGGACGCGGCCCAAGGGCTAGAGAGGCCCTATAACTTTGACATCTTAGCAAAATTGGCTAACACTCCGGCCAAATTGTCACTATACGAACTCCTAAGGCTCTCCAAGGACGTTCGTATTGCATTGAGCGAAGCACTCCAAAATGTCGATGCCTATCTCGCTCAATCCAACCTCACCGGGGAAGACTCACCCGTGGATCTCCAAGACAGTGCCTGCACGGGAGCAATGCCTAACATCGTCTTCACTCCGCAGTACATGCTCATCAAAACCAACTTACATGATCGCCCGCTATATTACACGGGATACATCGGCGACGTGAAGGTGGATCGGATGCACATTGATCCTGGCTCTTCCATAAGCATCATTCCGAAGGGTCTGCTACATCATCTCCGTATCCCAATGCATCGCCTGACACCTATAAGCACCGCCATCAGCGGTTTCAATTCGGGCAGGAGCTACCCTATTGGGAAGATTCGTCTGAAGTGTCAAATTGGCGACCTCCAATCCGAAGTCACCTGCTACGTCATAGATGCAGACACTTCTTACAACATTCTCTTGGGGCGCCCATGGATACATGATTATATGATCGTGCCTTCCACGCTACACCAGTACTTCAAATACGTCGACAAATACGGCTTCGTGAAGACAGAATTTGCTGATATCGATCCCTTCAAAGGGGTCGAATCCTACTACTCAGACTCCTGCCTATACGAAAAGTCGAAGAGGCACCTTGATGAAGGAGACGCACAAGCTCATACTGAGACAGCCACGGGATCAGAAGGACCCCTGACGATCCACCTCCAAGCTTGCAAACCGGGCAAGTCCGTACCCCTCACCGCCACTCTGCGGAAGGATGCGATCAGCCTCTAGGCACAAGAGGAGCAGATGATAATCCGGCTGCCAAGGTCCGGCCAAGTGCCGAGACCCACAACGGAGCCACTAACAATCAGGTTACCAAGAGTCAGCCAACCACAAGCACGGAAGCTCAATCCCTCGGACAGGCCCATGACGATACGCCTTCCCAGGAAGGGTCATCACCCCGATGCAAGGTCGAACACTTCCAGCGAACCAGCCACTCCTCGCTCCACATCAAATACCAAACTAGGTGTCGCTAGTCTGCCAACAACACCCCGCTCTGCGCCATCAACTGAACCACTGACAATCAAGCTTCCTAGGGCGTTCTCAGTCTTCGTTTACACAGGGGGTAGCCGAAGAGGAACCGGAGTTAGCCAAGTATATGGCTACCCACACCAATGTCCCCTCCGCTGATGATATAATCCCCCTAGAAAAGATACCTTACTTCATCAATAAAGGGTTATCTTTGAACTACACCGAGCTCAATAAGCTATGTACAATGTATGCTATGGAACACGGTATAGGCGCTCACCTACACACATAGGTGACAAATGTGTACAACGCAATCCAGCTTACTCCAGTAGAAGACGCTTACCGAATATTCGAAGGAAGAGATCATCCGATCATCTTCGGCCGGACAAACAACCTGCATCCCCGCACCATAGAAGAAGTCGACCTCGGGTCAGATGCCGGAAGACTGCCTCTGTATCTCTATAGCTCTCAATCCAAATATCTCATGCAGAAACAGGGGTATGATCGAGAGGCGACGCCAGGGTTGAACTACGGCACCGGGCGACGATTACCTTTGAAGCCGCCAGTCCCGGCTGGCAAACCACGGAACTACTATAACAAAACTCGATGCGGGTTAGGGTATATAACGCCTACTACGACCCCTGAAAGTTCAGATGAAGAATGCGACTGGCAGTCACATTCAACCGGATCACCAACTTCCGACTCAGATACCAGCATCGGAGATGTGTTCAGACAAGTCATGTCAGTCAACATGGCGTTCGCCGACGCTTACGAGGAAGACGAAGACATCCCCGAAATCCTCGAGCTAGAGCCATGGGTCCAGCAATTAGACGCACAATGGGAAAAGTGGTTCGAACTGAGAGAACCTCCTACTGAAGATGAGGTCATACAAGTGAATCTCGGCAGTGAATCTTCTCCAAAACTGATCTTCATCAGTAAAAGCCTAACCGATGAAGAACGGGAGTCGCTGTTAGAACTTGTAAGAGAGTACATTGATGTGTTCACCTGGAGCTATAAAGACATACCAGGGTTAAATCCTGACATCGCTCTTCATAAACTCAATATTCGACCAAATGCGAAGCCAGTCAAGCAACAATAGCGATGCTTCCGCCCAGGCATCATGGACGCGATCGAAGCTGAAGTCAACAAACTGATAGCCAGCGACTTCATTCGTGAGGAGCAACATCCCGATTAGGTCGCCAATATAGTACCCGTCCTCAAGAAGAATGGAAAGATTCGAATCTGCATCGACTTCCGCAACCTGAACGAGGTATGCCCCAAAGATGAGTTCCCCCTTCCTATCACAGACATCATGATCGACAATACCTGTGGCTTCGAACGCATGTCATTCATGGATGGCTTTTCGGGGTACAACCAAATCAAAATATCTCCTGGCGACGAAAAGCATACATCATTTCGAACACCGATTGGCACGTACTGCTACACAGTCATGCCTTTCAGTTTAAAGAATGCTGGCACCACATATCAGAGAGCCATGAGCATCATCTTCAAAGACCACTTACGCAAGATGGTAGAGTTCTATGTTGACGACATAGCCGTCAAGAGCCGTAGCAAGGGAGACCATCTGCAGGATCTAAGGACGGTATTCGACCTAATGCGAACGCATAATTTGAAAATGAACCCTACAAAGTCCTTCCTGGGCGTATCCAGCAGGAAGTTCTTAGGCTTCATCATCACTGCAAAGGGTATCCATGTAGACCCTGAAAAGACAAAAGCAATCATGGAGATGGGTCCCCCGAGAAATCTTCGCGAACTCAGAGGCCTTCAAGGAAGGTTAGTTTACATCAGAAGGTTCATTTCCAACCTCTGCGGGCGATGACGACCATTCACGCACCTCATGAAGAAAGGAGTCTCATTCGTATGGGACGAAGAATGCCAGCGCGCTTTCGACAGCATCAAAGAATATTTGTCAAATCCTCCGATCTTGGTGGCCCCAGTCCCTAGAAAACCATTTCTGCTCTATGTACGAGCGATGGAACACTCCTTCGGTGCCCTGTTGGCATAAAACAACGATACAGGTCACGAACAAGCCATATACTATCTCAGCCGAATAATGGTGGGACCCGAGCACCGATATACCGCGGTTGAGAAGGAATGCCTCGTCTTGGTGTTCGCCATTCAGAAGACGCGACACTATGTCACCGGACAAATGATACATGTGATCTCACGGGTCAACCCTCTCAGAGTCCTCATGACCAAACCAGGGGCACTTAGCTCTCGACTCGCTACATGGGCAATATTGCTATCTCCTTATCATATGATCTTTGTCCCACAAAAGGCAGTCAAAGGTCAAGCCCTGGCAGACTTTTTAACAGCCCACCCAGGCTCGGAGTCCTCCAGAATATACAAAGAGATCCCAGACGAGGTCGCCAACTCGCATACAACCTCTCACGAGGCTATATGGCGAATGTTCTTTGACGGTGCTTCAAGGACCGGACCTAAAGGCAATATAGTCGTCGGAGTCGGGGTAGTGCTGGTCTCCCCTTTCGGATTGGTGATCAACCGCGCCTATTCCCTTACAGAAGCCTGCTCAAACAATGTGGCCGAAAACAACGCTCTGGTCATTTGCCTCCAACTTGCAAAAGAGCTGGGGGTAGAATACCTTGAAGCATACGGCGATTCCCAACTAATCGTCAATCAGATCCGGGGTTCGTACGAAGTCCGTCACGAAGACATGATCCCTTATCACCAAATAGCGATCGATATCATCTCGTCATTTGAGGGGTTCTTCATCGAACATGTCCCCAGACTCCGAAACATCGAAGCAGATGCCTTAGCCGGTCTTGCCGCTTCCCTAGCAGTTCTAAATTATGATCGCCAATCAGTAGAAGTGATAGGCCATAAACTGGTCTATCCTAAAAACAATGTGCAATTCGTGGCAAGTTATTCCGCACAGACGATCGATGACGCCCCAGATTGGAGACAACCATTCATCGACTTCGTCGTCTACGACATCCTGCCCGAGAACCAAAAGGAAGCCACTTCCATCAAAAGGCATTCTCTCAGATTCTTCTACGAAACAGAGACGAAGATGCTGTATCGCCGCTCTTACGACGAATTATTACTTCGGTGTCTATCAAACAAAGAAGCCCAAGAAGCAGTACGAGAAGCTCATGACGGTGTCTGCGGGGCCCACCAGCCTGGCCCAAAACTATAAGATCGCCTTCGCCGAATGGGCTATTATTGGCCCACAATAGTGGCAGATGCGATAGACTATGCTAAAAAATACAAAGCTTGCCAAGTCCACGCGGACTTCATTCATCAACCATCCGAATTTCTACATCCGACGGTGGCGTCCTGGCCATTCGAAGCATGGGGAATGGATATCATTAGTCCAATCACCCCACCTTCCTCCCGAGGACATCGCTTCATACTTACGATCACGAATTACTTCTCCAAGTGGGCGGAAGCTGCCCCACTCGCAGAAGTCAAGACTTCAAACGTAATCAGCTTTCTTAAGCATCACGTCATCTACCGCTTTGGACTGCCCTGAAGGATCATCCATGATAATGGCCCGCAGTTTGTAAGCCACGCATTCTATCGATTTTACGATAAACACCGTATTCAGAATATCGCTTCGACGCCGAACAACCCAACAGCAAACGGGTTAGCAGAGGCGTTCAACAAAACGATCATCAAACTCCTCAAGAAGTTCGTCTCCTCCAACAAGCGCGACTGGAACGAGAAGCTCGGTGAATGCTTATGGGCTTATTGCACCACAGTTCGAACAGCCGTCGGGAATATACCATTCTCCCTGGTGTACGGGAGTGAAGCAGTTCTCCCGTTAGAAACTCAAATACCCTCACTCCACGTCGCCCTCACTTATCAATTGAAAACGGATGACAACTACCAACGTCGACTGCAAGAGTTAGAGGCCTTAGATGAAAAGTGCCTCCTAGCTTAGCAAAGGATCGAGCTATACCAAGTACGCATCTCAGGAGCCTTCAACAAGAAGGTCAAAATTAGACCATTCCGAGTGGGTGATCTTGTTCTGACAGTCCGGAGGCCGATGGTCATGACTCACAAGACCGCCGGCAAGTTCCAGCCAAAGTGGGAAGGCCCATTTATCATAGAGACAGTATTCTCCAATGGTGCTTACCGCCTCGCAAAACAAAATGGAGACTTGCTCATGCTGCCCGTCAACGGCAAGTTCCTGAAGAAATACTATGTTTAAACAACATTTTCTAGATTTTTGAGTCACGTATCCGCTGGTACCACTGAACTCGCTCCACAAATTTCCAGATTATCGAGTCATATATCCGCTGATACCCCTGAACTCACCCTCATAGTTTTCCAGATTCTCGAGTCATGTATCTGCTGATACCACTGAACTCATCCTCATAGTTTTCCAGATTCTCGAGTCATGTATCCGCTGATACCACTGAACTCACCCTCATAGTTTTCCAGATTATCGAGTCACGTACCCGCTGGTACCACTGAACTCACTCCATGAACTGTCAGATTTCTGAGTCACGTACCCGCTGGTACCACTGAACTCACACTCACCATATTCTAAATTTCTGAGTCATGTACCCGCGTGTACCGCTGAACTCATGCCCTTCTTCCACAAAGATATCCCAAATTTCTAAGTCATTTACCTGCTGGTACCTCTGAACTTACACTTTGATTCCAACATTGTCGAGTTATGTACCCATCGGTACCCCTGAACTTACATCCTGGTCACTCTTTTGAAAGAAAGTCATGTATAACCATACCGCTGAACTTTCTTCCTACAAGAGATCCTCCCTCATGATCTAATACCTGCACTCCCAGTGCACAACAAAGATAAACGGGTCCACAAACTTCCAAGACGGCCATGTCCTCATTACCTCTGAGTCGTCCCACTTCCGCCAAAAACAAATCGCCACCCCACGTAGAACTTCCATGTCCTCATTACCTCTGAGTTGTTCTATGTGCCCTCCTTCATTAAGCCCACTCCTGTCATGTCCTCATTACCTCTGAGTAAGAAGGCTCCGTCGAGGAAACCTTCATGCTTGCCATGTCCTTAGTACCTCTAAGTAAGTATGTTCGTTCCCTCCAACTTGTTGCCCGTATCCAAAACCAGGGTACGTTAGGGGCAATGGGTCCATACAAAATGTCCTAATAGAATAATCATTACACAGCAAAAGAGTGAAGCAAATATATTTCATTCATTCAGAAATCGGTTACATCTACGCGGTTACAGAAAAAGTTCTTCATGCAGACAAGAAGAAAAGCAAAAAAAGAAGCAAACACTACAGATAGACATTTACGAGAAACCTTAAACCCTAGCCGCAGAAGTGCGTATACAACTCTTTCAACCACCTTACATATGAAGGATGCAATTGAGGAAGATCCTCGTCTAGAATAGGGGAATCAGAATTCCCAGCGCTGCCACCCTCAGCAGTCTCGACAGTGGGGGGATGTCGTCCCTCTCAGGCGCTGATTCTTCTTTTATCACCTCCTCCTTAACAGAGGGAGGCCCCTGATTGATGCCAGGGAGCGGCGGCTCCTCTACTACTGCAATCTCAGCGTTCGGTGGGAATACTACAAGAACCAAAAGATGAAAAAAAAAGTGATAATGAATGATAAAAACAGTCAGAAGTTATTCAGAAGGGTTCATGCGGCCTGTTGAAAGACAATTTTTCGCGGCTTAGATATAGAATATATTCCATGCGGCTCACGGGACGTGCATACGAACCACGAAATTTGAAAAGCTCGCATCAAATGATTATGTGCGAAGTAATGCGGCAGAGCAGCATCTGTTATGGTTTCAAAGTACCCAATCTTCCACACAGTCCTTACCTTCGACGATAACATGAACGTCAAGACGAACGGAGGGTACGGCAGTTGAAGACGAGGCCGACTTCCTACTCTTCACCACAGCTTTCTTCACTGCCTTGGAAGCCCTAGGTGCCATCGTAGTCTGTCGGTCAGAAGAAGAAAGCAAGACAAAAATCTTAAATCAAGAAGAGTCCAAGAGAGAAATCCCTCCAAAAACCCTTCCATTTATAGAGGACCAAGACCGACGCCTCGTACAAAGAAGTCGACTCTTCGGCTATCGATGCAGACCAGATAATTAAAGATCAGAAACTCTTGGGATCCTGCCCCAAAAAGGGTTTGCATGCATGACATGATGATGTGGCAAATAGCTATGTGGGTGAACAGTCTCCTGCAGCTAAGTCACTTATGCGGCTGAATAATTCATGCGGCCGAGACTTCTATGCGGTCAGAATTCCATATACGGCTAGAGGACCTGGCCATGCTTTTTATTCAAAGTATTTCAATTTTACAAATTAAAAACTTTGAAGGGGGTCCTGTAGAAGCATGGAAAATACTAAAGGAAATGATTCATGCGGCCAGGAAAGATCCATACGGCTCAGAAAACGCATGCAGCTCAGGGAGTCATGCGGCATAGGAAGCTATGCGGCCCAGGGAATTCTATGCGGCTCAGAAGACACGTGGCCCGATAGTGCTCCCCTCCACCTACGCTGCATTAATTGCTATGACGGCTGACCCCTCTGAAAAGTTGACAGCCCTGACACCAAAGGCAGGTAATTATGGCTCTGCCGTAATGATGAATCTCTAGGAAAGAGGAAAGAAATCTCTGACACAAATCCCCCGAGAGCCATAAAAATGCCACGTGGCCTTGCCACGTGGGCATTTGTATGCGGCTCGCTTCTTATGCGGCTCAGAATAAATCCTATGCGGCTCAAGCCATAGGAGCCTCATGCGGCTCGAGCAAAGGACTTCCCATGCGGCTCAGAAGTGAATCCATCCTATGCGGCTCAGGCCATAGGAGCCTCATGCGGCTCGAGTAAAGGACTTCCCATGCGGCTCAGAAGTGAATCCATCCTATGCGGCTCAGGCTATGAAAGCCTCATGCGGATCGAGCGAGGACTTCTCATGTGGTTCACGAAGATCATATCCATACGATCCAGGCGGATATATACCTATGCGGCCCACAAGGATTACTCCTCTGTGTTTAGAGGACTCAAGTGAAGGCCACTACCCATGCAGCCCTGACACGTGGGCTCATATTCATATGCAGGTCACATTCATATGCGGCTCACTATTCATGCGGTCTAGATTCTCCCCAGCAGCTCCTAGGACACGTGTCCTAAACCGATTAATTCTTCAGATTGGCTGCCATTAAAGATTGGGTCAGATCCCAATAGATCTAGGACACGTGGCAGAAGAATAGATCTGATTTATTCGCAGATATCAGAAGATCAGTATAAGAAAGATTTATTCCAATCAGCATTAATTGCTCATGGGATTTGGTGCAATCTACACCTAATGGCCCAGATTCATCATAATTAAAACGAATGGCCAAGATGGACCAATCTCCAAGCCACCGCCATCTCCAAAAGCTAATCATTGGCAACCCTAATGATTACATCCTAATATTATAAATAGCAAGGTGCCATTCCCTTGTAAGATATACAATTTCAGAGAGAAAAATACGTATATACAGAGAGACCCCCCCAATAGTCAGAAAAAAGGAATACACAGAGAGAGAAAGGGAAGCCATAAGAGCAACAGAGAAGCAAGAAGAGCTTTCTTCGTCAACGCCTACCATCTTTTTACTGGGAGCCAAGGCTGCATACCGATCGTCCAAGGAGTAAGGCAGGGCTGCCGTCGCCTTCCTCAGCCTCTATCGTCACCCCCAGAATCTAAAATAAACAATTGTACTTAGACTATTGTACCTAGGTTTTCGTCCCTAGGCTTTCTTTGTACAAGCGAGTTTGTAACGTGAAGTAAAAGTTCGGTCCTCCAATAATTGTTCTGTTCTTTTATATTTCATGGCAAACAGAGTCAATGGTCTCTAAAGTCATCAAACTACATGTCTACAGATCTAATTTTCCGATACGAACCCAATCGTATGTCCAAAGTTGGATTTCGGTAGACCGTGCACAAAATCGCCCGTTGAGTGGGACCGTGGGTCCCGCAAAACGGTAATTTTATTAACGATCTCAGAATCGGACCAAACTTGGCATACAGGACCAGAAAAATGATACGGTCCTGCTAGTGCAAGTTTCATCTCGATCTGACGAGTGCACACAAAGTTATGACTGAATTTGCATTGCACGAATACGAGACGATTCTGACGGATACGCATCAAATTCGTCGAGCACACACGACCAATTTGAATTCCGTCAAAGCCCACATGACCACGAAGCTGTTACGTAGCTTTCGATGCTTACAGTGTGCGATCACATCGCCCGGATTGGCGGGACGCACGTCGTGTGGATGAATTTTATTATTTTTAAAACAGATTTTTGTCTAACTTCGGGATCCGATTTCTCGGTGCATAGTCGATGAAATCGACTTCTGTGAATTGGGTTGTGAAGCCCTACATGTTGTCTATAACTATGTTCAAGTGGAAATTCTAAACAGTCACTGGATCGATTGGAATCGATCCTCGAATATGGGTGATTGGGCTGGGTTTTAGTGTTCAGTTCGAACAGTTTTTCGGGATTTTCGTCATCGATTTTATATTGATTCCGTTTCGATTTAGTTCGAAATGATTCATTGGTGTCAGGGACCTATCGGTTGTGGTCGTATATGTGAAAACAAAGTGAAGAATGATCGCACGAAGGGAGAGAAATGCACCTGCAAAAGGGGGGTCGGGTGCTGCTGTGCTCTGTTTTCCGGCACGCGCGCTGTCATCTCTGTGCGCGCAGCGGCCGACTCCGGCGACTGGCCGGCCGGCGGTGGCGCTGTTGGCGCGCGCGACCACATCACCAGGGGTGGGGGCGGCATTGTGTTATGGAGGTTAGGGTTTTTCCCGAGCTCGCTGCTCCCTCTCGACTCTCTATTCATATATATGTTCACCTCTGTGGCCGAACCAATAGGGGGGTTCTCGGGCCTGGGGTTGCTACTGCAGTTTGTTGGGCCGGGCTGGGATCTAAGCCTGGGGTGGCTGGGATTTAGTATGGCTCGGTTGGGTTGGGGATTAATCCTTTGTACATCTTTTCTTTTCCTTTTTCTTTTAATACTAGTACATATATATTTATATATATGTATATACACATAAATACACATATACGATATGTACAGTATTATACACTCATATCTATACATATACCATATATAATATTTATATATACCCCCACACATATATATTATACACACATTTACATATTATTTATAACATAAATTTATACATATTAACACATTCACACATATATTTATTCTCTTTCTGTTTCTACTCACATATATATTTGTATACATATATAAATCTCTAAGTACAAGTATACATATATATATGTATATACACCTATCCAATATATATCTATATATTCACATATACAGGTATACATTTATATATATATATATATATATATATATATATATATATATATATATAAATATATATATATATATATATATATATATATATACACACACACACACACACATACACTAGTGTATATATTTATATATACCTACAAATACACACATATTTAATATTAAAATAATATAACCAATAAAATAATAATATCAAATAACAATTCCTATGAAAATAATAATAATAGTAATAATAAGAAATTTAATATACCAATAATAGGCATTGCATCTATTTGAAATATGTCTACATGGAATCTTTGTGTACACCGGATGCCTATATGGGCTTGGGTTCAGTTCGGATCCAGTCCTGACTATTTTGGTAAAACCAAAATTCCTAAAAGTCAAAATATTAATAATATCTAATTAAACCATTTATAGGGTCAATTCGCAACTTGGCCTGGTTTTTCTAGTTAGGACCACCTATGGCTTGGCATTCCCCCTATCATGGTTAAACACTAGTCAAAGCACGCCACTACACTATCCGTGCCATGATTCCTAGTCGTCTTGTACTTCAAAACTCAACCATGGCTAACTTCATCTACCGTAATAGTTAACTAAATGATTATTTATAAAACAATCTAAAAATTGCCCTTCAAATCAATTAAATAAAATAAATAAAAAATAATTTTAGAAATTCTGGGAAGGGAGGCTACACCAAGACCCACTGTAACCGTACCCTTAAGGTATCGAAAGATAAGCTTAACAACAGTCATGTGTGATTCCTTAGGATTTGCTTGATATCTAACACACAGGCAAATGCTAAACATAATATCAAGGCGGCTTACAGTTAAATAGAGTAGACTGCCTATCATACCTCGATACTTACGTTGATCCACGGGTTTGCCGCTTTCATCTGGTTCTAGTTTAGTTATAGTGGCCATTAGAGTGCTGATTGGTTTGACGTTGTCAAGCACAAATTTCTTCAGCATGTCCTTTGTATACTTTGACTGGCAGATGAAAGTTCCATTTGACATTTGTTTGACTTGCAGTCCAAGAAAGTAGTTGAGCTCCTCCATCATGCTCATCTCAAACTCGATCTGCATACACTTGGCAAAATCTTGACAGAGGGTTTCATCAGTAGAACCAAATATAATATCATCAACGTATATTTGCACTAAGAGAATAGTGTCTTTGAAAGATTTTATGAAAAGTGTGGTGTCAATTTTCCCTTTTGAAAAGCCTTTCTCAAGCAAGAAATTGCTTAGCCGTTCATACCAAGACCTAGGGGCTTGTTTGAGGCCATATAGCGCTTTCTTAAGCTTGAAAACATGGTCGAAAAATTTGTGATTTTCAAAACCAGGGGTTATTTTACATAAACTTCCTCCTTAATAAATCCATTCAAGAAAGCACTTTTAACATCTATTTGAAATAATTTGAAATTTTGAAAATTTGCAAATGCACAAAGCATCCGAATGGATTCCAATCTCGTAACAGGAGCATACGTCTCATCGCAGTCGATACCTGCCTCTTGGTTGTATCCTTGGGCTACTAGATGAGCTTTGTTGCGTGTAACTGAACCATCTTCATTTACTTTGTTTCTAAAAACCCATTTAGTACCAATAATCGAGTGATTTGCCGGTCTAGGAACGAGTTCCCATACTTGGCTCCTTTCGAATTGGTTGAGTTCTTCTTACATAGCAGAAACCTAAAATTCATCATTAAGAGCTTCTAAAATGTTTTTCGGCTCAATTTGTTAAATGAAGGCAGTACTAGCAATAGAGTTTCTTAATGATGATCTAGTAGTTACTCCACGTGAAATCTCACCTATTACCAAATTTTCTGGATGTGACGGCTTGAAAGAGAATTTCTTTGGCAAGCCCTCCAGAGAATTAATTTCGGTGGTGGTATTCATTGGAGTAGAGGTTGATGGCTCAACATCATCATCAAAAGTAGCTGCTGCACTGTTATATTCATCAAAAGTCACATTTATAGACTCTTCCATAATTAATGAGCGTTTGTTAAATACTCTATATCCCTTGCTCTTGGCAGCATAGCCAAGAAAAATACCATCGTCAGCTTTGGCATCAAATTTGCCTAAGTTGTCTTTGGTATTCAGGATAAAACATCTACAACCAAAAACTCTAAAATAGGAAATGTTTGGGGTTCTTCCAAACCAAAGCTCTTAGGGTGTTTTCTTCATAATAGGACGAATAGGCACCCTATTTAAAATGTGGCATGCTGTACTGACAGCTTCAGCCCAAAAGTATTTTGGAAGTGAAAACTTATTCAACATGACTCTAGCCATATCGCCAAGAGTCCTATTCTTCCGCTCCACAACACCATTTTGTTGAGGAGTTCTTGGACAAGAAAACTCATGATCAAAACCATTAGAATCACAAAACTTTTCAAAATCAGTATTTTCGAATTCGCCTCCATGATCACTTCGGATTCGAGTAGTCATGTAGCTTTTTTCGTTTTGAACTTTCTTAACAAAAATCTTGAAAACCGAAATAGCATCACTTTTATTTGTAAGAAAGAAAACCCATGTAAATCTAGAAAAATCATCAACAATACCAAAAGCATAGAGTTTTCCACCAAGACTAGCTACTCTACTAGGGCTAAATAAATCCATATGAAGTAGTTGCAAAGGTCTAGTAGTGCTTACAGAGTTTATGAAATGAAATGAGGACTTAGTTGCCTTATTCAATTCACATTCGGCATATACCGTGTCCTTTTTGAATATGATGTCGGGCAAGCCTCTTACTAGCTTCTTAGTCGATAGCCTGGATATAGTATCCATGTTGGCATGACCAAGACGCTGGTGCCATAGTAATCTTTCATCCTTATGAGCATATAGGCATCTACCTGTATTGTTAGTGTCTCTAGACAGATAAAAAATATAAATATTATCCTCTCTTACACCTTCAAAAGCAATGTCTCCCGATGACCGATCATAAATAAAGCATTTGTTTTGTCCAAAGTTAATGTCATATCCCTGGTCAGCAAGATGACTAATGCTGAGCTGATTATGCTTTAACTCGGTCACTAGACAGACATCCTTTATTACGGGAGAGGAAGAATGACCAGTAATACCATTACCTATAATATACCCTTTTAGGTTGTTACCGAAGGATACATATCCTTCTCTCTTCATCGATAGTGATGCGAAAAGATTTGCGTCTCCCATATTATGTCGCGAGCATCCACTATCGAGAATCCACTAACTCTTAGTTGAGGAGGGAAGGTCCACCTACATCAAGAGTAGATGTGACCTTTGGTACCCAAGTTCTTGAGGGTCCTAAAAAGTTAGTTTTCGGAAACCATGCATATATCTTTCTATCTACTAATCTTCTAATTCTATATTGTGGTAAAATGTGTCCATATAATCCACAATAAGTACATATAGCATTCCTATTTATGTTAGGAGCATGTATATGATGTCTATGAGTAGAGTGATATGGAGTAGCATAATAATTGTTTGCCATTGATTATAAAAGAACAGAACAATTATCGGAGGACTGAACTTAGACTCATAATACAAACTCGTTTGTACAAAAAAAGCCTAGGGACGAAAACCTAGGTACAACAATCTAAGTACAATTATTTATTTTAGATTCTGGGGGTGACGGTAGAGGCTCGGGAAAGCGGCGGCAGCTCTGTCTTACTCCTTGGACGATCGGGTACAGCCTTGGCTCTGTAGAAGAACTGCTTAACGTTGACGAATAAATGCTCTCCTTTTGATCTCTATATATTCTCTCTCTAGCTCTTTTTTATCTCCGATCTTTCTTCGCAAGGGAATGGCACCTTGCTATTTATAAGAGTGGGGGGCATCATTAGGGTTTGCAATGATTGCCCATTCTTAAAAGTGGGCGGCTAAGGATCACTGGATTTGGGCCGTTCATCTTGGATATATGAGATTTGAGCAATAAATGTGATTGCATCAAATCTTTTGTGAGTAATTAATGATGATTGACACAAATCTTCCTGATTTGCCAAGCCAACCTCGGATTTCCCGACACGTGTCATTAACTTGCTTCTTTACAAATGATCTGATTTGATCCCAATATTTTATTAGGATTTGTTGAGAGATTTCGATCAATTTGATGCCACGTGCCCTGCTATCATGCCACATGTCGTAACCGCAAGCCACAGAAGAAATCTGAGCTGCAGGAACGTTGCTCCTTATTGGGCCGCATAAGGCTGGCTATATGTCAAGGCTGCCTGAGAGTGGCCTCCTGAACATTTGGACCGCATGGTAATGATTTGATCTGCATGAGTGTGGATGACCGCATGATGGGTGCCTTCTTTGTGAACCGCATGAGGATAGTCTTCGTGAGCCGCATGAAGATAGTCTTCGTGAGCCGCATGAAGATAATCTTAGTGAGCCACATGGGGCTAATCTTTATGAGCCGCATGGGGCTAGTCTTCGTGAGCCGCATGAAGATAGTCTTCGTGAGCCGTATGGGGCTAGTATTCATGAGCCGCATGGGAAAGCCTCCGCTTGGGCCGCATGGAGTGGTCTCTACTTGAGCCGCATGCTACTGTCCACGTGTCAAGGCCGCATGACAATTTTTGAATCTCGGGGGATCGTGTCAGAGATTTTCTTCGCTTCCCTAGGCGTCCGTCATTATGAGGGAGTCATAATAGTATTTTTGTGTCAGAACTGCCTCCTTGTCAGAGCTGTCAGCCGTCAAGGCATTTAATGTGGTAAAGAACAATTGGAAGAGCTGTTTGCAGGCCACGTGGCTTCTCTCTGAGGCGCATAGAACTTGTTTGAGCCGCATAGACGCTCGAGCCGCATGGATGCTTGAGCCGCATGAACTCTCTGAGCTGTATAGGTCTCTCTGGCCACTTGAATCTTTCTTTATTCTTTTCCATGCTTCTACAAGACCCCCTTCAAAGTTTTCAATTTGCAAAATTAAAATACTTTGAATAAGAAGCATGGCCATGTATAAATTCTCCTGGCCGCATATGATGTCTCGGCCGTATGGATGTTTCAGCCGCATGGATGTCTCAGCTGTCTTGAGTCAATCAGCCGTAGGGACTTTCGGGCCGCATAGCTCCTTGCCATGTGTGTGCGTCATTAATTGCCTCAAATTCGTTTTAGTGCCGCCTTTTGGGGAAATCCAAAGGGTCGGCTCATTAAATCTTTAGATTTTATGCCCTGGGTGAATCTCCTTTATGAGAGAGGGGACGAAATCCGAGGAGTCGGTTTCGTCTTTTCTGAGGCGGTTATTAGTCTACGTATTTCTCCCTCTCTCTTGTCCTCCTATAAATAAGAGGAGTTTAAGAGAGAAAACTTCTTTACTTTCTCCTTTACTTCGAACTTTCCCTTCCCCATTGTCATCCGCTTCTTCAATTGCCAATGGCTCCCAAGAAGACCGTTGCAGCGAGGGGTAAGAAGGCGGCGTCTTCGTCATCTGCGACGGCGAAGGTCAAGAAGACTGCCTCTACTTCAACCGCGGCCGCTCCTCCGCCGACCGTCCTGCCCGCAGCTTACCCTGACGTCCATCCTCCTATTGCTGGTAAGGACTTTAGGTGGGTTTAAAGAACCCTAACTTCTATGGCTACGTCGCATGCTTTATACACGAGCCTTTATTTTTATGTGAGCCGTATGTTCGTCCTACGGTCGAGCCGCGAGCCGCATAAGAATAGCCACTGTGGCTGCATACGCGCTTCGCCAAAAAAGCCGCATAAGCTACACTGAGCCACATAGATTCGCATACATTTGTCTGTCACGTGGTCCGCACGAACTTATCCGATCCCTGCGGGCCCCATGAAAGCACTGCCGCATGATCCTTCACTAAGTGGAGCCGCATGAATGTTCTTCTGAGCTTGAGCTGCATGCGGCTTAAGTAAGTTGGAGCCGCATAAGTGTTCTCCTGAGCCACATCAGGCTTCAGTAAGATGGAGCCGCATAAGTGTTCTCCTGAGCCGCATGACGCTTTGTTAAGCTGGAGCTGCATAAGCTCGAAAGCACCCGTTAGTTCCTTTTTGTCCATCTTTTTTACTTGTCTTTTTCTGTCTTCTTCTCAGTGAATTTGCCGGTTAATGCTGCAGGAGAACTCCTGGTAGGCAGTGCCCAAGCTGCTCTGGGCTATAGGTATGACCATATAGTTCAGCATATGGCGGACCAGTTCCCGAATGACGAGCCTCCGGCGAGATTGAATGCCCTTAAGAACCAGCCTTTCTATTTTCTTAATGCTATGATGAACTCGGGAAAATTAGAAGGGGAATACTTGAAGCCCGTATTCTTCTTCGAAGACGGCTTGACTGTGAAGAACAGTCAGATTCTGGAGGTGTCAGAGAACTGGAGCTTTGTTTCTAACGGGATGGCACTCCGTATCCCCCAGATGGAGCGTCACTTCCCTTTATCTTGGTTCAATATGCTCCCACTGGAACGAAAGATGGAAGATTCTTTAACTCCTACCCGAAGTAGGATATTTGTGGAAGACATCCATTATAACAATAGCCTGAAGTCAGTGTGTGCGGACAAGGTGCACACCAACCGTTCTGTAATGGGATTGGCCCCGGGTACGTTTTTGAATGTGCCGGGTCCCAATTTCACATTTTCTACAGCCAACACTTTTATGAACCAACTTGCTCGGAAGGGCTCCTATCCTATTGGTCGGTTGATGCTCCCTAGCTGGATACATCCCATTCCCTCGTGGACCAATCTGTATATGTGGATTTTGCGAAAGTATGAGGCCTTTCTGTGTGAGATTGATCTTTACCATGCTATTCGGGGCACCAGCCATGGCTTGCCTATAAAAAAGAGATTGTTTATATCTCTGCTGGAGATGTATAATCGCCGTACGGGAACCTTCTATACGCCCGTAGGGGAAATGGGGCTTGCGCTCCACGAAATACATGCTATCTCCAAGCTTTCTTGGGAGGATGAAGCTTTTGAGGTGTATACTCCCACGAATGAGGAGTTCGAAGAGTTGGAAAGATGGTATCCAGGCTTCGTGGCCCTTTATCAAGAGATATTGTGCCATTATAGCATATGTCATCAAATAGCCAAAAAGGAGAACAGCTCGAAAAGGAATGCCCCTCATACCAAGGACTGGGTGCACTATCTCTTCACGACGGATGCCTCAGGTCAAGTTACTCCCCGCCGTCCTCAATCTCGGGAGGCGGTGAAAGCCTTAGTGTCGTCAGCTAAGAGGGTGGCCACCTCTAGTGATAGATTCGGGAGTCAGACCGACTCTTTCGATTATTTTTATAAGGACACCCAAGAGTTGTTAGAGAAGGCGCTCCTGGCGGGATTCTTGATGATATGGCTGGGAAACTGTGTAGTCTCGGGCGGAGCAGGTTCCATCGAGAGGATCAGTCACAATTTTATCCTTCCGGCTGTGAAGTTAGTTTTGCAAGTCCGGCTAGCTCTCCTCCCGGCCATAGTGTGCAGCATATACCGTGGCCTTCGTACTTTCACATCCAAGGTCATTGCCCGCGATGTGATGAAAGATTTTGAACGGACCGAGCTGCCCTATCATTATTTGATAGGGTGGCTGTTGGTACATTATCCGTCTTTGATGAGACCGGGCTCGGAAGACGGCATAATTGATGACGACGCTTTTATCTTCCGCTATCGTAATGAGTCTTGGGAATTCGAGACCATGCGTGCTTGCCGGATGGAACTGGCGAGGGCAGACATGTACCACATTTTTGTATCTGTCCCTCGTTTTACTGATGAGAAAATAGCGGCTGTCCATCTTGACGGTATTGGGCCCCCTCAACTTCTGGACGGCCAGATGCTTCTGTGGCTGCGAAATATCCGCCCCGCTCATCTGGTGTATCGCAACCGTAATACTGTCTTTCTGGAGCCTTATCTGCCTAGCAGGTTTGCCCGGCAATTTGGATATAGTCAGCTTTTTCTTGACAGCCCCAGCTCTTGTCTGGGCTTTGAAGGTAGCCTTCTTGACGGCATCCGGGCCTGGCATTACTATGACACATTCCATACCCATACTGTTTTCTCACTTCCCGCTATCAAGGCGTGGTAGAGATCTTGTATATGTCGGCTCTGTAGCACGTCATGGCAAACAAGTCCCCTGTCGGTTTTAACCCGAGTACCAGTTTCATCGTTGGTGCCGGCCTGGATGAGGGTTCCAGGGGGCCAAGACAAGGAAGAGGAAGAACAAAGTCGATGTGCCGGATTCGGATTCCGCTGTTGTAGATGACGAAGACGACGAGCATGATGGAGATGACTCTTCCTTTCTGGTGGCAGATGTAGGGGCGGATCAGACGCCTGTTTTCTAGATAAAATGGTGGTAGATCAGCCATCCGATGTACCCGGCCCTGCACGAAAGCGTAGCAGGCAACTTTCTCCTGTTGGCGGCATTCCTCGCTCTCGGAAACTGGCTGCGACCAGACACCGCAGGCTAACTATAAAGGATGGAGGTGAAGAAATTGACCCCGCATCAGAGGTAAATAAGTTACTACCGGTCCTTCCTTTCTTCTAGATTTGATTTTAATCATCTTCTTTTCCTCTTGTAGGCGTCAGAAGAAGAGGACTCTCGAGTTGCCGAGATCGTGACTCGGGATGACGGGGGCTCCGATGAGCTTGCCCCTGAAATTGTTGAATTTCGTCCAGATGATGCTGATCGAGTTGCCTCTCCCTCTGAGGTGGCTGGGTCAGATGATCTGGCCAAATTTAATTTGGAGATAGCGGGTGAGGAGACCCTGCCAGCTGCGAACGAGCTGCAGCCTCGATGCTCCTCTCCCAGTAAGATAAGCCGAATCTTAACTTGCGAGGAGGCCTATCTGCTCTATGATCACATCCTTCGGGTCACGTCGATTGATCATTGTCATGGACATACAAGTCCTGCCTCTCCAGTACCGAGGATGGACATTGTTGAGACAGACTCTACCGAAGGGGCACTGGCGGATAGGAGCGTAGCTCCTCTCCTACCGGCTTGTCTTGATGGTCCTCCTGCGGGCTCGAGTTCGACAAGTCCGGTGATGGGGCAATCGGGGCAGGGGACGATGGTCCTTGTGTCTTCCTCTGCTCGGGCGGCCCCGAGAGTCGACCTCTCCGCCCTGCCAAGTATTCAGGCTCTTCGGGTGGCAGAGGAAGAGTTAGCCGCCATCCGTGCATCGTTCTGCTCGGAAGTTGCCCCCTTTGTGGCAAGTTCTAGTACCACTCCTTTGGTGCTGCCGTCTACGCTTCCTCTGACGCCGTCCTCTACAGAGGTACTGGACGAAGCATTACAGGACGTGGTCGACAGCTTTTATCGTCACTTGAAAGGGGGATAGAAGCAGCTGTGGGGAGAGGGACCTCTTTCGTCTTGGCCCGGCAATGCTCCCATGGTCAAATTGATATCCTTAAGGCCCTTCCTTGTGGAGCAGGGGTAGCTGCACTTTTGGAGGCAAAGTTGCTGGAGACCGATCAGCTGGTGGCCCAGCTTCAGGTACTGCGGCAGGTTGATCTATCTGTCGCTATAGATCAGGAGCGTGGCTCCCTCAAAACTGCTATAGAGAAGGTGAGGGCTGCTCAGGATAAAACCAGGCCGGCCATACTGTAGGATCTCCACACTCTGTCTGACCGATATGATTAATTAAGCCATGAGAGCGAAGATGTTATAGCTCAGGAAGCGATTGCCTCCCGTGGGATTAATGAAACGCGGAAGCAGATCTTTGAGCTCCAAAGGAAGTTAACTTTCTTTGAGTCTTAGCTTGAGGCTGCCCGGATCGACAGAGGGCTGATTATCCAGGAGGCTGATAACGTCAATAAAGCTTTGGCTGACTTGGAAGTGGCTCTGAAGATGTTGGACGACGACTGGAGGACACTCATGGACCTGGATAATAGGGAGCGGTTGTCCCAGGAGGCTGAGCGCAGGGCTAGACAGAGGCTTGAGCGGGGTACTGCCTTGGTGAGAAACCGCCTCTTGGAGTTATGTAATGCCGAGCTATAGTCGGCCTTTTCTTATTTCGTTTCTGTTTTCTTTTTCTTTTTCTTTTTTTCTTTGAGAGGGACGTGGTCCCAAAACATGTAATGCTTTTTCGTCTTTCAAATACAGAGTACTTTCCATTCTACCCTTCGTTTGTATTGCTTGTTGTGCCTGTCGTATTGTGGTAATGTTTGCCCTCCATGGGGGACTTGTTTATGGACCTGTTACCCCTGGCATACCTTGGTTTTAGGTATGGATAACAAGTTTGATTGGGGATTCCTAGAACAGTTCTACGGCAAGGTGGTCGTGGGTGTTCAGGGTATCGGGAGGTAGAATGCCGTGGAGCAGCTAGGCTTCCGGGGCATGATGAGAAATGGTGGGCCTATACTAAGAGACTTAGCAAAGGACATTTGTGTGCCTATTATCCTTGGTGTACCCCGACTTAGGATACGGATAATAGGATGAAGGGGAACCAACATACTTACTCAGAGGTAATGAGGACATGGAGAGTATGAGGGTTTTACCGTGGAGTCTTCCTACTCAGAGGTAATGAGGACGTGGCAGGAGTGGACTCAACGGAGGATATTTGTGGTCAACAGCGGACATTTGTGTTGGCCCATTTGGTCATATGGTCAAACCTGATTTTAATAATTGAATAAACTCTGTCTGGATATACAAAGCTAGTCGGGACATCTCGGACTCTTGAATATGATCAAGAATGGCTATCCACTGCATTCAAAACCGAAGATCTGTTTGCCTACTCGAGTCTGTAATTCCTTATGTAATGTATTTTTATTTTATTTGAGTCTAGGAATATGTTGTACACCGAGTCGTACTGGCAAATAGGCTACCCTCAAATGAGTTCAAATTGTTTTTAAAATAACCTCTCAAAAAGGTTTACAAAAAGGTTTTCAAAAAGGTTTTCAAAAATCACCAAAAAGCTTTTTCAAAACCCTAACTAAACCCTGACTTAACCCTGACAGAACTCGGACCGAGTTTAGCCAGAGTTCGGCCAGAGTTCGGTTAGTGGTCGTTGTGATTTTGAATCCTTGGAACTTGGTCCTCCTGCAGTTGCAGATTTGAACGAGATTTGCTCATAGAGTTCTGCCCGAATTCTGCCCAAATTCTGTCAGAAGTCTGCCTTTGAAAGTCCTATAAATAGAGAAGAATTTTGATCATTTCAACTCACTCATTCACTTTCAATCTTCTATCTATCTAAAGCTTTCAGTCTTTTAAAGAGTTTTCTAGAGCTTTCAATTTCAGATCCCAAGCCAATTACAATCCTCTAGTCGATTTGCCAGTGCGGTACGGTCTAGAAGTTTCTGAGAGATTGTAATCAGAAGGCTTAATTGAAGAATACCTCTTCACATTTGAAGTTGGACGAGTTCTTCGTATCAAAGCTCGCGTTGTAGAAGTTGCAAGGGCTTCGTAAGAAAACTTGTGGTTTTTTCAATAGTGGATTCAACTGGTAGCAAGAGTTCTACCGACTGGATTAGTCCTCAACAGAGGGATACTAGTATACATCGCTGTCTTTGCGTTTGCTCTCTTAACTCTGTCTTTACTTTATTTTAGTTATGATTAATATTCTGTGATTGTGCTGCTAATTTTTTTAATTAGCATTATTCCGCTGCCAACTCTATTCACCCCCCTCTAGAGTATTACGCTTTACTATTTCGTTCCTACAATTGGTATCAGAGCGGGTGTTACAGGTAAAGCAAAGGTAACAGTGCAATTATTTATTCATTTTTAATTAACTATTATATAGATCACAGCACAACACATGGCAACTGTGAAATTCACAAGTGAAGGCCAGGCCACAAACAGACCCCCACTGTTTGATGGTACGAACTATACCTATTGGAAAACACGGATGAGTTTCTTCTTGAAATCACATGACTTTGATTTATGGTCCATTATTCTTGATGGCTATCAAAAGCCACCTCGTATAAATGTTGATAGAGTTTTAGTTGAAAAACCCCACAATAGATATACAGAGAAAGAAAAGAAAAGGGCCAGTCTTGATGCACGTGCCATTAATGCTCTCTTTTGTGCTTTAGACAGAACTGAATTTAACAGGGTGTCTATCTGCACAACGGCTAATGAAGTGTGGAAGCTACTTGAAGTCACACATGAAGGCACGACTCAAGTCAAAGAATCTAAAGTCAGCAGACTTACTCAAGAGTATGAGGCGTTCAAGATGAAGCCCAACGAAACAGTTACACAGATGTTCGAGAGATTCCTGGATATTATAAATCCTTTGTCCTCCTTAGGCAAAGATTACAGTAACCATGAAAAGATTCGCAAACTCCTGTGAGCACTTACCAAAAACTGGATTCCGAAGGCTACTGTAATCATTGAAGGGAACGACCTCACAACTATGTCCCTCGAAGTACTCATGGGTAAGCTACTCACTCATGAACTGGAGCTACAAGATTTTGAAGAACCTGCACCAAAGGAGAAGACGATCGCTCTCAAGGCTCAGCACAGAAAAGCTGTTGAAGGTGACTCAGACAACAGTAGATCTGACGCTGAAGATCAAGCACTCCTAGCAAGGAAGTTCAAAATATTCATGAGACATGAGAAGAGAGTCAAAGAGAACAATAGCAACAACTGGTATCAAGAAGATGTTGTTTGCTATGGTTGCAAGAAGAAGGGACACATGAAGAAGGATTGTCCCTCAAACGCATCATCAAGCAAGAAGAGCAACAGGAATGAAAAAGGGAACCTGAAGAAATCTACATCTAGGAGATATGCCAATACCAGCATATGGCATGAAAGTGAAGCCAGCGACTCAGAAGACGAACAATCAGAAGACGCTACAAACATATGCTTTATGGCATTCGATCAGGTACCTACTGAACCTGTAGTTGATACTTATGATGACTTCACCTTTGAGCAATTAGGAGATGCCTTCAGTGACCTGATGACTGATTACAGGAAAATGAGTAGCAAGTATCAGACCGCTAAGAAGGTACTCAAAGAGTACAAAGGTGAAATAGGTAGACTTACCGACCTACTAGCTGAGGTTAGAAATAATGTTAGTGAGTCTAGTGAGCTTTCTTCAATAAAGCTTTTATTACACGAGACTACCAACTCATCTGAAGAGAAAGACAAAATTATTGACCAACTCAAGGAAGAACTTTCTATAAAGAAGAAAAGTCTTCGATGTGCACAAATCAGAATGGAATCACTCACTTCTGATTATACTAAGTTGTATGACACTTCCAAAAGATTGGAAATTAGGTTAGGAAAATAGCCTGGGCCTGCTGCTTCCTTCCCTAACACGTGTCACTTACCGAAAAATCGGAACATTCCCAAGCCAAACACTGTCAGACCTAACCCTATAAAACCTTTACCCCAAAAGGTTAAGCCCAAACAAGATTATAGGTATGCTTTCTTCTATACTAGAAAACCTAAACCTACCAACCATGCACACCACTCAGCTTTCAACACTCGACATGCACAATGTCATTATTGTGGCCTCATTGGTCATATTTCATCTACATGTAGAATGAGAAAGCTTGTTGATTTAAATATTTATGCTTGGATACCTAAAGATAACAATTCAGGACCCTACAAGAAATGGGTACCAAAAGTTTCATCTGCAAACTGTTTTGTAGGTGGAACACCCTTCACATGCTAGAAGCAAATGGATCCTCGACAGCGGTTGCTCACGGCATATGACCGGTGATGCTACCCTATTTGCAACACTATCGAAGAAAAAGAAGGAAGGCTATGTCTCATTCGGTAATAACTTGAAAGGGTATATTATTGGTATCGGTGATGTTGGTAAGTCTCCCTATCCTGTGATTAAGGATGTCTGTCGGGTTACCGAGTTAAAACATAATCTACTCAGCATAAGTCATCTAGCTGATCATGGTTATGACATCAACTTTGGCAAAGACAAATGTACTATAGTTGATAGCTCAACTGGTAGTACTATCTTTGAAGGTATCAGGGAAGACAATATATATATTTTCTATTTGTTAGAAGAAACTAACATTTCAGGTAGATGCCTAATGGCCAAGAGTGATGAGAGTCATCTATGGCATATGAGACTCTGTCACGCTAATATGGATACGATCTCAAGATTATCCACAAAGAAGCTAGCATGCGGTTTACCGGACATTACATTCAAGAAGGACTCGGTATGCAGCCAATGTGAAAAGAACAAAGCTACCAGATCTACATTCAAGTCAGTAAATGCAGTATGTACTACTAGACCTCTACAATTGCTTCATATGGACTTATTCGGTCCTAACAGAGTTGCTAGCCTCGGAGGTAAACTTTATGCTTTCGTAATTGTAGATGATTTCTCTAGATACACGTGGGTATATTTCTTGACACGCAAGAATGATGCATTATCCGAATTTGTCGCCTTTTGCAAGAAGGTACAGAATGAAAAAGGTTACATGAGCACTCGCATAAGAAGCGATCATGGAGGCGAATTCGAGAATGCTGATTTTGAGCAATTTTATGACACACACGATTTTGTACACGAGTTCTCCTGCCCTAGGACTCCACAACAAAATAGAGTTGTGGAACGTAAAAACAGAACTCTAACCGAAATGGCCAGAGTGATGTTAAATCAGTTTAGTCTACCCAAATATTTCTGGGCTGAAGCTGTCAACACAGCTTGCTTTGTACTCAATAGAGTTCTAATTCGACCCAAATCGAAGAAGACTCCTTTTGAGTTATGGTTTGATAGAATTCCATCAGTTTCTTATTTTAGAATATTTGGCTGTAAATGTTTTATTCTTAATACAAAAGACAATTTGGGAAAGTTTGATGAAAAGGCCGATGAAGGCATATTTTTAGGTTATGCGGCCAAGAGCAAAGGATACAGAGTATTCAACAAAAGAACCATGATCATCGAAGAGTCAATCAACGTCACCTTTGATGAACTAAATCAGATGACGGTCGATGACAATGACGAAGATCCAACAGTACCAAGCTCAACATCAGCTGAACCTCAACCAAGCTCTGCACTAGCTGAACCTCCTAGAGAAGATCCAGGAACCAGCTACCTTCAGAATTTATCGAAAAGGTTAAAATTTACAGCTGATCATCCAAAAGATTTGGTAATTGGTGATATTACCAAAGGAGTAAGTACTCGTACATCCTGTAGAGATATTGTTTCTAGTGTTGCATTTATTTCACAGCTTGAACCCAAAATTATTGATGAAGCATGTAGTGATAGTTTTTGGATAGATGCTATGCAAGAGGAATTAAACCAATTTAAACAGAATCAAGTTTGGGAACTTGTTTCCAGGCCTATTGATCATCCGGTCATTGGCACCCGTTGGGTATTCCGAAATAAACTAAATGAGAATGGTTTAGTGACTCGTAATAAGGCTCGACTCATAGCTCAAGGATACAATCAAGAATAAGGTATCGACTACGATGAGACTTATGCCCCAGTTGCGAGATTAGAATCCATTCGTATGTTATGTACATTTACATGTTTTCATGATTTCAAACTATTTCAAATGGATGTCAAGAGTGCTTTTTTAAATGGTTTTATGAAAGAAGAAGTTTTTGTAGAACAACCTCCAGGTTTCACTAATTTTAAAAACCCTGATCATGTTTTCAAGTTGAAGAAAGCTTTGTACGGTTTGAAACAAGCCCCTCGTGCTTGGTATGATCGTCTAAGCTCTTTCCTACTTGACAACGATTTTTTAAAAGGCAAGGTTGACACTACACTTTTCATTAAGTCCTTTAATGGTAAGCTTCTTTTAATACAAGTCTATGTAGATGATATCATATTTGGATCTACTGATGAATCTCTGTGTCAAGAATTTTCTAAGTGTATACAGAATGAGTTTGAGATGAGCATGATGGGAGTGCTGAAATTCTTTCTCGGATTGCAAATCAAACAAACTGATAATGGGACATTTATAAATTAAGCCAAGTATACAAAAGACCTGCTAAAGAAGTTTGATCTGGACAATGTCAAACCTATTGGTACTCCAATGGCAACTTCAACAAAGCTTGATTCAGATGAACAAGGCAAGCCAGTCGACACACGTAAGTATCGAGGTATGATTGGTAGTTTACTTTATTTAACAGTTAGTCGTCCTGATATAATGTTTAGTGTTTGCCTGTGTGCACGTTTTCAAGCTAATCCAAAGGAATCACATCTGTCCGCAGTTAAGCGTATCTTTCGATACCTTAAGGGCACTTCTTCTGTTGGCTTGTGGTATCCCAAAACTAAGTCCTTTGACCTTATTGGTTATTCGGATGCAGATTTTGCTGGATGCAAAATTGATAGAAAAAGTACCAGTGGCACATGTTATTTCTTAGGCAAGGCTTTAGTCTCATGGTTTGGTAAAAAACAAAATTCTGTAGCCCTATCAACAACAGAGGCTGAGTACATCGCCGCAGGACGTTATTGTGCTCAGATTTTGTGGATGAAATAAACCCTAGAAGACTATAATTTATTTTACACACATATTCCTATTTTCTGTGATAACACGAGCACTATTAATTTGACTAAGAATCCAGTATGTCACTCTCGTACTAAACATATCGAGATTCGACATCACTTTCTTAGAGATCATCATCAAAATGGAGATATAAACCTTGTGTACATAGATACTAAAAATCAACTAGCTGACATCTTCACTAAACCTCTAGCGGAAGATCGTTTCAATTATTTACGTCGAAAATTAGAAATTTTGGACGTCAATAATATTAATTAATTTTATTTTATGATTATATATCATTACGCAAAAACTGTGTTAGAGATAAGCCAATAAAGAGTCTGTCTGTCACCACAACTACGGTTGAAGCGAAGTGGTACTTAAGAGTTCCCCGGTGAACCTCTGCCAGCTGGGACAGTACTCCTACAACTAATCTGAAATAGTCGCTGTGTAACGACATTTAATCTATAAAATAATATTAATTATGTTAATTGAAGTTGAAATGACTAATCTTTGAATTAAATATTTGAAATGAGACAATAAAAAAAGAATGGCTAAAATCAACTTTATAGAACCCTAGGCGAATTCGGCCAGAGCTCTGACCGAATTTGGCCCGAGTTCGGTTGAGGGTACCTGGTTATATATACAGAACCCGAGCAGCCCTTCTTCTTCATTACTTCCAAACTAATCACAACAGCAGCAGCAGCCGCGAAGGAGCCCCGAACCCTAGCTTTTTACCACCCTTTTTCTTCCAATCCAAGTGGTGAATCCATCCAAAATTTGGATTCGTGCGAAGTTTGCCGTCCTCTTCAACATACTTTGATTTCGGGAGGTATAACCCCACCTTTTCTCCACTTTTCAATTAGTGCATTTTTTTAATTTGCACAAATGGCACCCAAATTCAATCCATCAAAGAGGAAGAAGACTAACCCTAGTGAGGAAGGGTCATCTTCACCTCCGCATACGGATTCCCTCTTCTCGCCGGTCCAAACGAGCGACGGTACGTTCGACGGGTTTTTCTTTCAAACCCTAGACCAAGCCCTACTGTGGTATGGAGACTTCTCCATGAGATCCATATGCATAGGCACTCCAGTCAAATGGACTGTATTTTCTGATCATCGTCATTTCTTTGAGGCATTAGGGTTACATTTTTTTGTTAAAATCTGCTTCCCTATAGCAACTAATGCCATTAGATTATTTTATTGTAATCTCATATTAAACAATTTTGATGTGAGCACTCGTGTTGGAGGTATTGATATCAATTTCAATGATGACCTCTTAGCGGAGATCCTTGGTATCCCTAACGAAGGTGAACCGCTAGTAGACATCACTGAATTTGATTTTTCTGAAGGCACGACACTCGCCAGTTTCAAAACGGAACTCTGTGCACCTGATATAGTACGCTCTGGAAAGTTCAAGGCTAACAACCTGAACTTGTTTAACTATGAATTGCATCGCATCATCTATTCCACTATCCTTCCAAAATCTACTTCAAAGGATGATGTGACTTCTCTTGAGCTGTCCGCCATGTACCATATTCTAAAGGGGATTCCATTTTCTTCCCCTAAGACCATGATTCAGATGATGGGTCATTGTCGTACAAGAGATAGAAATCTCTCTTACGCGATGATTCTCCCACGCATCTTTCAGCGCTTCGATATCGATCTGTCGACTTGTACTCAGGACCCTGAGCCCTAGTTTCTTCAGTTATCTCATTGTAGCATGACTGCTTCAGCTCCACCTCCTACTCCTCCTACTGTACCTCCTCTACCACCTCATCAGTATGCCATGACATTTGAGGGCATACATCAGCATTTATCTGCTTTGCACGTCTCGATGACGGACATGGCTCGCGAGCGCGAGTTCCGCGACGTCACCCGCTATCAGGCGCTTGCAAACTCCTTAGCTGATCTTCGTTTCGCCCAGACTGATCATTCAGCCGGTTCCATCCCAAGAGATCCAGCTTTCTCCGGTTACCGCTGTGAGGATGAGGCTGTTCATGCCTACTTCCAGCCCGGTAACGCCAATGATTGGTACCGTCCTGACCGTGCTCCATATCGTGATTATGTTGGTGAGTTCTATGCTGGCGCCCCTCCACATCCTTCTAGCGCTGGTACCTCTGGAGCTGGTCCTTCAGTACATGCTGGTCGAGCTGCTGCTGATGATGATGAGGATGATGATGATGAGATGTGACTATGTGATTTTGAGTGATATTTTATTGTGCACTTGGAAATGCTCCGACATTTCAAGTTATTATCAGTACTTTTTTATTTGCACTTTTTAGTATGCTTCAGTACTCTTTTCTTTCATAGACATGTTTATTATGCCTCAGTTTATGGCATTCAGTTTATTTCAGCACTATGTTTCAGTTTTATTTTATGCTAGCACTATTTCTTATATTGCTTCATTCTTTATACATGCTTGTGATGATTTTTCTTACAATACATGCCTGTGATATTTCTCTAATTTTATGCCTTATTTTATATATATGTTTTCTCACTATTTGTTACTTATGCATTTGATTGCGGGGGAGCTTTATCTTTTGCAATTATTTTGCTAAGTGACAAAGGGGAAGAAAATTAAAGATCTAACATTTTTTTGAGATAATACAGGATATGAACAATTTCTACTTTTTGATATTTTTGAACAAGCTTAATGTTATATCATTCATAGTTTGTCAATTATCAAAATGGGGGAGATTGTTGGCCCATTTGGTCATATGGTCAAACCTGATTTTAATAATTGAATAAACTCTGTCTGGATATACAAAGCTAGTCGGTACATCTCGGACTCTTGAACATGATCAAGAATGGCTATCCACTGCATTCAAAACCGAAGATCTGTTTGCCTACTCGAGTCTGTAATTCCTTATGTAATATATTTTCATTTTATTTGAGTCTAGGAATATGTTGTACACCGAGTCGTACTGGCAAATAGGCTACCCTCAAATGAGTTCAAAATGTTTTTAAAATAACCTCGCAAAAAGATTTACAAAAAGGTTTTCAAAAAGGTTTTCAAAAATCACCAAAAAGTTTTTTCAAAACCCTAACTAAACCCTGACTTAACCCTGACAGAACTCGGACCGAGTTCGGCCAGAGTTCGGCCAGAGTTCGGTTAGTGGCCGTTGTGATTTTGAATCCTTGGAACTTGGTCCTCCTGCAGTTGCAAATTTGATCAAGATTTGCTCATAGAGTTCTGTCCGAATTCTGCCCGAATTCTGTCAGAAGTCTGTCTTTGAAAGTCCTATAAATAGAGAAGAATTTCGATCATTTCAACTCACTCATTCACTTTCAATCTTCTCTCTATCTAAAGCTTTCAGTCTTTCAAAGAGTTTTCTAGAGCTTTCAATTTCAGATTCCAAGCCAATTACAATCCTCTAGTCGATTTGCCAGTGCGGTACGGTCTAGAAGTTTTTGAGAGATTGTAATCAGAAGGCTTGATTGAAGAATACCTCTTCACATTTGAAGTTGGACGAGTTCTTCATATCAAAGCTCGCGTTGTAGAAGTTGCAAGGACTTCGTAAGAAAACTTGCAGATTTTCCAATAGTGGATTCAACTAGTAGCAAGAGTTCTACCGACTGGATTAGTCCTCAACAGAGGGATACCAGTATACATCGTTGTCTTTGCGTTTGCTCTCTTAACTCTGTCTTTACTTTATTTCAGTTGTGATTAATATTCTGTGATTGTGCTGCTAACTTTTTTAATTAGCATTATTCCGCTACCAACTCTATTCACCCCCTCTAGAGTATTACGCTTTACTATTTTGTTCCTACAATTTGTGGGCCTATTACCCTTGGCGAACCCTGGTTCAGGGTACAGGTAATAAGACGAGAGAGGACCAACATACTTACTCAGAGGTAATGAGGACATGGTAAGTACGGAGGTTTTACCGTGGAGTCTTCCTACTCGGAGGTAATGAGGACATGGCAGGAGTGGACTCAGCGGAGAATATTTATGGACCTATTATCCTTGGCGTACTCCGGTTGTGGGTACGGATAATAAGTCGAAAGGGAATCATCATACTTACTCAGAGGTAATGAGAACATGGCAAGCATGAAGGTTTCTTCGACGGAGCCTTCCTACTCAGAGGTAATGAGGACATGGCAGTAGTGGGCTCAATGAAGGAGGGTACATAGAATGACTCAGAGGTAATGAGGACAAGGAAGTTCTATGTAAAGGGGTGATTTGTTTTTGGCGGAAGTGAAAACGACTCAGAGGTAATAAGGACATGGCCGTTTTGGAAATTTGTGGATCTGTTACCCTTTTTGTGCACTGGGAGTGCGGGTAGAGGATCATGAGGGAGGATTTCTTTCAGGAAGAAAGTTCAGAGGTATGGTCATACATAACTTACTATCTGAAAGAGTGACCGAAATGTGAGTTCAGAGGCACATGTGGATATATAACTTGATAATTTGGAATTTGGTGGAAGTGAGTTCAGCGGCACCAGCGGGTACATGACTCGATAATCTGGAATATTGTGGGTGTGAGTTCAGCGACACCAGCGGGTACATGACTCGATAATCTGGAATGTTGTGGATGTGAGTTCAGTGGCACCAGCGGGTACATGACTCGATAATTTGGAATATGGTGGAAGTGAGTTCAGCGGCACCAGCGGGTACATGACTCAATGATCTGGAATATGGTGGAAGTGAGTTCAGCGGCACCAGCGGGTACATAACTTAATGATCAGGAATGTGCCATTTAGACATAATATTTTTTCAGGAACTTGTCGTTGACGGGCAACATGAGCAAGTCTCTATTTTGTTTTGCGAGGCGGTAAGCACCGTTGGAGAATACAGCCTCGATGATAAATAGACCTTCCCATTTTGGCTGGAACTTGCCGATAGTCTTGTGAGTCATGACCATCGGCCTCCGGACTGCCAGAACGAGATCGCCCACCTGGAATGTTCTGATCTTAACCTTCTTGTTGACGACTCCAAAGATACGTGCTTGGTAAAGCTCGATTCGTTGCTGAGCCAGGAGGCACTTTTCATCTATGGCCTCTAACTCTTATAGCCGGCGACGGTAGTTATCGTCCGTCGTCAATTGATAAGTGAGGGTGACACGGAGTAAGGGTATTTGAGTCTCCAATGGGAGGACCGCCTCACTCCCGTACACCAGGAAGAATGGTGTGTTCCTTGTGGCTGTTCGGACTGTGGTACCGTACGCCCATAAGCATTCACCAAGCTTCTCGTTCCAGTCGCGTTTGTTGGATGATACGAACTTCTTAAGTAACTTGATGATGGTTTTGTTGAATGCTTCTGCCAACCCATTCGCTGCTGGATTGTATGGCGTTGAAACAATATTTTGGATGCGGTGCTTGTCGCAGAACCGATAGAAGGTGTGGCTTGCAAATTACGGACCATTATCGTGGATGATCCTTCGGGGCAGTCCAAAGCGATAGATGACGTGATGCTTAAGGAAGCTGATCATGTTTGAAGTCTTTACTTCTGTAAGTGGGACAGCTTTAGCCCATTTGGAGAAGTAATCTGTGATTGCGAGTATGAAGCGATGTCCTCGGAAGGAAGGTGGGGTGATTGGACCGATGATATCCATTCCCCATGCTTCGAATGGCTAGGACGCTACTGTCGGATGTAGAAATTTGGATGGTTGGTGGATGAAGTCTACGTGGACTTGGCAAGCTTTGCCCTTTCTTGCATAATTTATCGCATCTGCTACCATCGTGGTCCAGTAGTAGCCCATTCGGCGAAGACGATCTTGCAACTTAGGGCCAGGCTGATGGGCCCCGCAGACACCATCGTGAGCTTCGCGTACGGCTTCTTTGGCTTTTGCGTTTGACAAACACCGAAGCAATAATCCATCTAAGGATCGGCGATACAGCATTTTTGTCTCTGTATCGTAGAAGAATCTGAGAGAACGCCTTCGGATAGAAGTGGTTTCCTTTGGGTTCTCGGGCAGGATGTCGTAGACTACGAAGTCAATGAATGGTTGTCTCCAATCTGGGACTTTGTCGATCGTCTGAGTGGAATAACTCACCACGAATTGAACATTGTTCTTGGGACAGACCAGTTCGTGGCCTGTCACATCTACCAATTGGTGAGTATGATTTGGTACTGCTAGGGAAGCGTCCAAGCCTGCTAAGGCATCGGCTTCGATATTTTGGAGTCTGGGAACATTTTGATGAAGAATCCTTCGAATGACGAGATGATGTCGATCGCTATTTGGTGATAGGGGATCATGTCTTCGTGGCGGACTTCGTATGAGCCCCGGATCTGATTAACGATTAACTGAGAATCGCCGTATGCTTCAAGATATTCTACCCCCAGCTCTCTTGCAAGTTGGAGGCCAATGACCAAAGCGTTGTACTCGGCCATATTGTTAGAGCAGGGTTCTGTAAAAGAGTACGCGCGATTGATCACCAATCTGGAAGGAGAAACCAGCACCACCGCGACTCCGACGACGATGTTGCCCTTGGGTCCAGTTCTTGAAGCACCGTCGAAGAACATTCGCCATATATTATCGTGAGAGGTTGCATGCGAGTCGACGACCTCATCTGGGATTTCTTCATATATTCTGGACGACTCCGAGCCCGGGTGGGCTGCCAAAAAGTCTGCCAGGACTTGACCTTTAACAGCCTTTTGTGGGACGAAGATCATATGATATGGGGACAGCAATATTGCTCATGTAACGAGGCGAGAGATGAGTGCCCCTGGTTTAGTCATGAGGACTCTGAGAGGGTTGACTCGTGAGATGACATGTATGGTTTGTCCAGTGACATAGTGCCGCGTCTTCTGAATGGCGAACACCAGGATGAGACATTCCTTCTCCACAGCGGTGTATCGGTGCTCTGGCCCAATCATCATTTGACTGAGGTAATATATGGCTTGTTCATGACCTGCATCATTGTTTTGTGCCAGCAGAGCACCGAGGGAATGTTCCATTGCTCGTACGTAGAGCAGGAATGGTTTTCCAACAGCCGGGGCAACCAGGACTGGAGGATTCGACAAATATTCTTTGATGCTGTCGAAGGCACGCTGGCATTCTTCATCCCATACGAACGAGACACCTTTCTTCATGAGATGGATGAATGGCCGACATCGCCCAGAGAGCTTAGAAATGAACCTCCTGATTTAAGCTAATCTCCCTTGAAGGCCTCGGAGTTCGCAGAGATTTCTCGGGGGACCCATCTCCATAATTGCATTTGTTTTCTCAGGGTCTACATGGATACCCTGGGTGGTGATGATAAAACCAAAGAACTTTCCGCTGGATACGCCCAAGAAGGATTTTGTGGGATTCATCTTCAGATTTTATGCTCACATTAGGTCGAATACCGTCCTCAGATCCTGCATATGGTCTCCCTTATGGCGACTCTTGACGGCGATGTCATCAACATAGCACTTCACCGTCTTGCGTAAGTTGTCTCTGAAGATGATACTTATGGCTCTTTGATATGTGGCACCGGCATTCTTCAAGCCGAAAGGCATGACTGTGTAGCAGTATGTGCCAATCGGTGTTCGGAATGATGTATGCCTTTCGTCGTCATGAGACATCTTGATTTGGTTGTACCCCGAGAAGCCATCCATGAATGACATACATTCGAAGCCGCAGGTGTTTTCAATCATGATGTCTGTGATAGGGAGAGGGAATTCATCTTCGGGGCATGCCTCGTTCAGATTGCGGAAGTCGATGCAGATTCGAAAATTCCCATTCTTCTTGAGGACGGGTACTATGTTGGCGACCCAGTCTGGATATTATTCCTCACGAATGAAGCCGCTGGCTATTAGTTTGTTGACTTCAGTTTCGATCGCATCTATGATACCAGGGCGGAAGCGTCGCTGTTGTTGTTTGATCGGCTTTGCATCTAGCCGAATGTTGAGCTTGTGAAGGGCAACCTCGGGGTTTAGTCCTGGCATGTCTTTATAGCTCCAGGCGAACACATCAATATATTCTTTAACAAGTTCCAGTAGCGATTCTCGCTCTTCGTTTGTCAGGCTTTTACTGATGAAGATTGGTTTTGGAGAAGATTCGTTGCCGAGGTCGACCTGTATAACTTCATCTTTAGTAGGGGGTTCCCTCTGTTCAAACCGCTTTTTTCTATTGTGTATCCCACTGTTGGGCCCACGGCTCTAGCTCGAGGATTTCTGGAATGTCTTCATCTTCTTTGTAAGCGTCGACGAATGCCATGTTGACTGACATGACTTGTCTGAATACGTCTCCGATGCTGGTATTCGAGTCAGAAGTTGGTGACCCGGTTGAATGTGAATGCCAGTCACATTCTTCATCTGAACTCTCAGGGGTCGTCGTGGGTGTAACATAACTTAATCCACATCGAGTCTTGCTATAGTAGTCCTATGGTTTGCCAGCCGGGACTGGTGTCTTTAGAGGTAATCGTCGCCCGGTGTCGTAGTTCAAGCCTGGCATGGTTTCCAGGTCATACCCCTGTTTTTGCATGAGATATTTTGATTGGGGGCTATAAAGATACAGAAGCAGTCTCCTGGCATCTGATTCAAGGTCGACTTCTTCTATGGTGAAGGGCTGCGGATCGTCCTTCCGGCCGAAGATGATTGGATGGTCTTCTCCCTCGATTATGTGGTAAGCGGCTTCCACTGGATTAAGCTGGATTGCGGTGTACACATTTGTCACCTGTGTGTGTAGGTGAGTGCCTATAGCGTGTTCCATAGCATACATTGTACAAAGCTTATTAAGCTCGAGGTAGTTCAAAGATAGCCCTTTATTGATGAAGTAAGGTATCTTTTCTAGTGGGATTACATCATCTACGGAGCGAACATCAGTGTCGGCAGCCACATACATGGCTAGCTCCGGTTCCTCTTCGGCAACCCCCTGTATAAATGAAGACTGAGAGGACGGCCTGGGCAGCTTGATCGTCAGGAGTTCAGCTGGTGGAGCAGAGCGGGGAGTTGTTAGCAGACTAGCGACCCCCAGTTTAGTACTCGATGCTGGACAGGGAGTGGTTGGTTCGCTAGAAGTTCTAGGCCTTGCATCGGGGTGACGACTCTTCTTGGGAAGGCGTATCGTCATTGGCTTGTCGGAGGGATTGAGCTTCTCCGTTTGCGGCTGGCCGACTCTCGGCATCCTGATTGTCAGTGGCTCCATTGTGGATCTTGGCACTTAGCGGAACTTGGCAGCCGGATTATCATTTGCTCTTCTTGTGCCGAGAGGCTGATTGCGTCCTTACGAAGAGTGGCTGTAAGGGGTACGGACTTGCCAGGTTTACGAGCTTGGAGGTGGATCGTCAGAGGTTCTTCTGATCCTGTGGCCGTCTCGGTACGAGCTTGCACATCTCCTTCACCAAGGTGCCTCTTCGACTTTTCGTACAGGCAGGAGTCTGAGTAGTAGGATTCGACCCCTTTGAAGGGATCGATGTCAGCAAATTATGTCCTTACGAAGCCATGTTTGTCGACATACTTGAAGCATTGGTGTAGTATGGAAGGCACGATCATATAATCGTGTATCCAAGGGCGCCCCAAGAGGATGTTGTAAGAAGTGTCTGCATCAATGACGTAATAGGTGACTTCCGACTGGAGATCGCCAATCTGGCACTTCAGACGAATCTTCTCAATTGGGTAGCTCCTGCCCGAAATGAAACTACTGATGGCGGTCCTTGTAGGCGTCAGGCGATGCATAGGGATACGGAGATGATGTAACAGACCCTTCGGGATAAAGCTTATGGAAGAGCCAGGATCAATGTGCCTCCGATCCACCTTTACGTCGCCGATGTATCCAGTGTAGTATAATGGGCGATCGTACATGTTGGTTTTGATGAGCATGTCCTGCGGAGTGAAGACAATGTTGGGCATTGCTCCCGTGCAAGCGCTATCTTGGAGATCTGCTGACGGATTCTCTCCCGTGAGGTTGACCTGAGCCAGGTACGCGTCGATATTTTGTAGTGCATCGCTCAAAGCTGCACGAACATCCTTTGAGAGTCTCAGAAGCTCGTATAATGTCAACTTGGCCGGTGAGTTGGCTAATTGTGCCAAGATGTTGAAGTTGTAGGGCCTCTCCAGCCCATGTGGTGCCTCTTTTCGGAGGGATTTGTCAAAGCGAGTCTCCTTCGGCCTAGGCTTGTCGGTCGTCGGAGGCTGAGCCGGTCCCGGAGCGTCAGTTGTAGCGGGCTGATGATCTTCGGCCAAGTTATCAGCCACAGGTTGGGATTGTGCCCCAGACCGAGTGACGACGGCTGTGGCTTCTTCGATATCTGCCGAGATTGTGCGGCAGGACCTGACTTTTCCACTCTTCTTTTTGCAAATGGAAGATGGTGTGGGTTGAGTCACCTCTGATACCAAGTCTGGATGGACCCACATGACCTCTTTTCGTGATATGGTGAGGGGCACTAGACCAGCAGCCTGATCTCGGGGAGGTAGAAGATTAGCAATCTCCATTGTCGCCAGAGGGATGGGGATCACACCGTCTTGCATTTCTGTTGGAGGGAAGCTACCAAATTGTACTGACACCATATTGGCTGCCACAATTACCTCTTCGAAATCGATGGCCAGAGCGTTCGAATCGATAAGATTTTGGATGTACCGTTTTAGCTGGTAGCAGTCATGTGTAGCATGGTGGATGTAGCGGTGGTAATGGCAGTACTTTGGGTTCTCCATTTCTGCCGCCCGAGGTTCCCATTGTAAAACCCCTATTTTTATTATATTTTATTAATTTATTAGACTTAAAAATGAATTTATACAATTTATGGTTTTATTTTTTTATATTTTTTTGATGATCCGGTTTAGCCAATTCAGCCCGGACAAGGCCCGAACCAAATTTAAGCCCATGTGAGCATGGGGGGTGACTAAGGTGGCCATGTGGACATATTTTATGTACGTAAAAATAATTTTTGAATTATTTTAGAATTTTATTTACAATTTTAAATTATTTTACTATTTCTGCAATTATTGGTATTTTATTTATTTTAAATAATATTTTACAAAATAGTACATTTTGTGGATCCGAAAAATGGTGTGCAGTGTAAGTGCACTTATTGGGTCGATCTTATTAATTTATTATTAAATTTATTTCTGTGGAGATTTAATAACCATGTTTCCTATTTAAATATTTTTATTATTTTAAGTTGATTTATTAAGGATTGAATTTATATATATATATATATATATATATATATATATATATATATATATATATATATATATATATATATGCTCAAATATATTAAATAATTGAATAGTGGACTTTTATATGATATTTGGATTTTAAATAAATTTTTGGTATATTTATGGATATATGTATATATATATATATATATTTACCCATGATTATAAATATATAGAAAGGTTAAAAAAAATGATTTATTAAAAAAAAATATATATATAAAGGAAAGAAAGTGGTGGGGACCGACCCCCACCACCAACACCAACTTCAGCAAGCTGCAGTACATATGCCAAGGAAATATGTATAATATATATATATATATATATATATATATATATATATATATATATATATATATATATATATTTTTTTTTATATGTATAATATATATATATATATATATATATATATATATATATATATATATATATATAAGTTGTTGATAAAAATATAAGAAAAAAAATGTTAAGTGGTGTGGTCGGCCGCACCACCTGGCCGACCACCCATAACTTAATAGCTGCAGCAAGCAGCTCCTTTATGCTTGGGTGTGCGCGCCCTTAAGGCAGCAGCAATTTGGCAAAGAGGCAACATCATGTATAGGCTGAACCCACCTTTCCCCCTTTACTTGTATATATAAGTTATATATATATTACTTTTGGAAAAACACTAAAAATCCGAATTTTATCCACCTCCTTTCTCCTTCCTTCCTCCTCCCCCTCTCCTCGGTGTACGTGCCCAGCCTTACCGGAGGGATGGCAGTCCCGCCTCGCCGGAGGCAACAGCATGTATGTGCCCAGCCTCGCCGGAGGGATGGCAGTCCCGCCTCACGGTCGCCACGGCGACAACAACAAACAACAACAACAGATTCCCACTTTAAGGTATCCCACTTCCCCGATCGAATTCTTTGTCAATTCTACTCCGTTTTTAGATCCGTAAATTTGTGTAGAAAGCCCCCATGACCCTCTTCGAGATCCCCCAGGCGGATTTTGACATGGCCATCCATCTTGCTCGAAAAATCGAGACGAAGTTGGAGAAAAACCCACTTTTCTGAATATTAAAAATTGTTTTGAAACACCAACTTGTCGGCCACTTTTTTCCCTGTCCATTAAACTTTTGTAAAAAATAATTGAAGGTAGCCAAAGACAACATAACCGAGATTGTAACGCACCTTCTGGATTCACTTTTCATCTAGTATGTAGAAAGTTACACGTTGTTAATTTTTTCCAAAAAATTATAAATTCTGTTTTCAAAAAGTGGAAAAACACCCGATACGGAGTGCACCCCGACAAACCGGACGACGTGGTCGTGCACTATATGCATCAAAAGGCGCATATGGATGTTGTCGACGTGTAGGAACTGACGGAATCCGATTTCGTTGCATGCGCGCGACGAAATCAGTGCGTATCCGTCGAGATACCCCGTATCGACTCTTTGCAAATTAATTCACAACTTTGTGCACACTCATCATATCGCGATGAAACTTGCTCCGTTGGACTCGAAATATTTTTTTGGTCCTGTGAGCCAAGTTTGGTCCGATTCTAAGACCGTTGATCGGAACGCTATTTTGGCGGGCACACAATCCCACTCAACGGGCGATTTTGTGCACAGCTCACCGGAATCCAAAATTGGACATACCGTTGGGTTTGTCTCATCAAAACAAATCTGTAGACATGTAGTTTGATGACTTTAGAGACCGTAGATATTGGCACACATATAGGTGCAAAGCGGGTCCAACGGCGGACATCGTTTTGACCCAAAATTACAAAATTGCCCCTGTTCCAGAATTTGACTTTTGGACAGGCATTTCCTAGGCATATCTTTTATTCCAAACTCGTTCGTGATGTTTGTTTCAGCATCCGAAGCTTCTTGTGGATTTTGACTTTCGTATTGACGATTCTGATTGTTGGATTTTGCTGCTTCTCGCACCACCCGCAAGCAAGATACCTTGCCTTATTTACTGTTATAATTACATGCACATTTATTTATTTATTTACTATATATTTATTATCTGTTTTCAGTTGGATCCATTACTTGTTATTTTGTTCACTTTATTTTGTTTCGGTTATTTTTCCTTCTTGTCTTTTGTATGCATATGGACCTAGTCTTAGTGAACTACCTTCTGTTAGGGACCTTGGGTGGGAGAAGACAGTTAAATGTATGGGATATCCAAATCCAAAAGCTGTAGTAACTGCGTACTACGGTAGTCGAGTCGCGAGGGTCACTAGCCTCGAGCTATGTGGACTGATGGGTCACGTGGGCCGCTAGCCTCGAGTTATGCCGGTTGATAGTATTGGTATTGACGTGTGCGTGTTGTGAGTTGTTACATTGTCCTGGGGGAGTCAGCCTTCACCTGTCCATACATCGAGATGTCTTCTAAATTGCCTAGTAGAAAGGTTAGGAGGCCTTAGCAAATTTCATGTTCCAATCATGGCATTGAAAAATGTCACATCGTGGAATAGTAAGTTATCCCTTGTCCTTGTTTGGTTGTAGGGGTAGCCTACTATTTCGTTGATGGGATATTGAGCCGTGTTATGGTTTGGACACTTTTACTTTTACTTTTACTTTATCTTTATTTTATGGTGTATTTGTATTCAGTTCATATGGCATGTTCTTCTTGTATCTTGTTACGTCCCTCTGAGGACCTGATTATCTCTCCAGGTGTGTGTGCTTCTGTGTTATTGCAGGTGTTCTAGTCGAGGCCGTGATCTTCTCCATCCTTTCGAAGATGATTGCATTTGGCTTGTCTTGATCTTTCATCTATTCCTCCTTGTACCTTTTATTTGAGATAGTTGGTAGTGGACTTTGTCTCCACCCAACGTATTGTACAAAGACTTATTACAGTTGATTATATCTTTTATTCTTCATTTGTGGATGAGATTAGATTACTCTTGGTTTACTGTATTTTACAGCTTATGTATTCATACGAGGGTTCCATATATTGGAGTATTCTTCGTATGTATACAGCTGGCATGGATACGTACCTAGTCCTAAGTATTATGGGACTGGGGCGTTACACCCGTCTTGGTGGAGAAAGCTGAATTCTGTCTCCTTGTATAAGCATGTCCAAGATGGGCTTGACATGACCGTCCTCGAAGGAGTAGGTGATTTGCGGCCATTATTTGTCTACCAGTTTTGACTCAGGTTTCTGGGCTGTATCGGCCACCACAGCCTGCTTGCCCTTGTTGTCCCAATTATTGGTGGAGCTACCCCCATTGTTGGTGTTGGCGTTGGGACGCCTGCCCTTGTCCTCTCCCTCTGAGATGTGCAATCCCAGTTGGCGAGCCTTCTTCAATCGTTCTTCGGCACTTGTGGCTCTGATGATAAACGTCTTCCAGTCCTTGAATTGACTTTCGCCCATCTAGAGACTGATTGTTGGGAGCAGTCTCTTTTGGCAAATTTCAATCAGGGAGGAATCCGAATTTCCAGACCGCAACTTCATTACGGTTTGGCAAAACCGCTCGATATAGTTCCTCGCCAGCTCTTTCTACCCTTGGATGACGTCCATGAGGGTGGACATTGTGATGTCCTGTCCTACTTCGTAGAATCTCTCCAAGAACATGCGCTTGAAGCTGGCGAAGGAGTGGATGCAATTGTCTGGGAGGTTGCCATACCAGTCGAAGGCGACTCATTCTAATGCCCCGATGAATAATCGTGTGAGGATGGCATCGTCATGGGGCAGATGGTCGGTAGTGAACTCGAAGTAAGTGATGTACTGACTTACGAAGGTCTTGCCATCATATGGGTTGATGTTGAACGGCTTATATCTTGGCGGGAAGGGGACATCCCTCCATGCAGCAGGGTACGGTTGTCGTATTCTGAGGTCTTGGCAGTTTTCTCGGGCGTGGAACATGGCCCAGAGCTCCTGGACCTCTCTTCTCGCTTTTCGGGCCTCATCCACAACGGTGGGGGCCGTTACTTCAGGAGGATTGTTGCCCGAATTCGGTGTCGCTGAATTCGAGTCCGCATTGACCGCTGGACCCGCGCTTGTTTGGCCAGGCGTCCCTCCTTGCAGGGTTGGAAGGGCCGCTTTGATCTCGTCCACAGACTTGACCAAGGCAAGCAGTATGGCCTCCAGAGTGTCGATGCGTTGGCGATCACTGGAACCACCTTGGTTGCTGTCCGTCATGAATACCGTCCTTACGTGAGGAGAGATGGATGGCACAGTGGAGGACGTGTCTTCCGAGTTATACCCCTGTAATGAGAAATCATCGGGGTATGTGGGGATGTCTTCCTCCGGTCCAGACTCAGAAGGAATAGTACCCCCAGTTTCCGAGTTGGCATCGTCTTGGGAGTTGTGGACGTCCTCGGGTACGTCAGGGTTTGCTGCATCTGATGGGAGAGTTGTTTCCCCCAGCTCGTCTTTTTGGATCATCGGATTGTCGTGGAGGGTCGGAGGAGTGCTACCCCCAGTCCCAGAAACCCCCAAGGGTGTGGACGACGAATCTCCTATTGTAGCAGATTTTGTCTTAGAACGGGTACCCTAGAAAACTCCGGTGGTGGGCACCCGCTTAGACGAGAGTCTCTTAGTCATAGTGTTTGAAATCTTCGGGCTAGGAACGTTCGTCTTCTTTCCTCTCCCATCGGCAGGGACTTTCTGAGCAGAGTTGCAGGAGACGACGGGAAGTGCCTCGTCTTATGAAGACGGCTGTTGTAGTCTTTGAAAGATGGATTGCCGGTCTTTTCGTACCATCACGTTATTGTAACAGCAGTTGACGTTGACTTGGGTACAGTGACGTCCATGGGAGGACTCCTTGCACCCTGATGCACCTTCTCTTTCCTTGCGTTTGTGGAGGATGGCCTCACGCAAGTCAGATGGGTCTGGATCGACCATGTTCGCTTCCTGAATTTTGGGAGACTTTTGCGAACCTCTCTGTCCGTTTGCCGCCGGGGGCTGGACTCGAGTGGTTCTGTACAACTTCTCATCTGAGGCCCGTATAACAGTATGTGGGATGCTCGGATGGTCAGAGATCGGATCAGCGGACCGAACTTGCCAAGCTCGCACTGCCTTAGACTTCTTCGCTCTAGTGCATAAGCGCACATATTAGGAAGAGCCTAAGTGATGCTGGAAGGAGTCAGACATGTCTTCTTGAGAGCACAGGAGATCGGGACCATAGGAGAGATGGTCGAAGGCAGAGCCACGTGGAGTAGGCGTCATGCGGCTGTCATCAATAACCTTCATGCGGCTGGCAGGCGTAGCCGCATAGGTTTTATTCATGCGGCTGGGAGTCTCGGCCGCATGAGTTTTCTTCATGCGGCTGGATGATCTGGCCGCATAGACCTCCTTCATGCGGCTGGCTAGATTCAACCGCGTGAGCATCCTGTATGCTGTTGGCAGACTTGGCCACATGAGTGCTCGACTTCTTCTTGGGGCGCATAGAACCACTCTTTGTTCCTGCAAGTTCAGTATCATAGTGCTTTCCTCTGCCGGACTTGGGGACAGCAGAGTCCTCTACGGCTCGATGTGGAGCCGTATGAGAGTCGCCTTTGCCGTCTTGGGTAACAGAGAGTACTCCGTCCAGAGCTTGGAGAGGAGAAAATGATTTTGGCCTCCACTCGCAGCGAGCTTTCTTTGTGCGGATTCGCTTCTAGACCGGGCCAGCACTTCCTTCAGAGAGCATTTCTTCAAACGCCTGTTGGTCGAAGCGGACGACTGTCTTCTATTGCGTGGAGCCAAGTTTGGCTGCATTCGATTGCGTCACCAACTCCTTAGCCGTAGAGAAGTTTGTCCCCAGCAGAGTCGCCATTATGTTTGCCATTGATTGTAAAAGAACAGAATAATTATCGGAGGACTGAACTGAGACTCACAATACAAACTCGCTTGTAAAAGAAAGCCTAGGTACAAAAACCTAGGTACATCAATCTAAGTACAATTGTTTATTTTAGATTCTGGGTTGTGACGGTAGAGGCTCGAAAAAGCGACGGCAGCTCTGCCTTACTCCTTGGACGATTGGGTGCAGCCTTGGCTCTATAGAAGAACTGCTTGACGTTGAAGAAGAAATTCTCCTTTTGATCTCTGTATATTCTCTCTCTAGCTCTTTTTTAATCTCCGATCCTTCTTCGTAAGGGAATGGCACCTTGCTATTTATAAGAGTAGGGGGCATCATTAGGGTTTGCAATGATTGTCCATTCTTAAAAGTCGGCGGCTAAGGATCACTAGATCTGGGCCGTTCATCTTGAATATACGAGATTTGAGCAATAAATATGATTGTATCAAATCTTTTGTGGGTAATTAATGATGATTGACACAAATCTTCCTGATTTGCCATGCCAACCTCGGATTTCCCGACACATGTCATTAATTTGCTTGTTTATAAATGATCTGATTTGATCCTAATATTTTATTAGGATTTGTTGAGGGATTTCGATCAATTTGATGCCACGTGCCCTGCAATTATGCCACGTGTCGTAACCGCAAGCCACAGCAGAAATCTGAGCCGCAGGAACGTTGCTCCTCATTGGGCCGCATAAGACTGGCCACTTGTCAAGGCTGCCTGAGAGTTGCCCCCTGAACATTTAGACCGCATGGTAATGATTTGAGCCGCATGAGTGTGGATGACCGCATGATGGGTGCCTTCTTCGTGAACCGCATGAGCATACTCTTCGTGAGCCGCATGAAGATAGTCTTCGTGAGCCGCATGAAGATAATCTTAGTGAGCCGCATGGGGCTAGTCTTTATGAGCCACATGGGGCTAGTCTTCGTGAGCCGCATGAAGATAGTCTTCGTGAGCCGCATGGGGCTAGTCTTCATGAGCCGCATGGGGGAGCCTCCGCTTGGGCCGCATAGAGTGGTCTCTACTTGAACCGCATGCTACTGTCCACGTGTCAAGGCCGCATGACAATTTTTGAATCTCGGGAGATCGTGTCAGAGATTTTCTTCGCTTCCCTAGGCGTCCGTCATTATGAGGGAGTCATAATGGTATCTTTGTGTCAGAACTGTCACCTTGTCAGAGCTGTCAGCCGTCAAGGCATTTAATATGGTAAAGGACAATCGGAAGAGCTGTTTACAGGCCACGTGGCTTCTCTCTGAGCTGTATAGAACTTATTTGAGCCGTATAGACGCTCGAGCCGCATGGATGCTTGAGCCGCATGAACTCTCTAAGCCGCTTGGGTCTCTCTGGCCGCATGGATCTTTCTTTTTTCTTTTCCATGCTTCTAAAATGATATGCAGAGTTAGCATGGTGATGATGTCTATATGTAGAGTGATGTGGAGTAGCATGGTGATAATGTCTATATGGAATAGCATGGTGATGATGTCTATATGTAGAGTGATGGTGATTTTGTACAACATAGTGATGATTGTATCTATATGTAGCACGATAATTCTGTGACATATGAGAATTATTTCTACCTGTATGTGGTTTGTGTGCTTTATGAAAGTGTGTTTATATATAAGCATGATTATGTGCTGCATGTGGATGACTAGTATGAGTAGTGTCATGCTTTGTGTGTGTCTCATGTGATTGGGTTTGAGGTTGAGCAACCTGTTTTCCCAATTTAGTCTCTAATTTCTTAGAGACACCCTGCAGTTCAGTAACCTTAGCATTCAAACCACATATCTTAGTAATATAAATCTTGTGTCTACTCTTTTCTTCAGCAAGCACCGTGTTGAGTGCTATAATTTCTTGTGTTTGTTGTTCAATGCGTGCTTCGGCATCATGTAGGCTTATTTTAAGCTTAGATACCTCATTTGTGACTTCCGTGGGTGAAGTGTCTCTAATGTTATCAAGCAGTAGAGAAAGTCTTTGAATTTCGACTTCATAACTTTTGATCTTTTCTTTGGCATGTTTATATTTACCAATGACCTTTTTGTGATCATCAAGTAAATCAGTGAAAGCATCGTCAAGTTCATCAAAAGTGAAATCATCAAGAGAGTTTCGTTTGATACCTTGTCGGACGTTGCCATTAGGCACACGTTTGAAGCATCTTGAGGAGAGTCCTTTTCTTCCTCGGAGTCACTAGCTTCGCTTTCATGCCAAATGCTTGTGTTGGCATATTTCTTTGAGGAAGCCTTCTTGTATGGTTTCTCATAGCGGTTGTTCTTCTTTAAGAATGGACAGTCTTTTTGGACATGTCCCGTCTTCTTGCAACCGTAGCATGTTGGCTCTTCTTCATCATCTTCTTGTGGTTCCTTCTTTCTTCGGTTGAAACGAAGGAATTTCTTGAAGTTATGGACAAGGAGAGCTTGATCATCACCTTCCGAGTTGTCGTCATCTATCTCTTCGGAGTCAGTCCTTCGTCAGTGAGCTTTGAAGGCGATCTCCTTAGCCTTAGGAGCAGGCTCTTCGAAGTCCTTGAGGTTAAGCTCATGAGTCATCAGCTTAACCATCAAGGTCTCCATGGACATAGTTGTGAGATCATTTCCTTCTATGATGGCTGTCACCTTAGGGTTCCAAATCTTTGGTAGCCCCCTAAGTAGCTTACGAATGTTCTCGTGATTTGTATATTATTTGTCGAGCGAAGATAGGGGATTGATGATGTCGAGGAATCTTGTGAACATTTACGTGATCGTCTCATTTGGCTTTATCTTGAAAGCCTCATATTCTTGAGTGAGATGGCTTATCTTTGATTCCTTGACTTGGGTGGTTCCTTCATGCGTCACTTCTAAAAGTCTCCATACATCGTGAGAGGTGGTGCATGTTGAGACCCTGTTGAACTCATTCCTGTCTATAGCACAGAATAAAGCATTAATAGCTCTCGTGTCGAGACTTGACTATTTCTTCTCCTTGTCAGAATATTTGTCATGTGGTTTCTCAACGAGAACAACATTGACAACTATCCTGGCGGGCTTTTTGTAACCATCGGTGACGATGGTCTACAGGTCGAAGTCTAGCGACTTTAAATAAAAGCTCATCCTTGTTTTCCAATAGGTGTAGATAGTTCCATCAAATAGGGGAGGCCTATGAGTGGACTGCCCTTCACCGTGATTGGAAATCAAGGATTGTGTGGTTGCCATGGATCAGCTCTAGGATGTTAGTCCTTGTTGAGAGAACAGAGCTCTGATACAAATTGAAGAACAGATGGCAACTCTAGAGGGGGGTGAATAGAGTTTATAACGATAATAACCAATTAAAAATTAAACTCTTTCACAAGCTTCAAGTAATCAGAGTAAATACGGAAATAAATAAGGAGCAAGAAAGCATACGCAAATACAGCCAATTTTTAACCTAGTTTTCCTCGTGGAGGACTAGTCCAGGCCTGAGAACTCTAGCTCAGGATTAAATCCACTATTTGTGAAATAGTAGTTACACCCCGTGCCTTTTCTTCAGAAGAGCACGTCAACTTCTTACAAAGATCGCAGTGGCGATGCTTGAAATTTTCCAAGCGACTTCTTGAACTCTTACACAAACTCCTGACTGAAAAGTACTGAGCACTTGAGGCTTAGGGAGCTTGTGGCTAGTAGATGAAGAAGGGTATGGCTTGTATAGAGCTTTTGAGAGAAGAGAAGAGAAGAGAAGATTGGATGATTGAAAATGAGAGAATTTATGGTCTATTTATAGGATATCAGGTAGGCAGAATTCGGCCAGAATTCTGGTTGAAATTTTCAAAAAATTGGTCGTTGGACAACTTGCAACCAGCCAACCCTAAAAATTAGGGTGCTGATTTTTAGAAGACAGAGTTCGGCCCGAACTCTGTGTGGAGGCAGAGTTCGGCCCGAACACTCTGTCTTCAGAGCACAGAATGGGTCATGGGTCCAATTTGCTTATTTGGATATGTGGAGCTATTGGATTTTGGGTATAGGTATAGGCTAAGTCTCAGATGCTCAGTACAGCTCAATTTACATAAGTCTAGACTCAATAAAATTGTAAAAATATAGACTCAAAATAACTTGCATTGCAAATTCGAGCTGTCGTCTGACTTGTACTTAGATCTAGTCTTCATGTGTCGTATTGAATTATCACAAGTATCATGTAGTCAATTCTATCAATATTTGGTTGACTGTGATTTTGTGTCAACATAGGATCTAGATGGAAACGATTGGGATTAGGGCAGGATCCACGATTAGGCCGGTGAGGAGGCTGAGGTTTGTGTCTGCTAACGCGGCCTAAAGATTGGCGATGAAGCGGACAAGCTGCGCTGGTCGGTCGAACCCTCGGGAGAATTCTCGGTGCGCTCGGCTAGGCAACTTGCCCGAGGTCGCGGTGCACCATCACAGATCTACGCAGCTTTCTGGCAGACATGCTTTCCAAAGAAGTGGTCTATTCTAATTTGGAGAGTACGTCGGAAGAGGTTGCCCACCGACGATAATCTGCACACCATCGGATTCAGCTTGGCATCTGCTTGCGGCTGCTGCTCAGAGCGTCAGACAGAAACCGTCGACCATATCTTTTGTCAAGGGGAATTACCGGCCAGGGTATGGAGAGAGCTATCTTAAAGGTGTAGAAGGGCACAGGGAGTTGGATGCATTAACAACCTTCTGATCGGCTGGGCTACAGCGTCCCATGGCCACCAAATTATAGCGGCGACTGCCATATGGACCATTTGGAAGAATCGTAATAAAGCGAGATATGATGACCATCAGTACAATGCCGACCAGATCATCAAAGAGGTCTTCAGACAGTGCCAGAAGATCAGAGCCTGCTGTCCGTACGAGCAGAATAGTTCTTGGATCACTCCTCTCCCCTAATCTTTGGTTTCCCGGTTTTGGCGGTATACTTGTATAGGCGTCGACATTTTGTGCCTAGGGGTATACTTGTACAGGCTTCGATATTTTGAACCTTGTTGGAATAAAATAGAGTGTTTTATCAGTATATATATATATATATATATATATATATATATATATATATATATTTTATATATATATATATATATATATATATATATATATATATATATATATATATATAAACAATGGCTAAAGCCTTTATTGAAATGAGGAAAGAGGGGTTGGAACCGGAAGATAGCCCGAATTCCTACAAAAATGGGGGGAGCCCTACCAAAGGTTTCGACTACAAAAGTCATTGATTACAATAAACATTAAACGGATTTTTCTTTTTCTTTTTTTTCTTTTTTTTGGACAGAAACGTAAAACAGAAATTCAAAAATTGAATTTTAAATTGAAAAAGCGGTCATGTGGGGGGCGTTGGGCCCGAGGGGTGCGGCACACTGCTCCAGGAGGGGGTCACGCGGCACGAGGAGGCGCACAGCACGAGGGGGCGCAAAGCCCGGGGAGATGGCGCGCTGCCCGGGGTTGGGGCCTCCGGCGGAGGATGCCGGAGGCGGAGGGGGTGGTCTCGACCTCAAGGGAGAGGGAGGGCATGCTCCAAGCCGGCGTAGGGAAGGGGGAGGGCGGAGCGCGTCTGCCACCAGGGAGGGGAGAGGCCCGGGAGACGGAGAGCCGGCTGCATGCGGCGCTACGAAGCGGTGGAGGCGTCTACCAGCCGGGGGGAGTAGGGCCCTCCGTCCGGAGGCGAAGAGAGCGACGGAGGGGGGTGGGAAAGCTGGGAGGGAAGCAAAGAGGGAGGGCCAACCGGGTGGCCGAGCGCCGAAACTGCCGAGGGGGGTGCCAGGGCGGGGGAGGCACTCGTCGCTGACGCCGAGGATGGGGAGGAATGAGCCAAAGGCCAACGCGCGAGGACGGCGGAGAAAAGCGCCACGGGTCTGTCGATCGACGCTGAGGAGGACGTGTTGACGGAGGGGAAGCCAGCCGAGGGCCACATCGTGGAGTGCTGCGGCGTGGCCACCGCCGGAGAAGGGGGAGTGGCGGCCGGGGGGACGACGCGCGTCCCCGGGGGGGCTCGAGACCCGGGGGGAGGGGAGATGCCACTGACAACAGAACTGCGGTGGCCGGGGCACTCTGGGAGAGGGAGGCCGAGGGGCTGATTGCAGCCGAGGAGGGGGGCAGCTCGCCGAGAAGGGCGACGGAAGGAGGGGGCGCCTGGACGGAGGAAGATTCAGGCGGAGCCAGGGTGGCCCCGGCGGAGGAACTAAGAGAGGGGAGGGCGAATCCGCCGGCGGAGGGGGAGGCTCCCAGCGGCGACCGCGACGGAAAAAAAGACGGGGAGACCAGCGGGGCGGCGGGAAGCGAGCCTGTGGGAGGCCCTAGGATGGAGGGGGCTCAGGAGGATCCGGAGGGGACCGGACGGGGCCGACGCCGAGAGCGCCGGGCTCAGCGACTGCGGCGAGGGCGGCCGCACTGCGGGCTGACGGCGACGATCTGCCACACAAGGGCGGAGGCGGGAGCCACCGTGCGATGGCCGCGCTGGAGGCGAGAAGAGGGGTGGGGACCTCCGAACGGGGGGGGCTCCACGGCCAACCGGCCGGACCTCCTGAGACGAGCACCGGCCCCACCCACCACCCGAGGAAGAAGAACAGGGGGATAGGAGGGAAGAGTAAGGGCCGACTGCTTTCCCTATTATATATATATATATATATATATATATATATATATATATAAACGTAGAACATCAATACTTAGTGTCCATCTTGAAGATGGGTACCGATGTGATAATGATGACGCCGAGTATTGATATTAGGAATTACGTGCATATTGACGTGTCCATAGACATCGACACATTCATGATGCGAGGTTTATATGACTATTCATGGTATTAACCTCGTACTAGCATTCTAAGATTTTTCATCATTATTGCTATTGTTCTCGAGATGACTGTACAGACTTGACATTACTAGATTCTAGACATGGGATTGGAGGGAACTTGACTAGAGTATCTGACCTATTATCGTGCATCCTGTTGTTTAGTAACCCTTTAGCTCTGTAGTAGAGTAGAGGATTATCACTTTCGAGAATTGATTGTCCTTTGTCCCAAGAAACGGTACTGGGGACAATATCCTGCTGAGGTGTTTGTGAGCCTTAGTGGAGAGGTCTGGTATTCTAGGAGAGTTTCTCACTTGCATAGCACATAAACGGATATATTAGATTGCCTTAGTTTATATTTTCATCTATGTACCTTGACATGTATATTATGTACCTTGCTATGTGCCCTGAGGACCTGGTTATCTCTCTAGATATTCGACTGAGCGGAGTTAGTTGCTGAACATGATGGTTGCTATTTACTATTTCAGGTATCTCTTGCGGTTACATATTCATCCTTATATATTTATATTCTTCTTGTTAGCATAGTATTTGTAGACTCAAGTTATTCTTTCGAGTCTATTCGAACAAATGTAGCATAGGGAGCACAGTATGTTGTATCTTGTTCATTCTTGTATTCTATCTTACTTTGGATTGAGACTTAGTGATATTGATTTGTATAAATAGTTGGTCGTTACTCTACAGCTTCTACGTATTCGAGCTGGGCTGGAGTCCACTCGATAGGTAGTTAGTATGTACACATTTTTCTAATCCTACGTATTTTGGGACTGGAGCATTACATATTTTTGTGGTGGCCCATGCAGGTATGAGCATATCGTTTCGTTTACATTACTGTGTCGAACGAGCTTGCAATAGGATATTGTTTTAGGATCTCAATCCATAATTACTTTGAAAGTTATTTTCTTTTTTTCTTTCATTCTTGGAACTCATAATTGAAGTCGATCATCCTTCTTAAACTCCTTGTCTTGGGCTCCCGTCTTTTCCTATTTCAGAAGGATGAATACTCGTGCTTGAAGAACCAATTGGATTATGTTCTATCATAGCCTAGAATGTACTTAATAGAGCATTTGAAAAAAATTAGTTGTCTAAGGTAGTAAGGGTTTGGGTAGACGTATCAACTAGATAGACCGGGTGGATCGGACTAGCAAAATAGAATTCTTATAGGGCACTTAACACTAAGAAGAGATTCTAGCATCATTTGGCTATGCCCATTCTACCATCCACCTATGATATAGAAATGTTATATAGATATAGGCTAAAGGTATAGCACACTTTAAGTGAGTATTTGTAAGGAAGACAAGTTATGTTTCTCAATCACAATGAACAAAGTGACTGGTAGAATATATGGTAGAATTTTAGAGTTGGATACAATTTTCTAAATAGAATATGATCACCCCAATGTAAAACTGTAGTTGAAAGAATTCGAAAGTCTTATTATGGATAGGATGATTCTATAAGGTATGATAGAATCCTTAAAGACATTTTAAGGTTGCAATAAGGTTTAGAAAATATTTATTTGAAGGATATAGAAAATATAGTGGTATGCATATTTAAAGTTACCTCGGACAATAACCTGAAGAATCTTTACTAGGGAGATTCTTATCAAGGAAATAAATCAAAAAGACGTAATGATAGGATGTGTACCACGTGTCGATCTAGGAATATTTGTTTGAAGAATGACAAGGACGATATTAGACTAGATATACTATTATATACATATGAGGAATAGCTTGAGAGGACCTATTAACAACCATGACTAGAAGATTAGTCGATAGATAAGTGGTTGTCAAGGTATCATATATACATACTGTCTAGCATTAGCATGCCCATTACTTATAGTAGACAAGCATAGAAGGGTTAGGACATAGAAGACCATATTTTAGCGTAAAAATACTATATTGCTAGGAGAGATGACTGGAGAAAATCTAAGCCGTAGAAGTGGGTGAACTAGTTAGAATCAAGATATATGACCTCTAAGGTAGTATAAGTTAGAACATGACTTTAGAGATTAGCTAGTCTTATCCTTAGAAAATTTTGATAGGTAATTTATGTTTAGAATGAGTCGATGGTCATCATCTTCATACTGATTGATCATTTGAAGCCCGAGATCACTCTAGTAACTGGAAGTGTAGTTCGCCATCGGCTGCTTCGACCGACTAGCAGATGCAAAGGTATATTTTATTGACTTGAGATTGGGATACCATCAGGTTACGATGCAGAAAGAGGATATTCCAATGACATCATTCGAAGTTCGGTACGGCCAATACAAGACTGTTAATGCCATTTAGATTATCGGATACGCCTGCTGTATCTATGTATTTGATGAACAAGGTGTTTCATCAATGATATACTTGTTGTGGAAGCTTTGATTATATTTTATAGTAGGATAGAAATTATATTGCTAAAATATTTCATAGAAGGGTGATTATTTAAGGTATGTACAAGTAGGGTAGAACAAATAAGCTAGAAAGACCAACTATAATTGTGGCAATCTAGTTTATACGAGTTTTAGTTTGGTAGAAAATTGCTCTTAGTCGATTGATAGGTATTCCTACACCTGCCCAATCAGATATGATAGATTAGAGACCTTTGGTAAGAATATAATGGTTTTGTAAGCCTTGTATTTAAAGATAGACCTAAGCTAGTATAGAGCCATTATTGTATGAAAAAATTATTTGAAGGAGATAGGAATCTAGGATTTTAGGACTAGGAAAATAATTAAGGTGGGTAAAATTTTATAGATACTTTTCCAAGGAATAAGTTAAAATATAGTTCAGTATAAAGCCTAATCCTAACAAGCAACCATTGAATCATTATACCAAACCCTGCTATCTTTTGCCTGTTAGGGCCTATGATAGAATTACTAGAGAAATTATTCTTAGGATGATATATGAATAGAGTAAGAAGATATGGGTTAGAAAAAAATGACCATCTCTAAACATGGTAAGACTAGCCTTAAAATGACCTATGGAAGTCCAGAATTATAAGGATGACCAATAGGTTTATGTGGTTGTCTAGTTCAAACTCGACCTTTACCCTACAGATAGGAATCAATGGATAGGCATACTTGTAAGGACTATATAGATTGCTTATATGTATAAGGGGTGGATTGCTAATTGAACTACTATAGAAGTTAGTGATGTAACTTATAGAAATATAATATAGATTTAAGGATTAACAGAGCTATAGAGGGATTATGATTTTTCCATCTCCATGGTTAGTTATAGAGATTTAATAGCCAAGTTAGAAGCCTTATCTCTAGATTAGTAACATTTCGATATTAAAGAGCGTGTTGGAGAAGTGGCATTTCGTCTTCCATTATCCCCATCTTTAGAGGAGTACATAAAGTATTTTATGTCTCACAGTTGAGGAGGTATGTGATTGACCCCAGTCATGCGGTCGATCATTCTGAGATCACTGTGGGACCCAATTTATCATACGAGGAGCACCCAATTGAAATATTGGATACTAGCAAGAAGACGCTTAGAGTGCAAACGATTGGATTGGTTCGAGTTGTGTGAAAGCACCATTCCCCTGGAGAATCTACTTGGGAATGAGAAGATTCCATGAGGGTGCATTATCCATATTTATTCTAAGATTCGAGCATTATCTATTATCCATAACTTTATAGTGTTTTAGTTGTAGTTATAATTTTAATTCGAGGACGAAAGTTTCTAAGGTGGATAGATTGTAAGTTCCCTGAATTTTTATATTTTTATTTTTATTTTTATTTTTATGTATTTAATGTGAATAATTAATATTAAATTATATTTTAAGATTAATTAGACTTTTAAATATTTTTTATTTATTATAAATCCTAATGACACAATATCTAGTCCTAATGAGCTACCGGTTTGACTTAGCAAAAACAATGTCTAGAGTCAACCCAGACACTTACACACCCTCACATGGCACATGCCAAACACTATAAACCATTATCCTCTCTACACAACACCAAACTTCAAGGTTCACCACTCAAAACCTTACATCTAAACTTTTAGAAAATTTATCCAAGTTTTCACCTATTGGAATAAACCCAGTTCTATACCTCACTACCTAAAAACTAATGGATAACTCAAGTGGGGTCAAACACACTTAGTGGGCAGCACCCTTTCACTTTTCGTATTCCTTCACCCCATAACCCCTAACTCTTCACTTTCTCACACAACCATAACCCCCATCCTTTATGACAATTCAATTCAACTCTTCACCTCCCCCTTAGTAAACGGTCACCCCATGACCTCCCCTTCACTTATTACCTCAACCATCTAAACAAAATATTTACCTAAGCCTCTTCCAAATAACTTCTTTTCACAAACTATTTACAAAAACCTTCTTCATCTCCCTCCACACCTATATCTATCCAACCCTACCTAGGCTGAATCTGAATTCGACTAGTCTCTATCAATCTGGCCATATCTCCCTCCATAATAAGTATTTTAATCTAAATTTTAACACACTTCTTCCTCTCTCTGTCTTTAACATTTTTTTTCACAAACTTTCCATCAAAACTCACTTTAACTTCCACAAAACAGCCCAACAAGCTAACCGATTTCCAAAAAACTATTGTAATAATTTTTCAAAGGTAAGACAATCTTCATGGCTGTGTTCTACAACTTTTATCAACCAAACCTCCTTTACCCTGACTCTAACTTGTACCTATATGTGCACTCTACCTTCCCTCAGCAGCTCCTGGATCACAATGGTTTGTCCGTGGCACTCGTTCTACGACAAAGTGTCAAGGCTGAAACCAAATTTGTTGCACTGTTGTTCGTGCACCCTTAGGAGACCCCATGGAAAAAACTAACCCTTGGTAACATTCATAACACTCTCCTATAACATCCTACTATTCCCAAATTTTATCTCATAAAGTTTTATGTATAAATTTCCTTACAACTTTATTATTTTTGTTACTGCAATCTATTTAACTTCGAATGAGTTGGTAACGACTTGTGCCGACTTATGGTATATTGTAACCTGACACTTTGAATCAAATTTCTAAGATATTTATCTCTGGATATTCTTTATTTGGTTTAATTTCAGAGTGTTAGATTAAATAAATTTGCATGATAAGCGGTAGGAAATTATGACCAATTTTTGGATATGTCGCACTAGTTGCCTACGACCTTCTTTCAGTAACTATAACCATGTCAACCATGTTTATTATGATTAATTTTATATTAAAATTCTATTATTCTATAATTAATTTAAATAATAATTTATTACCATTTTATTGTCAATCTACTTGTGAATTAAAGTAACAAAGGTATTAACCTGGACTAGTTTAGATACCTTGAACCTAATTGTTTTAAACCCAAACTTCGTAATATTTTTTCTATGAAGTAAATCATGTACCATTTTATATGAACTCACGTTTAGCCCTATTTTTCTGATTTAATTTAGAACTAAATATTACAATTATTTTTTGTATTATAATTGGTTCCAAATAAATAGGTAAGTTCGCTATATTGTGTTATTAATAATATATACTAACTAGATAGTTATTTCTTATATATATTATTATTAAATAATATTCATAAATAGTTTTAATTTATATTTTAGAATATAAACTAATATATCTTATGTATTAAATGATTTTTTACATAAGTTGGCAACCTTGCATGCACAAACTAGTTGTTAAGTTGCTAAAACTCCTAGTCAACGTGCAACGAAACTTTGAACATGCAACGGCAATTGTTTTAGTATTTTTCACTAAATAAATATAAATTCCAAAATTTATTTCATACTAATTTTAGTTTTATTTGTTTTAAACATGCGTATTTGAGAGGCTATATGCATGTTCGAAGTATATTTTAGCGTTGTCGTAAATTTTGGGACATCGGGTCGTATCTATGTATATTTAGGATTACGCATATCAGAATCATATAAATGCCTAAATGTACATGTGATAACATTATGTACAAGACTCGCATGACATAATAGATAGTAGCAAGGTACATAGTTATTGGCACGTTGTCCAAGGCCACACAATTGTTGGATCGTTGGCATAAACATCACGATAATGGTTGACGTTGTGCAAATTATCATATCTTTGTATATTAATTGAGTTAGATTGTGTGTATTGATTATAATATGTTATAATAGGACAACTTGGATATATTGCACCTCCATCTGAAGACACCAGTCAAACGACACCGCAGCAGGCAGTAGAAAAGTATACCTTGCCATGGTTACAAATTGTTCTATTTTTATTTCTTGTTGTTATATTGATTAGAATTGCATGACGTAGGAACATCAATACTTAGTTTTCGTCTTATAGACGGGTACTGATGTCATGATGATGTCACTGAATATTGACATTAAGCATTACATGCATAATGACGTGTCCATTGACATGATTGACCATAGGATACTAACATATTCATGATGCAAGGTTTACATGACTATTCGTGGTTTTGACCCCGTAATAGCATTCTAGCTTTTTTTTTATCATTATTGCTATTATTATCGAGATGACTGTATAGACTTGACATTGCTAGATTCTAGACATGGGTTTGGGAAGAACTTGACTATAGTATCAGACCTATTATAATGCGGCATGTTGTTTAGTGACCTTTTAGCTCTGTACAAGAGTAGAGGATTATCACTGTCGAGAATTGATTGTCCATGTTCCCAAGATATGGTACTGGGGACAATATCCTACTGAGGTTTTTGTAAGCCTTGGTGGAGAAGTCTGGTGTTCTAGGAGAGTTTTTCACTTCCATAACACATAGATGAAATAAGTAGATTAACTTAGTTCTTATTTTGATATATGTACCTTATCATGTATATTATGTACCTTGTTATGTCTCTTGAGGACCTGGTGATCTCTACAGGTATTCGACTAAGTGGAGTTAGTTGCTGATCATGATGGTTGCCATTTACTATTTCAGGTATCTCTTGTGGTTACAAATTCATGTCTATATATTTACATTCTACTTGTTAGCCTAGTATTTGTATACTCAAGTTATTCTTTTGAGTCTATTCGAACAAATGTAGTATAGGGTGCACACTATGTTATATCTTATTCATTCTTGTATTCTTTCTTACTTTGGATTGAGACTTAGAGATATTATTGATTAGTATAAATATTTAGACGTTAATCTACGACTTACATATATTCAAGCCGGCTGGAGTTCACTCGATACGTAGCTAAAATGAACATGTTTTTCAAGTTGTACGTATTTTGGGACTAGGACGTTACAAACGTGGCACCAAGAAGCCGCGGCTCGAGCCACCGACACAGTCTTTGTCTTTTATATATATATATATATATATATATATATATATATATATATATATATATATATATATATATATATATATTAAATAAAATAAACCTTAATTATTCAGCCGATTTTTTCTCAGTTTTGATCCCCGAGCTTCTTCAACTTCTCAGAGTGATTGCGATTAATTTCAACATCCTTTTTGCTATCATTTTTTCGTTGGAACCGTATCGAGGTTAAATTATAATTTATTTTCTATAATTATTTATATGAATTTTTGGAGATTTATTTGAGTGCCGGTTGTGCAAAAATCAACGTGTAGCACGGTTTTTGAGATTTCAAAATATCTCGAACTATGTTTTGTAATACATATAGGAAAGCTGAAATGTATACCTATTGCATATAAATTTTTTAGAAATTAATATATTGGTTTAATATTTTTTAATTAGTAGAACTCAAATTTGGTAGGTGATTTACCGATCTAGTCACGGTTAGCCATAACGACAATAACTTTTGACCAAATAGTGATTTTGTGGCACTGTCGATTCCAGTACCCTCGTAGCACTAAAATCTACATGGTTGCACACTCAAGTCATTGGGTTCTTATCGTTTGACTATTTATTCAATGGTATGTCTCAAGTTGCGTACCACGGATCCTGAATTTGGAACCGTGACTTTCTATAGACAAAAATTACTGTTTAATTTTTATTTCAGAATATAATTAGAGTAAATTAGGTTTTTATATAATTTATTACAAAATTTAATAATATTATTTAGGTTATCCATTAACCATTTTTATGATTTTTTGAGTAGGAATCCTAGAACTAACTTGTGATTTTCGTGCTCGGTTCATGGTGTGATGGCATGGTATGGTTGCTAGCTTTTAGGTAGGATTTCATCATGTCTTCAAATTGTGAAAATATATCGTCTAGGAAATCAGGCAAATACTTGTTTATGCTTTCATGTACTCTTACTGTATATTGTAGTATTTCACTTTTGTATTATGTCTTTCCATGTCTTGACTGTTTACACATACGAGAGTAGAGTGGCCTATTTAGGTCATGTTTTCTTGTTATCGTTACCGTGATCGTGTTTCCATGATTGAAAGGTATCGATGTAGAAGCTCAAAAATGGATGGACGCCACGCACAAGAAGGTGCCAGCATCATGTGGCGCCTAGACGCTGACTTGTGCGAGACTCAAGTTGTGCCCACATTAAGGTGCGTGGATCCATGTGGCAAGCTTCATCGAGAAGCTGTAACGGTTGCCATCATTACTGACAGCACAATAGTCAAAGAATATCTCTTCAAATCCCGAGCAACGTGATGCTCGAGAAGATTTTGTCAATATTAAATGCTGATATCTAATTTGCACAAGCTTTCGAAGGGCGCAAGAAATTTCTACAGCACAGAAGACTGAGTCAGTGGTATCAGTTATCAAGTTGCGCTGGCGCAACCTGGCTAGTTGGCACCACCTGATTAATTTCTTGTCCAGAAGCTAGATGATGTGGCACGCGTGCCACTAATTTTGAAGAACATGTCCACTACACTGCCCATGACCATGCACATCTCACTGACAGGATGCCACGCGTCACCAGTAGTGAAAGTAACCATTCGCGCAACAGGATAGCAGGCGTACAACTCTGAAAACAGTTATTTCAGAACTCTATAAATAGAGTTTCAAATCAGTTATAAAGCATCACTAATGATAATAATCTACTGACAAAGTGCTGCTGGATTCTCCAGAGGCTTGTGTCTTCAATATCACATCATCTAAGGGATAAAGTGATCGTTTTCTGATCAGATTTCTATAGTTGTACTTCCCCAGATATCATTGTACTCTTGTACTTTCTTTTTTTCTTAGTTTGTAGAAATAAAACTTTTGGTTTTGCAAACAAAATGGCGACTCTGCTGGGGACGACTTTTTCCTCCGACGAGAAAGTGACAACTTAATGTGATACTGCGAAAATCAGCAAGACGTAGAAGACCTTGGTCGTAGAAGTCGACCAAACAACCTACGAAGCCATAATTAGTGATGGTGGTGCTAGGCACGCCATTGTGGCTACCAAGAATAAGGCGCATGCATTATGGACTCCCAAGTCCTCAACAACACCAATCACTGCTTCTGTGCAACCTGCGTCTGTTGCCTCTCTGGCACAAAATAAAAGATAATGCCCTTTGGATACTCCCTTTTCTTCTCCAGTTCTGAACTCGGGGAATAGCCTATCTAGTAAGGCTACTAGAACAAGGAAAAGCGTCCTTTGGCCTTTTCTCATTCTGCGCAAGCTGTGCCTATTTCTGCCCTGGCACAAAATAAGGAAAAACACTTTTTAGCTAATCCCTTTTCCTCCCCAAGTCTGAACCTTACTGGGAATACACATATTTCTACCCTGGCACAAAACAAAGGAAAGCGCCCTTTGGCCTTTTTTTATTCTTCTCCAGTCCTTGACTCGGCAAAAAAAAAATTGGTTGCTCCCTTGCGCCAAACAGTACAAAAGTTGGTTTGGACAGAAACTCTATTCATCCTGACAGAGATAATCAAACTCTGGCAACAGAGTAAGTTCTATTCAAAATGAACTTTCTGCTACCCAGTTGTGCCAGGTCAAGCGCACAGGAACAGGGTGCGCAGCACAAAAAGGCATTATACCTATTCCCAAGAATTCAAGTCAGGATTTGCCACCCTGCACATCTCAAGATCCAAACAGGGCAAGCTACTGGTGTCTCAAACAGACACACAAGTGGCGCACCTATCTGACTTGTGTGCCTATCTCAACAGGCGCAAGTCATGATCAATTTCAGCAAGGCATAAACAGCCTGCACCTGTAGCCAACTTGCGCTAGAAGATGACTTCTGAAGTCAAGAATCCTCTTACATATGTGAATCAGCTCAGCACCTCCTTATACACTCATGGTACAGGACACCTCAAGAACTAGAATCATGTTCCCAATGTTATCAAAGAATATATCCCTTCCTCCGACTTTTTCTCGTCCACTCATTGTAACCGATCTCCGATAACTTCTTGCACAGAAGCGAAAGATCATAAAGCTGTCTCATCCACTTGTATCTCCACAATAAGAACATCACTGTAATCATCACCATGAGGTAGTCATCAAATGTTGCTGCCAGTCAGCTAAGCGGTCTGTCTTTGACCATTTAAACTATGCTCAGGCTCCTGAACCAGTGATAGTGGACGAAGATGAATTATTATACGCTTCGGTCAACATGACATCTAAAAGTATTAGGGGTAAAAAGCATCAGAGACGCAACGCATCCCGCAACCCTAGTCAATAATACTTGGATCGGATCCGTGATTCCGATGAAGGGGTCTACCGATAGACCAGATGTAACGCCCCAGTCCCAAAATATGTAGGACTAGGAACGTAGACATGCCAGCGATATAATATATATATGTAAGCTGTAAAATATAGTAACTATGACAACTAATCTCATCCATAAAATAAAGGAATAAAAGATATCATAAAATTAACCATGAATTTTCTTTATACAAGGGGTGGGACGGAGACAAATCTACTACCAATAATTTAAAAGAAAATTAATACATGGCGAATGATATGATTTGTTGAGAGTAGCAAAGAATATCCAAGGCACGTCATCTTCGAAAGAAATGAGAAGATCACAACCTCGGCTAGAATACCTGCAGGAAGACAAGAACACACACCTGGAGAGATCACCAGGTTCTCAGAGGGACGTAACAAGACACATAATATCATGTCATAATACTGAATATAAACTACTGAATAAATAAGTCAATTGGATTATACACACTATTGAATTAACATACCATTCCCCCAACCAAACAAGGACAGGAGATGGCACCCTAATCCATGATGAATATCTTTCTATGCCACAAATCTAATATGGTATCGGACCACGACAAGGTTCAGTACCTTCTCATCGATGTAGTGAGCCACACCTACAACCAAACAAAGACAAGATGTGGCAAACTAGTGCACGATAAGTTACTGTTCCAAGTCGCGATCAGATACGAGTACCCAAACCTAAAGTAGTCATACCTAACGGATAAGGTAGCATAATCGTTCTAAGTAAATGCAGTTTAAGAACCTCCCTCCAAAGTATGGGCTCTCTGGCTAAAAATAGGATCGGCATAGTTCCTACTTGGGGCCCCAGGGGCCTCAAGCATAACCGTTCCTCGAGTGTCAGTGGCCAGCAATAAATAAAGGGGTCGTCAACCCGTATCTCCGACGGAGCGTACGGTCACAAAGGAAATTTGCATAGTAGCCTATACGCTAAGGATATGTTCTCCCCACCAAATGCCTATATGTTGCCTTAACAACACATAACCTCTATAACCGCTAAGTCAAACTATCATGCAATACTCTTAGCAGTTATCCCTATCGTATGACTTATACATATCGGTGGCCAGCCAGTCACGCATGTCCGAGTTCTATATGTGACTTAAAACTTCGTGGTACAAATGTGTCAAATCCTATGAATGGAACACAAACGATGGTGGTCCCTTATGTCTAGGTTTACTGTACAAAAAGAATTAAATAGCAGGTAATAAAACTTGAAAGTAAATTTGCATCTCAATATAACTATGAAACACACTTTATTTTGCATAAAGATATCATAAATAAATGCATAAAATGTGAGCTAAAGCAAATAAACAGCAAATGGCATGGTATCTTTCCTGAGGGTGGTACGAGAAGTAGCAAAATCTAATAGTCAGAATCGTCGGCAATGAAGTCAAAATTCGCAAACAGCTATGGATGCTGAAACAAGCATCACGAACATTTTTGGTATAAAATATATGTCTTGAAACGCCTGTCCAAATGTCCAATTCGGGATACAGGAGCAAAATCGTAATTTTAGGTCAAAATGATGTCTTTCGTTGGACCCATTTTGCACCAAAAAGCGTGCCAGTACCTACGGTCTCCAAAGTCGTCAAACTACATGTCTACGGGTTCGGTTTGACGAGACAAATCCAACCATATGTCCAAAGTTAGATTTCTGTGGGCCGAGCACAATTTTGCCCGTTGGATCGGGTCATGGGCCCGCCAAAATGGTGTTCTGGTCGACCTTCTCAAAATCGGACCAAACTTGGCATACAGGACTAGAAAAAAGATACGGTCCTGTTAGCGTAAGTTTCATCTCAATACGACGAACATGCACAAAGTTATGGCCTAGTTTGCAAAGGGGCCGATATGGGGTATCTTGACGGATATGTATCGATTTTGTCGTGCATGCACAACGAAATTGAGTTACGTCGATTCTCATACGTCCGCGAAGTCGATACGCACCTTTAGATGCTTTCGGTTCATGATCATGTCGCCCAGTTTATCGGGGCACACGCCTTATTGGGAAGTTTTTCCTAACTTTAATAGTTTTAAATACCATTTTTTCTTAATTTTTAAATCCAAATAACTTTGCACATACTTGATAAAATCAGGAACTACAAAAAGGAGTTTAAACTCGTGTATGTTGTCTTCACCTATTTTGAATTAGGTTTTCGAAAACCCTAATATATGGTTCAGAAACTAGCTTCCAAGTTGGGGTATTGAACTGTTCTAATACTCTAATTTTTAGCAGAGTTTTTATCGACTTCGGGTCGATCTTACGGACATGATTTTCTACTCGCGAGAAATTCAATGTAATTTTTCGCGAGTCAATCAAATTGGTTTTGTCACGAGGGACGTAAACAAGAATATAAAGTGCTGAATAAAGTCAGCTAAGCGGTCTGTCTTTAACAATGCCTAAACTGGTGATTTTCTACCATGAGGTAGTCATTAAATGTTGCTGCCAGTCAGCTAAGCGGTCTGTCTTTGACCATTTAAACTATGCTCAGGCTCCTGAACCAGTGATAGTGGACGAAGATGAATTATTATACGCTTCGGTCAACATGACATCTCAAAGCATTAGGGGTAGAAAGCATCAGAGACGCAACGTATCCCGCAACCCCAGTCAATAGTACTTGGATCGGATCCATGATTCCGGTGAAGGGATCTACCGATAGACCAGATGTAACGCCCCAGTCCCAAAATATGTAGGACTAGGAACGTAGACATGCCAGCCATATAATATATATATGTAAGCTGTAAAATACAGTAACCATGACAACTAATCTCATCCACAAAATAAAGGAATAAAAGATATCATAAAATTAACCATGAATTGTCTTTATACAAGAGGTTGGGCGGAGACAAATCTACTACCAATAATTTAAAAGAAAATTAATACATGGAAAATGATATGATTTGTTGAGAGTAGCAAAGAATATCCAAGGCACGTCATCTTCGAAGGAAATGAGAAGATCATAACCTCGGCTAGAATACCTGCAGGAAGACAAGAACACACACCTGGAGAGATCACCAGGTTCTCAGAGGGACGTAACAAGACACATAATATCATGTCATAATACTGAATATAAACTGCTGAATAAATAAGTCAATTGGATTATACACACTATTGAATTAACATACCATCCCCCCAACCAAACAAGGACAGGCATGATTAGCAATAATGTTGCTGCCAAATTCTATTTTAGTTATCACGGGTCGATCTTGTATATGACATTAGCAATAATGGCATTGTCATTTAGGCATGATTATAATTATAGTCAGATAGTTTAGTCACGAGTAAAGTCGTTCAGGAACGGTCAAAATTCAAATTTGTTTGTCACAATGAAATATTTAGGCAAAATTATTTAGGCATGATTACAGACTCAAAATCAAGAAAATATGCGAATTGACATGATCAAGATATAATCAAATAGTCTAGCTCGATCAAAAGTCGTAAGGATGATCCAATTTAAAATCGTCTTAGCACGATCAATTATGTAGGCATATTCCTAGAATCATAATCTAGGTGTGATCATGAATGGAAGGAATTCAAAAATAAGTTTAAGGGATGCTCAGGAAGACAAATGACCAAAAAAATGAAAGGATAAAATTTAAATGATAATAAAATAATTTAAGCAAGTGAATTGCAGACCATGAAATCAGTAGCCATATGTCAAGAGGACGTTGTCTCCATAATATTCGAAAATCGTATGTATATATGAAGTCACTTTGTCGAGATTTATGCCTCGCCAGTGTACATATAGCTGCAGTAAACCTTGGTTTCAAGACTCAGCTATGACACGATATCGAATATTTTATTATCTTTGTCCAACATTGACATAACAACTCAAGGAGCAAATAGGACAATTAAGACATAGTTTTAATAATATTCGATAACCAACGTTACTTGAAATTACTTCAACTTAGGGTTCATGCCACGCCAGTGCGCTACTAGCTGCAGTGAACCCGTAGCCTCGATAATTCAAATATGTGACGACAATGCGCTGCTGTCCTGTCATCGCAAGTCATCAAAATTATTTCAACTATATCCCCAAGAATATCAAAGGAGTTTAAAATATCATACAAGTTGATGAAGATAGAAAAGTGTAAGTACCTGTTCTTTATGTATAAGGTCAGCTTCTTGAAAATAAAACAATTGATTATGAAGGATAACGATCGAAGTCAAAATAAAAAAATCGTATAATCCTTATTCCACGGATTTTCAATATTCAACGATTGAGAGGGAACTTTCGAATCCAAAAACTTCACTTGAAATTAACAGACAATTGAGTGAGGCGTTATTTTAAAAATAATTTCTTATGTCCAAGAAAAAGAATATAGGTGATACGAATCTTATGATATAACGATGTTTAGAAAAGACATAAGATAAAGTTGTTCAAATGATCATGATTAGGAAGAAAATGACTAAAGGCAAAAGAAATATAAACTTAAATTATATTTCTCTAATATTCAAGGTCGAGAGAAAATCTATATAAAGCACAATGTCTATCTATAATGAATATATTTGTACACGAGTATATATGCATAGTCTAAGTGAATCCCAAAAATTCCAAAGTATCATTATAAGAAGGTTATCCTATCTCCAAGAAAATATAAATTTAAATAAAATTATTTCCAATACTAGAAATGGACTACCAATATATATATATATATATATATATATATATATACACATCTGTTGATTGCACTACATGACAACCAGGACTTGGGTTGGGTTCAGGCTAGTTTGGAACAACCAGGTCTTCTAAAAGCCAATAATCTTAAAAATAAGTAATTAAATTATTCCTAGGTTTGTGTCACGATTTGGCCTGGTTTTCCTAGTTAGTACACACCTATGACTCAGCCTTCTCTACTATAGCTAATACGCTAGTCAAAGCATGCCATTGCACTATCCGTGCCATCACTTCTAGTCATATGGCGCTCCAAAATTTAACCATGACTAAGGCATCCTTAAATATTCATAAAATTCCAAAAATAATATTTTAATTCAAATAAATTAAGAGAATATTTTTAAATTTTTGGGAAGAGGATTAGGGAGAAAACAAAGGGATGCCTCCCCTATATATAGGAGATGGGAAGCCCCGAATAGGAAGGATCAAATCTATGAAACAAATCCTCCCATGAACTTAAATTGGGTTTGATCAAACCTTATTCCAAATCAATCACAAAAATATTATCCTATATCATTAACTAATCTTTAAAATAGATTCAATTATCAAAATATTGTTAAGAGTAATTTAAATTTTTTATAGATGTACATTTATCATAATGCAATATCTTGTAACATAATATAGCCATAATTTAAAGCTAAACATAACACTTGATAATAATCAGTTAATCTAAAATTTGGCAGTCTCCTTTCTTCAAAAATACCTAAAATATAAATAGAAATGGAAGTTATTATCTGCCTTAAAACTAAAATAGAAATTTTCAAAAGTCAAAAAAATTAGACTTACAAATCTATCCAGCTTAGGATATACCTTCGTATCAAATTACAATAGTACCTCCTTGTATGAAAGTCATCTAATAGAGTTTTAGAAATTCAATGAGACCTATGAAACAACCTTAACTACCCAATCGGTCACATTAAAATAGGGACTCCTAGTCCTGACTATTCTCCTAAATTTGACTTACTCCTAGTTGTGAATGAGCATTTTCTAGTCGCAGGCTCGCAATAGTATGACTAACTTAAGTACTATCACGAGTTCACAATCTTTTGCGAAAACTGACCTGTATGGGCCACCACAAAAACTTGTCACGACCCGCACCCGCTTTTCGAATACGAGACGTGTCCAAGCCAGCCTACGCCGCAGAGTCAGCGGTAGAACGCTGTCACGGCCAAGGTGCTCAAAATCATAAAATATACATTTATTGCTCATTCGTATTATTGAATTAATTTACAATATTTACAACATTTATATTGGAAAGAAAATACAATATTCTTACACATTTAATGAAAATACTACCACTGCTATCTATTTCTAGGTTTATGTCTGCAAGTACACCCGTATCTCCTAAAGCTAAGTGAATCCACGGCCAACCTAAAAAATGTTGGTTTCCAGTCAGGAATGGAACAAGTACACAAATCGACGGCAATGCGAGAACACAATAGAATTAACAAGACATGAAAACAGCATATGAGAGATGAAAAGTAGAAAGATACTGATGACATGGCACGGTGGAAAAAAAATAATAAATAAAAGACAACTACCTATGTGGTGTGAAATATTCGTTTCGACATGTGAACGGCTAGGGGGTAAAACCGGCACCCTGCACGTGTCGTGTGCAGCTGCTATTCTCCACGAAAGACACGAAGGATAGTTCTGGGTAGTCCACATGTCTACTAAGATATTTCCCCTCCCGACTACTCCGTGTGACGAGCGTGTCAACAAGCAGCAAGACATATGTATAAGCATGAAATGAAAAGACTACTATGAATCAAAAAGCAATCAGAAAGTGTACTTGCCTGAGGTCCTTTGCTGGTGAATCCGATAATACCATTGTGTCCAAAATAGACCAATTGGCTAGGCACCAAATATATAGGAGTCCAAAGTCACAAGGAAAATATGGATACGATTAGTCATGATTTATGATTTAATACGAAGAGAAATTTGCATAAATTGTTATTTATTTATTTATAACTATTTTTAGGAATATTCATGTTATTTGAAAACTATACTTTTAGTTAAAATAGAATTTAGGTCAAAACTATATTTGAAAATAGTTAGAAATATTATAATAATATTGTTTAAGTTAAAAGCCCTATGAAAATACTATATATGTATACATGTTTAAAGAAACTGTTTATATAATATGAAAGTACATTTTGAAAGCATACTTTTAGAAAACCTATTTTAAATTTTAATTATACTGAAAGGCCTATAAGAAACTACTTGTCCTATATAGCATGTATAAAGGTTAAAATACATATTCTATACCAAAAGCCTAAAATCCTGTACATATTTTATATAAAACCAAAATAATTCTAATAAAACTAGTAAACGTTATTAAAGGCCCAATTCACCTATAAACAATTTAAAAGCCCATACCAAAATATTTAATTTAAACCCAAATATATAGCCTCCAGCCCAATTAATAATATAAGCCAAAACCCTGTACTGGGCTCCCAGCCAACCTTTCCCAAAACAAAATGAATAAAAATAACTAAACTAAAAAGGAAAGAGAAAGGAATCAGAAATTGGAAAAAGATAATGAATGGGAGAGGAGTCACCTCTCGGCTTAGTATTGGTCGCCCCCTTAGTCGGAGAGCACTCGAGTGGAAGCTCGCTGAGGGATGACGATCGTGATGGCGGCGCTCACCGGAGATAAGGTTTTCGTCGGACGGAGGCGGATGGAGGAGAGGATGAGGCGGAGAGGGTTTTGGGGGCCCGCTCCGGTTCGGCGAGAAGGAGGCGGTCTCGGCCATCCCATAGTATTGGCAAGGAGGGTGGGGTTGGATCGGCGAAAGGGGAGCGCCGAATTCCGTTCATGGCTGCAGGCGTGCGATCGTGACGGTGGGGCACGGTCCGGTGCGCTCAGCTCAGTGCTGCGGCTCGCCTTCGGTCGACGCAGCGAAGGCCGATAATGGGACGCACGGTAGATACTGGCCCCATGGTCGGAGGCAGAAACCTAGAAGTATGGGTCTATCGGTGAGCGGTGGCCGGATGCAGGCCGGACTGGGCAGTCGTCTGCCACCGGAGGGTGTGGTCGACACCGGTACAGAGAAGAGTTCTCAGGCACGGGGAGGAGGTACGGAGTCTGGTGGAGAGAGAGGGCTCCACTTTCGATGGTTGGCAGCTCACGACGAGGGAAGCGCTGGGGCGAATGCTGGTCGTCGGAAAGATATCAACGGACGACAGGGCGACGCGACACCTTCGATCGGCGCAGTCACGACTAGGTAAAGTTTAGGCTTTGATTTCTTCTTTATCGTGTCTTGGTTGTTTGGATACGGGATGATTTTATGGATCGTGTTCGAAGTGTCGGACACGGGAACTTGTATACTATGATGTAATGAATAGATGAGATGGATACGGGGTCAGACAAGGCTGGCAGGGTGGACACTGACAGATTTTTGTGTATTACAATTGGTGATGGTGGTGTCTTGCTAGTACTGTCGATGGGAAGTCGGAGTTGAGGGAGGTGATGATGCTGATTTTGATGAAGATGGGTTCGACGAGAGGGTGGCGTGGTGGTTGCGGTGATAGGGAAGAAACAGTGGGGTGATTGGTGGCACAGCAGTCGGGCGCTGCCCGAGTTCGCTGGCCGGGAACGGTTGTGGAAGCGGTGGTGTTCAAGATGGTAGATGGGAATGCGCGGAGATCCGGGCGGTGGTGGCAGTGGGGATGGGATCAGAGTTATCTCGGGGATGGTTGTGAAGGGGATGTAGTGTCGGGTGTGTCCGACACCGAGGAAAATATGTATATATAGATGAATAAAGTAGTGGAAGGGTTGGTGATGAACACGGACACGATGTACGATAATTGAGGTTGATTTTTGTGGTTGTATCCGAAAATTTGGAGAAGCAGGCCTCCTTAAATATGAGTTGAATTCTTAGTTATGATAAGGATAAAAAATCCATCTAGATAAAATATTTCATTAGTTTAAAAAATCAAATAAACTTTTGAATACAATTCAATCCAATCAAAACTATTAATGATAATAATAAGATTTATTTAAATCGTCATTTAAAGTTATCAAAATAATTTAATTCGTACGAATTTAAATCAACGTCGGATACAACATAATAATTTTGAAATAATATTTATTGCTATCACATAATTTAAATCATATAATTTAAATAAAATCAAATAGCTGATTACTATAACAATTCCAAATAAGATTTGGAAGCATATATATATATTAGTAAAAAATCATATTAGAAATGTTTTAATAAATCTTTTTAGAGAATAAAGATAATTTATGATATCCAAAACCATTGCCCAAATTAAATATTTGAAAGCCCAATAATTACTACATGATATTTTTGTAATGCTAATAATAAGAAGTAAATATTTTTACAAAAAGTGAATCGTAATCGCAATCATCAATTTAATTAGTTTTGGAAGCACAAAATAATGACAAATAGCTTATACTAAAATTTAGGGAAAAATTCATTTTAAATCACGCGAAGTAGAATAAACTAAATTTATGAAATTACTTTCAACATAATATTTGAAAATAAATTGGCAAATCCTTTTGTCTATAAAATATTTACCATTCTAAAATTCACTTTCGAAATTAAATCATTTAGAAGTCAAAAATGATGATCAAAAAATCTTTTATAATTTCAAGACTAAAATACAAAAATTATTAAAATAATTTTAGTACTTTTAAACCATGATTTTGGAAAGCCGACAACAACAAAATATCTTTTAGAAAATCTCAACGAACATCACCTTTAAAATCAAAAAAAATAATTTCAAAAATTCAGGAAGAGGAGTTACACATAACCTCCTTTTCAGGATTCAAACAAATGTTCCTAGAATAATTTTATGAGGGAACAAATGACATGACTATGTCAGCCCTCATCAAAATCAAACAATGGTATAATAAAACTACTAAACGTTCTATTGAATGATTCCGCCGTGAGGCACTCAAAATGCCTCTAGGAACTCCAAATGCTCTGACTATAGACACATGTAAATCAAACTTGTTGCCTATAATTAGCATGTGGACTGGCTCTACATAGTTTCAGGATTGGCCATCCTTCATAGTAAATGCCAAGGCAACAGAAGAAAGTGTCGACAAGTTCAAACAATTAGGCATTCAGATGCCTAATCTTGATCGAGATAAACATGCTACATCTAACTGTAGTGGCCGTCAGAATAACCGCAAAGGCAAGAAGACTTTGGCTATCAATGTTAAAGCAAAAAAGCTCTAGCCGTCAACATAGGTCAATCAACACCTACCCCAACGGCACCACCACAAAGGGTACCACATCCGAAAGAAGAATACTCCTTCGGCGAGGATGATGCCATGAGCATCTTTGATTGCTTGATCTAGAGCAATAAACTTCAGCTGTCGAACGCAAAGTGGCCAAAAGAAATAGGTAAAATTGATCATCCTAAATATTGTGTGTATCATAGGTTTATTGGATACCCAACTCGAGCATGCTATGTGCTCAAAAGAAAGATCCAAGAGATGATCAAATCTGGTACAATCACTCTTCAGCAGGATGAGAAGACCGTAACTGTTAACATTGTCTCTCTATATTTTGGTAATTTTCTTGCTCAATTTGTACATGATGGAGTCATACCCATCCCGAAAGCTACTTTGGTGAGTGTCAATCTTCCACTTGCACGAACTGAAGGTCTTGTTCCGCTGTCAACTGATAAAGAAGAGATTATATGGATCTATCCTGATTTGGTCGCTAACTTTGAAGCACCTTCTTCATTCACAAAGTCCAAGAAAGTAGCCAAATACAAGTCATGTCACATGACTTTATTGGATGAACACTGTCTTCCACCTTTAACTGCTACCTTCACCTCGATGGCAGATTCTTTTTTTTTCTTCTTCTTCTTCTTCTGACATAATACTGCCAAAGCTAGAGGCCAATTACCAACCAGCCTTCCATCTATATAGTCAACAATCCTGTGAACTCATGAGAAAGATGGGATATAATCGACAAAAGGCTCCCGACCTGAATCATGGAAAAGGATCTCATGCACATCTTTCTCTATGCCTTTCACACAACCAATCTCTTGTTGGTTTGCATTTCAGGACAAACACTTCATTTTGTCAAAGGAAGCCTTCCAAAAGTATGATCCGGACAAAGAGTTGCAATATAGTGTCCTTCAAACCTATATCCGAAGAAGAAGCCTCAACTGGTACCAGGTCATGGAGAATTTACCTGAGAGACTATTCAGAAGGTTAAGAAAGCCCTGCTCTAGCTCCGGAGGATCCTTCAGTATCATCTTCGCCTGCTATTAATGTTCCATCGACTTCATCACCTCCAGTGGAACCAACTCCTCCCAAACCGATGGCGGTCGACAAGGGAAAATAGCCTGTTCGCTTCGATAAAGTATTAAAGAAGACTCTACCTCTTGGACTTAAGAAGCCTTACAACTTTGATATATTGGCTCAACTGGCTAATACTCCAGTAAGGTTATCAATCTTTAAGCTCCTGTGTCTCTCAAGGGAAACTCGAAAAACATTGAGTGAAGCTTTGATGCAAGCCGACACTTGTCTGACACTCCTTAAGAAGCCAAAGAAGGAGCCTGTAACCTCCTTTCATTATCATAGTGTGATGGAGCTGATGCCCAACATCACTTTTACATAAGATGATATGCTGCTGGAAGATAATCGACATGACCGGCCTCTCTATTTTACGGGATATGTCGATACAATAAAGGTTGACTGCATCCTGATTGATCCAGGGTCTGCACTCAGTATCATACAAAAGACTCTACTAGATGCTCTGAAGATTTTTGTGCATAATATTTCCACAACTATCACGACAATCCTGGGATTTAATTCCGGTATAAGTGAACCCCTAGGAAAGATTTGCCTGAAAGTATAAATCAGCAATCTCTGTACAAAGGTCACCTTCTATGTGATCGACAATCATGGCTCCTATAATACCTTGCTGGGAAGACCATTTTTGCATGAGCATAACATCTTACCATCAACTCTTCATCAATGCTTCAAGTATGTGGACGCCAATGGAGAGGTCCAATAGGAGGTGGCTGATCTTAACCCCTTCTGGGGTATAAAAGTATATTATACTGATTCACGAATCTACAAAGAGGAATTCATGAAGGTTGTACTAGCCATGGATACTGAGAAAGATCAGAGTGACACTACAAATGATGTTCTCATAATCCCGATTAAAGGACGTACTTCTCGTCCTCAGTCTTCTCAGATATTAACCATCCATCTTTCCTCTCATGCTAAATATCCTTCTGTAGAAAAAATGGAACAGAGGGAGCTCATCTCTTCTGAGCCTCTTGTTATCGGCCTTCGTCGTAACAAGCCTCCTCCTTCTTCTTCTCCTTCTCCTCCTCTGGTTATCAACCTTACCAAACTTTCTGCTAAGGCCAAGAATCATGTAATAAATGATAATGTACAGATCAATAAAGTAGCATCTACTTTGTAGTATAATAATGTCGTTTATTATACTCGATGTTACTTAGAAATGCTAGATAACTTCGAACCACTTAGATTAGGAGTAGTTCAACCTCTCCAAGATGAAGTATTTCTTAAACCAGTGCAAGACTCCTTCTTAGTTCCTGTAATCTCCCTAAAATTATATATATTTATTTATTTAATTTATTATTGATTTATAGTATTTTAGGAATTTTTCTATGATAATTATGGTAATATTTGATATATCTATATATACTTGTATACTCCTTTGATCTCTCAGGAGGATGTCGTTATCGTCTATTATATGGTGTAGGGTGAGATGTTGCCTACGACCTACGACGCTGGAGTGAAAGAAGGTGGAATTTTTGTCTCCCTCGGAGTCCCAAGCCAGTCTGGCTTTCTGTTTCCAGAATTCTGTTTCAAATTTCAGCCGAGATTTGAGGATCGCCCTGGTGAGGTTGAGCATGGCTCGGTGCTCCTGTGATCTGTTCAAGGCGAATAGGATCTTTGCACGGGTCACATCATCCTCTGCCTTCTTAATTTCCTAGAAAATGTTACCGAAAGCGTTCTTGCTCCAATACGCCAGCACTTTCATTGTGGCTTTGAGCTTGGCAGCGACACGATTAAGAGGGTCGAGATCTGTAGATGCTCCCCAAGCGGTCACTACGATGTTCTTGAATTACGGATGGTGGGTCCAAAAGTCCTGGAAATGGAACGCTTTCTTGATTAGATTGGGGTTGCAGCTAATGCGAATAAGGAGGAGAGAGTGATTCGATTCAATGGTGTTGAGGTGGGATAGGTTGGAGATGAGGCGCTTGTCGTCCCAGCAGTTGTTTACCATGGCTCCGTCCAGACGGGAGTACTGGCATCTGGCGTCTTCCTGCATGTTGCACCAAGTGACTCGTTGCCTAAGAATGGCAGGAAAGACATGTGGGCTTTGAAAATGAAGGTGTTAAAGTCGTTTATTACCAATTGATGGCGGGGCCTACCACCTGACTTCTCTTCTCTACAAGAAATGGTGTTGAAGCCTCCGACGCAGAGACATAGAAGGCGGCTGTGCTGATGGTGGGTATCCAACAGACTGTCCCAAAGCACCTTGCGTTCGAGGATGTCACAACTTCCGTGCACTGCAGATAAGAGGGAACAGCACCTGAGGGTGGGGTGTTCGATCCAGCAAGAGAGTGTCTATCTGGAATCTTGAATGGAGCCAAATTTGATGTTGGAGCTGAAGAATATCCAAATGTCGTTGCACCTGGCTATCGTGGCCGGGAATCCAAGCTTGAGATTGAGAGCTTTTAGTTTTTTTGAGAGATTTTGGGTTCTATGATGATTAAAAGGTCTATGCGGTGAATTTTCTTAAGGCTGATAATTTTGTTAATGGTGGGTTTGTTGGCAAGCCCATGAACATTCCACGAAAGGATGTTAAGCATTGAGAGGGGAGGGGGTAGGGGGTAGTGTAGCTTTCCGGCTGATCTGCTGGTCATGGCCATAGACTTTTTGGCCTATTTTTTCTTTTTGTTGTTTGGTTTTCTGAGGATATTCGGGATGGCTTTCGAGTGGTCTTCCGTGTCCTTGTTCTGGCCGAAGGCGGTAGGTTCGGAGACTAGCTCTAGGAAGGGGGCCTCTGTCTCGATCTCTCTCAGCGTACTTAGGTGGTTTGAGGGGTCAAGGAAACATGCTTCCGAAGAAAGCTGTATTCTGATGGCTGAATCTGGTCCCAGATTGGCGACGGTGACTGCTGAGGGTAGGGGCAGTTCAACCTCTTCTGATTGAGGAAGAGGGGCCTCGGGCTACTCGAGGTCCAACCTCGCTGTGTCTCTGTGACACTTATCTGAGCTTTGACTCTGATCGCATTCCCCCTCTGCTATTCCTGCGAGGGCTACAATACCGAAAGAGTTATGAAGGTGTATGTCCTATGGTGTTGTTGATGAATGTGCCTTGGTGGGTTGGGGAGGAAGTGCACAATGTCCTGGGAGAATTGAGGATTACTATGGAAACTGGGAAAAGCCTCTCTGTCTGCGAAGAGGCTGTGGGAGTTAGGTGGGTATTGGATGGGTGTTGTAGGTTGAAAGTGAGCCTTCTTAAAATACGATGTCTTGCGAGGGGCCGTCTTCAGTTTCAGGTGGGCTTTGTAGCAGTGCTTGGTGATGTATCCTCTCAGCTGACTGTGTTTACAGTAAATGATGTTGTTGTCATACACCAACGCTTGGATGTGTGTTCCATTCCCGAATTGGAGCTCGATATGATTCGGAGGATCCGAGGACATATCCAGTTCCATACATATCTTGGCAAAATTTCCTTTAGAGAGGTTTCGGGTTTCTTCGGCCACGACCAATAGGGATCCGAAGGAGCTGGCTATCCTTTTGAGTGCCGCTGGAGCGAAGCAAATGTCACGCCCCGATTCGTTGAGTCATTTCTTCACATATTTTATCTCTTAGAATCGATCGTCCTCGCTTGGGCGTGATGCCGTACAAGTCTGGTATTGCACTTGTACAAGGCAAAGATGGTACATAATCGATTATCTTCAAATAGAAACACATCGCAGCAACAAAAGCAGACAAATTGAATTTGGTGAGGACAATCATTCTTATCGAGTAGAAACACACCAGTTCTTTATAGCAGCGGAGAATAAAGGATAACTTGAAGTCACACAAAGATATATAGAACTTATTCTCTTTATTGATAATTGAAGAAGAGTACAAGACTTGTATTGAAACACAATGTTTACAACACATCTCACTTTACAATGAAAGCCAACTGAACAATGCTATACAGCTTACATTTGATACATGGATACATTGGATTACAACTCGATACACTGACTTGGCTTATAATCTCACTGGTACAACTGATTATAATGTTCCATACATTATGCCCTTTATAAACAGAAGACATTATCTTTTGTAAGGAGAGCTTCTGTATGCCCAACAAATCTTCGATGCCGCAGAACCAATCAAGCCAAATCTTCGTGTGTAAAATATTCCAAGCACGAGCACCTGCCCACAAAACGTGGGTCAGCACATCATCTATGTACTGGCGAGCAGAATCCAACCCACTCGCATAAACCAACATTTAAGTGATCATTTAAGCAAGCATTTATTAGAATGATCTTTCTACTTGGGGCCTAGCATCAGTTTACAGTTCATGGGCAATAATCAGAGTGAAGCATGTAAACATATTCTTAGCAATATTCATGTAGATTTATCATTATAGCATTCTTGGTGTTATCATACAAAGGCGTCATTGAGGCATCATTAACATTAACATCTTAAACATGTTATGACAATTCTTACTTCAAGCATCATTTAGCATAGATGTTATGTTTGAGCACTGTTTATAGCAAGGCATCTTTCTAGCATACTGAATGAAACATGTTAAGCAGGCAAGTTAAACCAACTTATACAATATCACAATTATGTGGTTTCTTACCGATAGTCGACTTTTCGTACCTGCATCAAATACAGGTTATCCGATATACTTACTCTGCCTGCACAAAACATTCATTAGCATGTATCCCGACTACATGGTCACTGGTGTTGTTAAACCATATGGACTCTTTTCATTTCATTTCATTTTAAGATAATGCGGTCAGCATAGTAGGTGGCGTGCCTCTATGCCACCCCGCCTTATCCGTGCTCCTATAGCACTCATCATTATTTCCTCCTAGGCCGAATCGGTCCCCAGGGCCCTAGGAACCGTTTGAGGAAATTATTACTCAAACCTTGTATACAAGTTGTCCATGACCATGCGAATGCGTGTCCGACTCGATTGTGAACATAATCGCATGGTAAAATATATTAAGGAAAGTAAAGGCAACAGTGCATCATTAGTCATATTCAATGACTTATTCATTTTATCATTACCATCATTTCATTTGGTGATCTCAACGATCCCAGCTTTATTATTTCTCATTCATTACTTCATTGCAACGTAACTCATATCATTCCTTTCTTAAGAGGAACTTAACATTCATTCATTTCTTATAAGGGACAGGCAGCATTTCATATTCTTGCAACAGTTATAGAGAGAGTATATGATTCTAGTGTCTCATTCAGTTCATTGGGTCGATAGCATAGCCAGTTCATTTCTTTATTTTATCATTCACAAGGCATCTCATTATTCAAGTGTTTTACCGTTTCAGCAGTATTAAACATAAGGAACAATGTTATCAGTTCAATCTCAGGCATCGAATTATATTAGCAGTTCAATGTGTTGTACATTTCAATAATTCTCAGCATATGGATCTTTATTATTTAGCAACTAACATATGGGACATTTAGGGGCAGTTTATAGCATTTCAATACTTCATTTATTAAGCATGAAGGAGTACGGAGGAGGAAGGACAGTTCTACTCACCCAAAATTCTACTAAGCGTAGCTCCACCAGCGAGCCACATTCCAATACCCATTCCGTCTAGCCAGCTAAGAGAGACTACATCAGTCTCAATTCTCTCGATTCCCAACATAAGTCACGGTCCAATATTATGATCCCATCCAATAAGCCAACCAAATGCCTCGTGCGGAGCGGGGCATTACAGCGAACTAGGGGCAAATCAGGGAGGGTGATCCATGCCGGTATGATGGTCGAGTCAACCTTGGGATCGAAATTGGGGGACCATTTGACGATTTTTATTCTATGTGAACCAACAGTTGTGGTGCCTCTCGCCCAAACGGCAGAGTAGTCTGTTCCGGAGGAGAGGTAGAGGAAACAATATTTGAGGTCTAGTGGGGCCACCTAATAAGCTGCAACGATCCCCCATCCAGCGATGGCATCTCGAATAGTGGTGAGCTTCGGACAGCTCGTCTGGAACTTTAAGACAAAAGTCTTCAAGAATCTGTCGACGAGAGAAGAGGTCACTTCTAGGGAGAATGGGATTTAGCTGGCTTGTCCGTCTGACGGGGCCTGGAACTCGACGTCACGGAGTTCTATGTCTACCCACAGGGGGGGTCGAGTGAGGTAAGCGGTCAGGCCTCAAGGCGTCCGCGAAAGAAACCTTCTTGGCTGGCCTGTCTGCCCGAGCCGGAGGGAGTGCTGGAGGTTGAGAGAGGGGGAAGACCATAGAGGGAGATGGAGCCTCTGTCGAACCGCTATGCGGACAAAGGTGTTATGTGCTCGAGGTTGAGGGTGCATAGCACCCGCCGAAAGCGTCATGCACCTCCGTTGGAGCAGGATTGTTCGGACAAGCCCCTGGAGGGGCCAATGTAAGCGCATAGGGTGGCATAGTAGGCGCATATGGAGCCGACCTGGCTCAGGAAGCGTAGCCCGAACAACGCTGAGCAGTTGGCCAGGAGCCTAGGCCCAAAGGGGGGTGCATGGATGGAACGCAAGGGCTGGGCGCATAACTCATTCCTGCGATGACATATGGGCCTATCGCGAGGGATGTGAGACTCGCCTGCTCGGAGAGGGCGCATGCACCTACCGCGCATAGGCCAGATGCAAAGGGCCCTGGACCCGCTTGCTCGAAGAGGGCATATGCACCGTCAACAGGGACTTGGGCACATGACATCCTTTCTGCAGGAACCGGGGAGAATGGGAGCGGGAACGATGCCAATTTCGAATTTGAATTCGAAATCAAAATCGAGTGGTTCATAGTGGGGAGGTGGCAGGAAAGCATGGGGATCGAGGTTGTGATGCCGCTACCGATACGAGGCTACCGGAGAGAGGGAACGACTCCCTGTGCGGTCGGGGGGGCGCCGGTGGGCAAGCTGAGCTTGCATGCCAGGTCGGCTAGAGCGATGCCTACGGCGGCCAGCTGCTCCGTCGACCATGCCGGCGCCGGGCGTCTGGATAGAGGAGGCCGTCGGAGGTGGATGCGACTGCCCGGGCTGGACCACCGGCTGCCGGCAAGAAGCGAGGGAAAAGGCGGAGGAAATAGGGGTGTCGGGGAGAAGTAGAGAGGGAGTCCCTATTCCGGCGACGATGCACCGGCCTGTCGCGACCGCGCGCACCCTTTCCGGTGCTGCGCTCCGGCGGGCGCGAAGCGGCTAGCGGAAGAGAGAGGAGGTGGAGCCTTAGCAGCGGAAGGAGGAGCCTTCATATCAGAAAAAAGTTATCATATATGTGTGTGTGTGTGTGTGTGTGTGTGTGTGTGTGTACTGAATTATATTTATATCGTTTAAACATTTTTATTTTAAGTTTTATAAATTTCTAGTAATTAATGAGAGCACATATATATGTGTGTATATATACATATCAACTTATATACTTATATGTATATAAGTGTTTTGTAAAAAATTTAAAAAAAAACTTTTGCTATTGTTCACAATGTGAACAGTAGCCACCCCTAACCCGAACCCCTGTTGTTCCCCGCAAAAAACCGAGCAAAAAGAAAAGGATTTCAACTTTTAATTTGAATGAAAATCCAAACTAAGATGTCCTCCAATCTCTTCTTATGAAACCAAATCAAATTATCCATAGGATTTTATCAACCCGGATTTGAACTTGAATCGAATTGGATTGATAAGGCCATCTCGGATTTTGAGATCCGATTATACACCGGACTCTCAAAAACTGCAGGGGGACTCTAAACTTACGATTTACCTAGAATTTCTTAACCCAAAGCAAGCGTCGACCATAGGCGCCCTCTCTCGCCCACCTGCAACCGCCGGAGCAGCGCCGGAGACCCCCCAACCTGCGAAAAACCGACAACAACAGAGTTTTCTCTGTTCGAGTACACAGACAGGTACTCTCCTTTTAATAAATTTTTCTTCGAATCTACTCATCCGATTTGTGATATGTGAACTGCTATAAAGACCATGTATGACCCTCTTTGAGATCCTCAGATGAATCTCGAAATGACTCTCTGACGCGCTCGAAAAACCGAGGCGAAGTCGGCCCCAAACCTGTTCTAAAACAGACAGTGAGCTATCCTAAAACCCCGACTTGGAAGTCAAATTCCAAACCAAACACTTTGAGTTTTCAAAAACAAACTTCAAACAGAGGAAAACAACATATACGAGAGTAGAACCCAACTTGTAGAACTTAATTTCGTTAATTATGAAGAAAGTTATTTGATTTCGAATTTGCGAGAAAAGCTGCTTTTAGAATATAAAGATTTCATAAAAAAATTCTCGATACGGCATGCACCCCGACAAATCGGGCGTTGTGGTCGTGCACTATATGCATCGAAAGACGCATATGGATGTTGCTGACGTGTGGGAAGTGACGGAACTCGATTTTGTTGTGCGTGCGGGATGAAATCAGTACGTATCCGTCGAGATACCCTGTATCGATGTTTTGTAAACTTGATCATAACTTCGTGCACGTTCGTCAGATCAACGCAAATCTTACGCCAACAGGACCGTATCTATTTTCTTGTCCTATATGCCAAGTTTGGTCTGATTCTAAGAAGGTTGATCTGAACGCCAAATTGGTGGGCCTGCAACTCGACCCAACGGGCGATTTTTTGCATGGCTCATCGGAATCCAAAATTGTACATGCCATTGGGTTTGTCTCTTCAAACCGAATCTGTAGGCATAAAGTTTGACGACTTTAGAGACCGTAGACTTTCGCACGTATTTCGGTACAAAATGAGTACAACGATGGACAGTATTTTGACCCGAAATTACAATTTTGCCCCTATTCTAGAATTTGACTTTTGGACAGGCATTTTCTAGGTATATCACTTATTCCGAGTATGTTCTTGATGTATGTTTCAGCATCCAGAGTTGTTTGGAGATCGTGACATTTCTTTTGCTGACTTTGTGATTCTTGGAGTTGCCACCTTCGCACCCAGGCAAGATACCTTGCCACCTTACTCTGTAATCTACATATTCTTATTTTTAGTTGTTATTTTCTGTATTTCTCATTTGTTATTATAAACTGTGCGTCCAAGTCATACTTGGGTGCAAGCAACTCTATCAGTCGTTTTCTTGCTTCTATTTATTTCTCTTGCATTGACTTAGTCTAGGACCACCCATTGTTGATGAGGTATTGATATATCTCATACGGCCTTGACACTTGCTTCATCACATGTTGTGAGTCACATGTAGGACACGTAACCTCGTAGTCGGCTGGCCACCGATACGTATGGAGCATGCGAGGATAGGAGTAACTGCCAATAGAATTGCATGCTAGAAGACTTAGCGGTTATTAGAGGTTCATATCAGTCGTGGAGATGATGATACTAGGCATGGGGTAGGAAGAACAATACCTAACGTATGGGCTTCTTTGCACTTTCCTGATTACCTGTGCGCTCCTTCGGAGACGCAGGCTCCAGTTGCCCTCTGACATTTCCTAGAACGTTACGGACGTACCCTTGCACATGGTGCCCTCTGACGATCTTCAAACGTTATAGACATAGGCCCTTGGTGCCCTATACGGGGACTATGTTGATCTCATCTACAGTCAGGGCTCATGCGTCGAAGGATTGTTTCTCAAACTGCATATTCACAATAGGCTGGTCAGGAACCCTATTGCATGCATCCCCTTTTCTTTTATATTATATATCACAGTTTACATGGCATGGTTTTTTCTTGTATCTTGCTACATTCCGCTGAGGACCTGGTTATCTCTCCAGGATTAGACGACTTCCTGCAAGAGTACGGAGCTGCTTGGGATCCTTCATACATTGATGACGAGGCTATTCCTACTGATTTTTAGTCTATTCTTTTTGAGACATTAGTGGATGTTTTTACATCTTTTTTCTTTATATTTTGTAGACGTTGGACTCCGATCTTAGGAGACTATTTTATAGCTGTTTGTAGTGATGATGTTCACCCGACTATATTTTGATACACTCATTTATTATCTGGACTCTATTATCTTCTGTGTTGAGCTGTGATGAGATTAGATTATATTATTCTGGCCTGTGATGATTTATTATACAGCTTATGTACGTATACGAGGATTCCATATATTAGAGTATTCTTCGTATCTGTGCAGCTGGCATGTTCACGTACTCGGTTCTACGTATTTTGGGGCTGGGGCGTTACATATTTTTGTGGTGGCCCATGCAGGTCAGAAAATTTGGTGGGTTACATGACTATGCCCGACAAGCCTGTATATAGAAAAAGAAACAATATCTAATCCAGAACTACAATCTCCCTTGACTTTTAATCTTTTTCGAAACTCCATTGATTATTTGATTTTCCATAAATTTAACCTCTCCTAATATCGCCCTGTTCTTTTTCGTGCCAACAGTATGAATCCAAGAAGCGGATGCACTTCTGACTTGGTCCTCACATCTCGTGAAGAGGCTACCCAAGAGGAACAAATCCTCTGATGACTCTGGTGACATCATACCAGCCAAGAAAGTAGTATCCTACTACGACGTCGACGATAGTGCATCCAGAGATTGCGGCACCCCCAGTCAGCCAGGCTGACAGACCCCTACCATGCCATCGAAAGGGAATGTACCACTACCTCCACCACTACCATTCCTTCAGCAGTTTCCACCACAATCGAGACCTCATATGCCTCTACCACCGACCGATGGGAGCCCTCATTTCCAGTTCATATATGCCATTATACAGGCTCAGTGGCAGCAGATGGAGCTGATGAGATAGACTATGATGACAATATTGGCTAGACCTCTACCTCCACCTCCGACGCTTGTACTAGCACCAGCACTGGCTCTGCATCCTTATGAAGTCTCTATCAAGAACTTTACAGACATGAACCCCAAGACCTTCAGAGGAACAGAGAAGCTACTAGAGGGGTCATAATGGCTTATAAGTACAGAGAAGTTATTGAAGGCATCCAGTTGCCCGCTCGAGATTGGATGACAGCAGTGGATCTACTACTACAGGATAATGCCCAACATTGGTGGAAGGCAAAAGAAAGACGACAAGGCACTGAGATCACTTGGAAGGAGTTCTATGATCTATTCTATGAGTGATTCTTTCCCATCCATGTTCGAGACTGTCTATACGACCGGTTCCTTCACCTGAAGCAAGAAAATATGACAGTTGATGAGTATGACTCGAAATTTATCGCTTGAGTAGATTTGGCACAGGATTGATTCCGACAGAGCTAGAGAAGGCAAAGATATTCCATTAGGGGCTCACACCGAAGCTCAAGTCTTATACGACTACACAGTCTCGAGTCTTCCATTCAGCTGTCTTGGAAGAAGCTCGTGCTCAGGAGATTCTTTGCAAGGAGCAGCAGCAGACATCGAGATGCCATACACCAGCAGTTGTACCAGCTCGAGCTACTCTGGAAGGACCTATCAGGAGGCCCACAGGATAGCACCAACAGAGTCCTTCACCTTATTAGAAGCACGTTTGCATTACTCGAGGGAAAGCGTCAGGCAGTTGGAGTACGCTAGCGTCATCAGAAGCTTGATATACGCTACTACTTCCACAAGGCCTGACATAGCTTTTGCAGTGGAAATGCTGAGTCGGTTCACTAGCAATCCAGGCGTTGAGCACTGGAAAGCTGTGAAGCGTGTTATGAGATATCTCAAGAAAACTCAGACATATGCACTTTTCTACAGCGGAGATCCGTCAGTAGTGGAAGGCTTCAGTGATGCTAGCTGGGGTTCAGATATGAAGAGCGAGTATTCAACCGGTGGATTCGTATTCGCCATGGACGGAGCTGCTATATCGTGGAAGTCAAAGAAGCAGACTATATTATCTCGCTCCTCTATGGAATCTTAATTCTTTGCATTGGATGCTGCTGCAGATGAAGCAGAGTGGCTTCGGGAGCTCATGTATGATCTTTCGGTGGTTGGAGCTCAGATACCGGCAATACCGATATACTGTGACAACCAGGCGGCAGCAGCAGTGGCATCAAATGATCTCTTCAACGGGAAAAAGAGGATTGTGCGGTTGAAGCACAGGGCAGTACACGATCTTATCAAAAGAGGTGTAATTGCAGTGGTTGATGTTCGGAGTCAGGCGAACCTGGCAGATCCATTCACAAAGGGCCTCAAGCGCCAGTTGGTCGATGACACAGCTTATAAAATGGGCTTGAAGGCATTCTGATAATGTGTCTTTGTAGTCCTACCATAAAGTTTTATGCTATTAGTTCAAAAAAAAATCTACTAGGTATCTAACTTTTGGTTCAAAGGAGGATCACTGACTGGGAAACTATCAGGTAACAGTAGGTACTTGTTCTCTGGAACATAGAAGGGATACGGACCCATAACCACTGTTGTCTACTATTTATTTTTTCTGCGGAAAAAATAGATCCTGTGGAAGGTTGGCTTAAACGCCTTAATGAGTTCTCAGGCAGAGTGAATGCCTGGTGTGCATTACAGGAAGCACGGTAGAGCAGCACTACAAGGAGTGAAACTCCATACTATAGAGGGATGACTCCACCATGAGGTTCCCAGGTAGGGGTAATGCCTCGGCTTTGTAAGCTAAGTCATAGCGGCGTAGCACCGCAAATAGGCAGGTAGCCTAATGCTGTATGACATAATTAAAGAGTTGTAGACAGCACTACAAAGGGAAGGATGGCCCCATGTTATAGTGGCACGATACCACGATGAGGTACCCAGGTAGGGATAAAGCCTCGGCATTGCAAGCCATCTCGTTGCGGCGTAACACCGCAAGGAAGCCTTAGGCTTCATGCTGGGTAGTTTGGCACTACAAAGAGGCTTGTGACCTCATGCTACAGTAGTATGACACTACGATAAGGTTCCCAGGTAGGGATAATGCCTCGGCTTTAGGCCATGTCATAGCAGCGTAGCACCGCAAGGAAGCGCAAGGCTTCATGCCATATCTCTTTAATAAAGAACTCACCTATAGTGTACGGAAAGAGATATCAGGCCGTCTCTTGAGGGTAAACTTGTAGACGCCCAAAATTATACACTAAAACCAGGCTGCCACAAGGCCTTCAATGTGCAGCCAGAAGCACAGTTGATGTCATTATGGGAGTACGAAGAATTGCAGTTATGGTACAGAATTCAAGGCTTAGTCCATTCTTATATCATGCTGTTATTTAACCTATGCGGGAAGATTCAAGTCGTAGTGACATCTCTCCTAATGCATGATGGACAGTCACTGTGGGGAACGCTCAACCCATATATTGAGATATGTGGAGGATTGTTGGTGTTTTTGCCTTTAGACTAGAAAAGATAGTCCCACATCGGCTACATCAAATGGTGAGTATCTCAATATAATGCATTGCTTGTGTTGAGGTGTGCATATGAGGTGTAGTGGGGCACAAATTTGTGCCATGTGGAAGTATTTTCCTAGAAGGAAAAAGGATTAAATCCAACAAGGATGCAAGTTAATTTTTGTTGTGCGGACTCGGACTCGGACACGGACTCCAGGATGTCTCGTGCATGCACGGGAGTGTTCGGTGGGTAGGCGTGGACTGGCACACTTCTATGTTGATTGTGGGATGATCTAAAATATCAAACTCTATTTTTGAGTATTGGTATTTTAGTCCCACATCGGATAGGAGAAGAGCTGAAGTCTCAACTCCACTCTATAAATAGAGCCCCTTGGCCTCTTTTGAAAGATGCACCAAGAAGAGAGTTGAGGGAGTCTGTTAAGTCCAGAAAGCCCGTTCAAGTCTCAAATATTGACTTACGAGCGTTCCAGAAGTTCTTCGTGAACTTGCTGGTTCCTGGAAGCTATTCGTGCTTGTGTGGGGCGAATAAAGCTTTGAGCAACGGTGGTTCATTCACCCCAGCATCTCATTCTCGCCTGCCATCGCTGTTGTTGCCTTTTACAGTAACTTCTTTTTAGAATCTCTACTGCCGATAGTTGCTTGCACAAAGTCTCTTTAGATTTTTTGTGTATTACGTAGAATCTTTTTAGATCCTCGTAATTCAGAATCCTCCAGGATCTCTGTTGCACATCTTCTTTAAGGTGCTAAATTTGAAACGTTGTGTGTACAATTGTTTCAGTTTCAGAATTTTCCATCAAAAATTGTGCCTCGGCACTAACAAATTTTGTGTTGGTGAATACAAAAGAAATATTTTGAGGCCTGGTGCGCTAAAAAGGAAAGAAGATGTATATATTTGGAATATTTTTTGAAATGTAATTAAAATGAGGATATATTGATGAAGCAAAAGCTGAAAAAGGAATTATTTTTGAAATGTAGTTAAGATGGTGATATGTTATGCAAAGGCTGAAAAAAGAGATATATGTGTAATTAAGATGGTGTGATATATGGAACTGGAAATTATGAATGAAATGTTTCAAATGTTATAATGTTTGTGTTGTTCTAGAAATTATGTATATTTGTCCCATACATGACATTTTTTTTTGTTTTTAATTGCAAAACCGTTTTAAAAACGTTATGTATATATGGCCTTGTTATAACACTTCGACATAAACTTGTTATATATATTGTGTCTTTAATGTCAATTGAAAATTTGATGTTATATATAATTGTGCCTTTAATGTTGGTTTAAAATGTTGTGTTATATATAATAGAACTATTCATATCATTTTCAAACAGAAAATGTCATATAAGGTAGAACCATTCATAACGTTTTTTATAAACATTTATAACACCCGTTTTCATCACGGTTGCTGGTGTAAAAAAACGTCATAAAATATCATATATGACATTTTTTACCCGACATAAAAAGGTTTTTTTTAGTGATTAATTTAGTTCATGTCCACTAGAATTTAGTTACTAAGTCTATAATAGCTTAGGTTGAGTTGGAATACGATTTGACTCTTTGGTAGGGCTATTTCAATGCACAAGTAGCCTAGTGTATCTCACTAGACAAAGTTTACCTAGAAATTATCCTAGTATTTTATTGGTTTAGGGAGTGTATATGGATCCAATTTGAACCGACCCGCACCCAGTGTAGGTGCACGAGAAGTGGGTACGTCCAGCCAATGCCGCAGTGTCGGCGGGTAGAACGATGTGCTAGGTCACATACATCTAGCACAGTATAATATACATGTACAAGATATACTCTCTAATCGGAGGACAATACAGAAGGTACAACTCAATCATAATTCTAAGATGGAAATAACATGATAAGATAGATATGAAATCTCAAAAGAGAAATACAAACAGAAGAAAATAAGTCCAAGTGTTTAAACAACACCAATATCTCAACATCCAAAATAATACAACTCAAAAATCAAACACAAATGAAATAAGATACGTAGCCTAGTAGTCTAGCCTAGGCAATGGGGTAGTAACATCTGCTACTACTGGATCATGCTGAGGGTCTAGGTCGCAAGTGTCATCTAGTCCAGCTCTGTAATAGGTGGGGCATAACTCCTCCTTATCCTCTGTAATATTTTCAACAGATCCAGTCAGAACATGAGCGAATGCATAACTCTCACACAATGCATATCATGGCAGAAAATGTAAAGCAAGCTATAGAATCAGATACATAAAATGCTGTAAGAAATGTACATAAAGAGTAAGAGAGATGTCTCAAAATAGGAAATATATATATGAAAGTAGGACTGTAAGTAAATAATATAAGTGATTTAGAGCACAAGATGGTTATATAATCGGGTTAGGTTTGCACATGATTATTCTAAGGTAAATCCATTATACGTGAGGGTATAACAGAAATGCACATGATTATACTACTTGGAATTAACTACATAATCACTTCTACTCTCATGTACCCAATCAATACACAAGGATCTAGTCAAGTTATGTTATTGCACATAAAAGTTTTATACATGAAGCACATGTAAACATGAGAGTACATGAGAGAACATGAGTGTACATGCATGAATAATGAGAGCACAAGGAGTACATGATGCTCGTGAAAAACATATTACATGAAGTAGCCGATGCACCCGAGGGGGATAACATCTCATGAAAAAATCTATATAGTACCAATCCATGATAATAATGTGACAACATCAAGTAAAGTAGTCTAGAGCAAGAATATAAGTCCTAACAAGTATAAAACGATCAGAGAATATACTCGCCTGATATCCTGAATGACTGAGAGAATAGATATCCGAACTGGATTAACTGAGTCCTATTTAGAACAACACAGGTTACAATGTATCCAAGATGTAATAAATGAAGTTTATAATACATTCTACATGATTCTAGGTCATTCTAGGTCAAAGTCAACACTTGGTCAACTTTAGTCAATATTCTAGTCAAACTAGTAAATTAGTTTAGGGTTTAGTCAAACTCAAGTCTACAAGACAAAACAGGCCTATAGGGTCAAATATAGTCTAACCAAACTCCTACGTGTATATATATATATATATATATATATATATATATATATATATATATATATATTTTATATATATAAAATAATATATATATATATATATATATATATATATATATATATATATATATTATTTTATATATATAAAATATATATATATATATATATATATATATATATATATATATATATATATATATAATATATATATATATATATATATATATATATATATATATATATATATATATATATATATATATATATATATATATATATAAACATAGCCTATATAGGATATCTATATAACATATTCCATATATATGCTATATACTATATATAACATAGTCTATATACATACATTATCTATATAGGAAAAAGGGGGTAAATGAAAAAGTATAAATGTGTGTGTGTATAGTGTGTGTGTGTGCGTGTGTGAGTGTGGTACTGTGAAGAGGTTAGAAAACCCCAACCTGGAAATAACCTCAGGTAACAACCGTAAGCTAAAGCAAAAGCCAACTCATGAAACACATATATATACAAAGAAGTTATATATATATACTAACTAATATATGGAGATTATATATATATATATATATATATATATATATATATATATATATATATATATATATATATATATATATATATATATATATATATATATATATATATATATATATATATATTATATAGGAAACTGTACATATATATAGATGATATATGAAATTATAACATCTAACCTATTGTAAACTATATCATCTAACCTAGGGTTAGGGTTTAGTTCAATGGTAGGCTAAGGGCCTTTCCTCAAGTGAAATCTAAGCCTTCTAGCTAAAGGCCCAAGTAAATTAGGGTTTCAAGCTAAATGTCTCATTTAGCTATAATATCTAGATATCTCTAATCTTGTCATCTAGTTAGAAACTTCAAATTAAATATCTAGGCTTATGACTAACATCTAGATTAGAATAATTCCAGGTTAAGGCCTAATATATTAATTTATCAAAATTCAAATTAAGCACAAAGTCACAAATGACAAAAACACCATTAGGCTAAAAATATGGTAGTGACAAGTCTACCCTCCTTAAAATAATTTCGTCCTCTAAATTAAAGACGAAACCGAACATATGGGAAGGATAGACAATCATACCTCATTGTCCAAAAAGATAAGCGTATCGCTCGCGCATCTCATCCTCCCTCTCCCAGGTAGACTCTTCAGGAGAATGATACCTCCATGCGACATGAACCAAGGCTATCGTCTGGCTTCTTAGTACCTTCTCCCGTCGATCTAGAATCTTCATAGGCTGTTCTGAATAACTAAGAGTAGGACCCACCCCTATCTCGTAATAATCGAGTACATGGCTGGAATCTGCCATATACCGTCTCAACTGCGATACGTGAAATACGTTGTGGACTCCCTCTAATGCAGGTGGAAAGTCTATCCTGTAAGCCACATCATCGACTCTTCCGCTGATAATGAAAGGTCCGATGAAACGCGGGCTAAGTTTTCTACCTCTACCAAAGCGTATAATACCACGTGTTGAAGATATCCTCAAGAATACCAGATCTCCAACCTAGCCCAAATATGGTCTCAAACTTAGATATAACAATCACATGATCAACAAAATCATAAAATCACAAAATCAAACAAAATCCTAATCCTAAATCTAAGATGTACCTCAAACTCCAAAGGTCTGCGATAGCTGTTGGCCCAATGTCGTTGTCTATCCTGCGCCACATGAAGTCGATCCCTGATGAGCTTTACCTTCTCGGCTGCGTCTACAACCATCTTAGGTCCCAATAAAGTTCGCTCTCCAACATCATCCCAGGACAAGGGAGTACGACATCTATGCCCGTACAATGCCTTGAATGGTGACATCTCAATGCTGGCCTGGAAGCTGTTCTTGTATGCAAACTCCATCAAGTACAAATAATTCTTCCAGTAACCTCTAAAGTCTAAAACACAATTCCGTAGCATGTCTTCGAGAGTCTGAATAGTCCTCTCTGACTGTCTGTCCGTCTGAGGGTGGTATGCAGTACTAAACTTGAGCTGGATACCCAAACTAGTATGCAGACTCTGCCAGAAATGGAAAGTAAAGTGACTATCCCGATTCGAGATAATGCTTACCGGAACTCCATGCAGTCTGACAATCTACCTCATGTACATGTTTGCTAGCCTCTCCGTAGACAAATCTACTTTGAATGGCAAGAAGTGGGATGATTTGGTCAACCTATCTACGATGACCCAAATTGTGTCTTTTCCTCCTGGTGTACGCAGTAATCCTGAAAGGAAGTCCATCGTGATATGCTCCCACTTCCACTTTGGAATGGACAATGGTTGTAACAATCCTCCTGGCCTCTGCCTCTCTGCCTTTACCAGCTGACAGACCAAACATCTGGCTATGAAGCGTGCTACCTTCCGCTTCATCCTATACCACCAGACATGCTCCTTCAGGTCTCTACATATTTTGTTGGCACCTGGATGCATAGAATACTAAGAACGGTGAGCCTCTTGCATAACCTACTCTCAAAGGTCTCCACTGGGCACACATAGTCTGGAACCATGCCTCAATGTGCCATCCTCTATAATTACAAACTCTTCAACCAGTCATGCTCGAACCTGCTCTCGGATACATCGCAGAGCTACATCATCAAAATGATTCAACTTGATCCTCTCCATCAAGGTCGACTGAATTTGTAGTCCCCACATCTGTATCTCAACTCCTGGCACTATCACATCAATGTCCAGGCTCTCCAGATTTGCTAACTATTGACGAACTGCCATCAAACACATGGCTACTGGATATCTGCTCAAAGCATCGGCAACCACGTTATCCTTTCCTAAATGGTACTGCAGTAAAATATCGAAGTCCTTCATCAACTCCAACCATCTCTTCTGCCTCATATTGACACTACACCAAAAGAGGAATTTTCCAACACATTTGTTTTTCAATTACTAACGGTTTTTTGACATTACTAATTACCAACGATGAAAAACCGTTAGGAATTCAAAAAACCATTACGAAAAATGACAAAAAATAAATTTTAATATTAGTAACACACAATATTTATTTGGTAACACTTAAAACCCGTTAGCAAATTAAAGGAAAACTAAAAACAAAGTCATCATGTGCCATTCACATGATAAGGAAGTATTATTGAAGCATCATACTTATGCCACCTCTCATTTCCCTCCCGTGCCCACCACGAGCCCTCTCCACTTTTCTTCTCTCGTCTCTACGAATGTCGAAGCTGCTCTCCTGTATTCCTCGACGACAACTGGCAAAGTTGACAAGCAATCTCTCTCTCCCAGTCACCAATTAGAACACTATTGTCGACACTGACAGGTTCATGTTCTTCTTTTTTGGCATAGGAATCATCAGATTTGGGTTGCGTTTCTTCTCATTCTCATCAATCGAGGGATTGTTGGAGGAGTTAGGGAATCGAGCCTCCGGAGGGATTTACGGAATTAGGGTTTCAAAGGAATTTAGGAAAATTAGGGTTCGAAGAAATTTGGGAAACTTGGGTTACATATTTTCGTCAGTATAACAAATTAGGGTTCAGAGGAATTAGGGAAACGAAGAATTTAGGAAAATTAGGGTTCGAAAGAATTTTTGCCATTAGTATAGCAAATTAATGTTATGATATTTGATTATGACTACAACAATTCCAACTCCAGGAATCTTCTTTGTGAAGATATGGGGCTTTTGAGCACCAAAGAGCTTGAGCAACTTGAAAGACAATTCAATTCTTCTTTAAGGCAAATATATGCAAGGTCCCATGTCTTTTGATTTTGTGAACTTTTTGTTCTCTATTCTTAGAGTGAAATAGACATCCTGGGCAAAATTCTCAGTTCAATTCTTTCTCTGTGCCTCTCAACGCATCGAGTTCTGGAGACACCCTCTTCATGTATTTTTCTCGCGAGTTGAACACATGAGAGCATAATCTGCACCAACAATGACAAGGTACATTTCTTAGGTATGAACAATAATTTCATGAGCAACAATTCAAACATAGATCCTTAATCCTTTTGAAATGAGTTTTTTGGACTCTACATTTGATCAAATATTCCATATCCTTGAAGTTGATGGAAAGTATTTTTTGCATCTGTGATGTCTGTGTGAAGTAATTTGTTTTTCTCTAAGGCTTCTCATTCCTATCAAATGCATTAAATTATTCGGTTGGCTCAAGCATTTTAAACTTTTCTATATGGATTCAATTTACTGCTTGGCTCAAGCATTTGAAAACTTCATTCTATATGGATTCAATTTACTACTAAATGAAAATGATTCTGGCATGGCTCATTTTTTTGAATTTTTAACCAATTATTTGCATTCAGTGTTGGCTTAATTTTGGCACGTGTACTATCTTGTTATACAGTTTAACTGACAGCCTTCTTCTTTAGCCACCTTTTTATGCAATGTTATAATACTCAGTAATTTCTATTATGTGTTTCATATTGTAGATTTTTAGTCAATTGGGTTGGTAATTTCTAAAACCAGTTCTTTTTATAGTGCCAAATCTTTCCTAGTGCTTGAACGGATATGAGAAACTTGCGGGAATTAGTCAAAGAAGATTAATGGGATATGAAGGCTCATGTTTACTAAATATGGAGGATAAATGGATGGCTGAGATGAGTTTCAAGGGTCTATCCACTGATAAAATCAGTAGCTGATCAGAATCGACACAAAAATGGACGTGAAAGTGACATCCACACATTGTACAGACACGTTTGCAGAACTTGTCAAAAATATGGCAAGAGCAAGAAATTTTCTTCCAACTTTTCTACTGTGTCATCATCAATCAGGAACTTTTAGTATATGCAGTGGGTCATAAACTTATTGAGCAAGATCTTTTATTGATTGGTTGTGAGGCTTCAGATGAATTATATTCTATATTTCTAATGTGGATCCCTAATTTTCCTCGTTTCCAATGTTATTTTTGCAGACTATTCTTCTGTTGGTCAAGTATATTTAATTAAGTAGAGTAATATTGCTAGTTTATTCATGTGATCTAATTCTCTTCTGATGGTTGCTGATGGTAGCAGGCAAAGGAAAGTTGTAGGGCATAAGTAATTGATCTGCCTTGGTTATGAAGGAATTCAGAAAGGATTTGACAAGAATAGGTATATTCCTCGTTTATAGGAGCATAGTTATACCTAATTACTTTCAACATTCAATTAATAAAAATTATCATTTTTAGGCTGCTTTAGAGTTTGACTCTGTGGGCTTCCTCTTTGACGCATCTTAATTTTCTGAAGAATTTTATAGCTCCTATAATTTCATCGTTCTTCAAATTTTTGTTTCTTTGAAGAATCTTTTACTTGGAAGCTTCAAAAGTTTATGAGTTTTGTGCGGTTAAGGCATTTCCTTGAACAGTGACCGAGTAGAAGATGGGAGCGGATCTGATGTCCTTAAGCTAGTTCTATCACATGTTCTTAGCATTTAATAACTCTTACTTTTTGTATTTATAATTATTGTTAAGGTCTTTGAGAAATCAGATTACTATATTGATGAATCCATTAATTATCGGCTATGGAAGTGTTTGAAAAGGTAGATTTTTAGCCATGTTAGACATGTGAAGCATATTAAAAGTGGTTGTTTGATATTGCTTCTTTTAATTGTTCATGCAAATATGTATTGCCATGTAACATTTGATTGGTAAAATATTTACTTGGTTCATATTTTCTTTTGTTACACAGTGCAGGTACAAAGTATGCTAATTTGCCTTAAACATTGTACAATGGAGTTGGCTTAATCGGTACACTATTTACATATTAAATGCTTCAATCTTAGACTATGTTGTCTTCAGTATCCCCAAGATATAATGTGTTTTAGTATCCCTTAAGTTATAATGTGTTTTAGATCATTAGGAAACACCCACTAGTATATAATTTGTACAAGAAATTAAAAATTAAAAGGAATAGGATTCTCTTACTTATGTAGATTGAATGAATGAATGATCATTACTTGCTACTAGAGGGTATTAAGCGTGGGGTGCCTACGACGCCTTCTTTGAACTTTATCTGCAAAAACACACATGAATCAAGCGCTTCATAAACACAAGTTCTTGTTCAAACTAATCGTAGTCAACCACGTGGTACTCGAAGCCAATCACAAGATCATATTTGTATCCCTAATTCAACCATGTGGTACAAATATACCATTTTGGCTTCGAGTATCACGAGGCTGTGGTCTAAGAGCACATACTATTTCTGATTGTTGGATGTGATACATCATACATACTAGCTCACGTACTCCTATTCAGTCACTAGTCTTCTTTGATCATGTAGGTATGTAAGTTTTGACACAAGATGTAGTTATCTTATAAGTTACTCATTTATAGGTATCCTACGTTGCACGGAGACTGGAAAATGGTATCCGTACCCGTTTTTCTGCAACATAGGTGGTGACTACCTTGTACATGTATGAAAAATTTCGTATCCTGTAGGAGATGCAGTTCTCTCACTAGCAACTATTTAACATGCATGCTCTCGGTATCTTCTGAATGAGAGCTAAGTAATGTCGCCTTCTTAATATTAGGAATAGGTAACACCTCTAGTAAATGTCCTATACTTTGGCACGCATCTCCATGGACATATGTATCCGGTTGGATACATCTTGCCGTGGAAATATCCAACTGGATATGTGTCAAATACAGATACGGATGCAATCCCATGCAGCAGTATCTGTGCAACATAGTTTTCTATCAGTGCAAAAATCAAACTTATTTGTGCAGTAGCCATTTTGAAATGTTCCACAGTACTGATAGCAAATGTAGAAATGATGAATTATGTATGTCAATTATCCTCGCTTCCACATCAAGGATTTGTATTAGCCTTATTATACCGAAGGATCATTTAGTTTGTGAGTGGACTTTGACAATCGGAGTGAACCTAAGAAACAGCAACACTTGGTGCAGTGTCCGTGTTGCATAGTTGAGAAAGGTATCGAGCATAAACTCAAAAACTTGGATGTAGACAGTTAAATGAAAGACAAACCACAGTAGCAAAGGTAAGAGATTAAGTTACTTGAACACGTTTAGGACTGCGACTTCGTATGTGGCATTGGTTGAGACGGCGGCTGTTGCGAGGGCCCCTATAAACTTCACCGAGTTCTGCACCGCGAATGTCTCTGAATCGATAGTCTGAGATATCTCATCCACCTTCACAAGGTACGGCAGCGTAGATGTTCCCAACAATGGGAACAACTGAGAGAATGATGTGTACCTTCAAAAGTATTACCATAACTTGAGTTAGAATTATATACATCAGTATTCTACTCTTCTTTGAACTATAAGAATTAAGTTGTAGCATATTATATAGCGATACACAAAACATTTGACCATTAATAAATTGATTGGCACTATCAATTTGAGGTGCATTCGGAACCAGATTATTCGATTCGAATCTGAATCTAATCACAACCATATAAGGATTTCTTTAATCTAATCAAAAATCCATATTTAATATCGTTAATACATCAGGATACGATATTGATATGATTTTCATTCCATTTTCCTGACTTGTAACCTTTTTTTGACAGGAACATGCAGCAAGATTTGCTCAATTCTCTCAGCTCGGCCCTATGCATATGCTCAGGTATATAGGAATATTATCATCACAGTAGTGCCCTACTCTTTTTTCCTGACTCTAGTCGATTCTAAACTATTATTCCTTTAAATTGTTGCTGGCTTTGATCGAGATGACGCACATCTTCTTACATACTATCATCTACGGGTGCATCATCTACAGCCTCATTGGCTTCAAGTGGAAGTTGATCAAGTTCTTCTGGTACATCTTTATCATGTCCTTCACCTTCCTCGCTCGGATAGTAGGACAATATATCTCTCTCGATGATCGGGATTGCGTAGACAGACTGAATTCAAGCGTTCCTCGACAAGGTATTACAAATTCATACCCCAAATGCTGAAGAATACTCTCTTTTTTTCTTATCTAAGAACTCTGATACAACTAAATAAGCCAATATGACTGCAATTTTTACACCTTCCTGATCTAATCTTCACCTTGTTATTATTTTGTACTATAGATGAAGACAATAGTGAAGCCAAGTTAAAGGTTGCCTTGAGTTCCATGGCCTTTGTTGGTGTCATCCTTACTGTTATGTCACCTGCTGCAAAGGACAACATTCAATGAAAGAACTTACAACTATTAAATGAGAAAATTATTCGCTAAATGAGCCTTGGATTCTCGGAAGTAATGTTTAGGAACTTCTTAGCATGAATAGATTCGAGAGAATTGATTTGATAGGTAGTTATGCAACAAGGTGCAGTCATTTTTCTGATACTGTAATTTTTGAGTATTTTTCTTTTCTTTTGGTGTCATCTTGTTTGAACAAATTTTCTAAAATAAAGCTTGAAGGATCGATGTGATCTCTATTTTCTCTGTTATGTGTATCAAATTCATTTTATAGGAGTCAATCTATGGACATCATTTGTGTTATTAATATTTCACCTGTCAGAGAGAGTGATTTGTTACACAGTACATATTTGTTTCCTTTTTGCTGCTTGTAATTATTTTAGGAGCATTATTATCTTGTTTATACGATTGGTGTGTTACTCATAATGAATATTGGTTGATAATTGAGAGCTAAAAGCTCATACTTAATAGAGACACCATTTTTAAAAAAATAAAAAATTATTCATTCATAACAGTAAAAAATTGTTGGATAATTTTTATTTACTAACAGTTTTTTTACTGTTGGGAAATTTTCCTTCTCTAACGGTTTTGTTCATTGGGAAATTTTTATTTACCAACACTTTTTTACCGTTGGAAAATCTACTTTGCCAACGCTATTGTACCGTTAGAAAATATAATTTTCCAACGGTTTTTTACCGTTAGAAAGGTTCTTTTCCTAACGGTAAAAAACCGTTAGGAAAATTCCCCACACCGTACTTCTAACGGTAAAAAATTGTTAGTAAATTTTTTTCTAACGCTTATAGTCGTTAGGAAATGACTGTTTTGGTGTAGTGGTGCATGAGCCTTTTCTGGGTAAATATATACTTCAAGCTTTTGTGGTCTGTGATGATCTCCATCGCTCTCCGTATAGATAGTGTTTCCACAACTTCAGAGTAAAGATAACTGCTGCTAACTCCAAGTCTTGGGTAGGGTAGTTCTTTTTATGTGGACGTAACTGCTTGGAAGCATAGACAATTACCTTTCCATGCTGCTGCAAGACACAACCTAAATCCTTTCCTGAGGCGTCATTGTAGATATTGAACCCGCCTGATCCTGACGGCAATGTCAAAATCGGAGTTGTCGTCAACCTCTTCGTCAACTCATCAAAAGTGACTTTACACTCCTCTGACCAGATAAACTCTATGTCCTTCCAGGCCAGCCTAGTCAACAGCTCTGTAACTCGGAAGATATCCTGAACGAATCTCCTGTAGTAGCCTGTCAATCCCAAGACGCTCCTGATCTCTGCAACTGAACTCGGGGATGTCCACGCCTCAACTGTCATGATCTTCTTTGGGTCGACTAAGATTCCATCTTCGGTCACAACATGACCTAGGAACTCAACCCGATCAAGAAAGAACTCATACTTTGAGAGATCACCATAAAGCTCATTCTTCTTGAGAGTCTCCGAAACCACTCTCAAATGCTCCACATTCTCCTCTAGGGACTTCGAGTACACTAAGATGTCGTCGATGAACACCACCACGAACTTGTCTAATTACTTGTGGAACACCTTATTCATCAGGTTCATGAACACTATCGGGGATTTAGTTAACCCAAATGGCATCACCATAAACTCAAATTGGCCATACTGCATCCTGAATGTTGTCTTCGAGATATCCTCCCTCTTCAGCTTCACCTAATGGTAACCTGACCTCAGATCAATTTTAGAAAATACCCTCCCTCCATTCAACTGATCGAACAGATCATCGATCCTCGACAGCGGGTACCCGTTCTTGATCGTAAGGTTGTTGAGAGCCCTGTAGTCGATATACATCCATATCGACCCATCCTTCATCGGCATAAAAAGTACCGATGCACCCCATGGTGAAAATCTCGAACGGATGAAGCCCTTGTCCTGCAACTCATCCACCTGTTTCTCCAACTCCACTAACTCATTGTTGTTCACCCTATATATGTGCTGAGATATCAGCTCTTGTCACTAACATATTTTAGCTTGAGGGTATTTTGGTCATTTGGTAAAATTTTGAATTTTTTTAATTAATTTATGGAATTGGAGATTTGTATCTTTGACTTTGACTTATTAAGACTTGTAGACTAGCCTAGAAACTATGACCCTAGTTTAACTTAAGTTAACCTATTTTAGTCATTAGAAACTAGTTTTAAAAATAGGAGGATTGAGATTAAGTGAAATGGTTTCATGACTTATGACTTAACTCAATGACTTGTGGTTTTCCAATTCATGACTTTTGTAATTGAGCCATAGGCCCATGAATTAGGCCCAAACCCCAACCAACCCACCCATGGTCGGCAACCTAGGGTTTTCTACCTATTTAATGCCTCCTCCACTTGTTCTTGCCTCTTTTGTGCTTGACCTAGATTTTTGAAGGAAAGATAAATCCCTACTTTCCTAAAATCCTAATAAATTTATTTCAAATCCTTTTTGACTCTAGTCTTTTGCATTATGATCTAATTACTGTTTATTTACTATTTTTGGAGATTCATCTCAGTTTTTGTGCAATTTGGAGCTTGGGAGTTGAAATTTGGATTCCTTCTATTTGAGGCTTTCTTTGAGTTTGACACTCATTAGGTAAACCACTCAAACCCATTCTTTTTTCTGATTTCTTTGCATTTAGGGCTAGATCTAGGAGTCCCCTAGCTGTCCCTAAAATTTGGGTTAATTTCGTATTCATTTGGTGCCCGTATCGGACACGTATTATAGTAGATAGATAGGTGTTTGTTAAAATGCCTCTTAGGAATTTATTTTCGTGTTTTGAAAAACTAGTTACGTGGATCCCTAGATCTATATGTGTATGTGAATTTTTATGAAGATTGAAATTAATTTTGTGTCATTTTGTGTCGGGTTTTGGTGATTGGACACGTTGCACGAGACTCAGTTCTGTGTCCTGCCTATCGGGCCCTAGAACTCACTGTGTAGGACACGTGAGGATAAAAAATTTTGTGGGGAGGAGGGGGCACTATATGTCATCATGCTCCTAAAATTTGGAAGCAAATGATGCACGACACACGGTACAATCCTGTCGGTACTGGATACGCACTGCTCGTGCAGTGGCAGATTATACGCCCAGACACGCGCACAATATGCGCTCGTGTCCGCTGTGGACACATTGTGGACACCCTACAGGGTGTCAAATGTGTAGCCTAATACGTGGGCTACACGTGGACGTGACCACGTGGCCACATGTGTCGTGTCCTTGACCTCTATGAATGCGTGCACGATACTGCCGTGTACTACTTTTAGTCTGTGTGTTATGGTGTTTTGGACACGGTTCGTGTCCAGTTCTTGGACACGAAGACACTTCCTAACACTCTCTCATATGTGTCAATGATTACCAACCATTACTTGGCATTTTACTATGTTATTTGAAATCGAATCAATGAAATTCCCTAAAATCTCGATACCCAACTGATACACTACACTGAATTGATTTTTTGGGTTTTTAATTTCATAATTATCTATTTTAATGATGTTAAATGATTATGTTAGGCTCATCTACATATGTATTAGTCTACTACAACATTGAGTTATGATTTGTGCTAGTAATTGGGTTTTCGAATTAGGATTTTCCTAATTTACTGATACAGTGACTGAATGTTAAAACCTGAAATTGATTTCTAATTTCAACTGATTTATGAATGTTTAGTAATCAGGATTTGCCATTATGTAGGTTGGGTTTGATGCTAACTAAGGGTTGATTTCGAATGGGATTGAGCTAATGTGTACTTGTTAACTGTCATTTGTTCTCATTCCTGAAATTCATGTTCATTGATTGCTTGCACTGTCAACTTGTTAGACATTTCTGAGAACATAAATGTTCATACACACTTTGAACTGAACCACTCTCCACTGTTGGCTAAAATATGAGGACACTACTACTGACACACTATTTTGTGACTCACCCTAAAGTCTGCGAGCCTATGTATCTACCCATAGATTCTTTTCATTTGATTTTCACACTGGAAATTTGAGTTTGGACACACCATTACACCTTGCTGATTCCTGAGATCACATGCACAACACTGAGACACACTTATGTCATGGACACTCATGTACACACCTTCATATATACACACTAATCTACACATTGACACCCTATCTAAACCACTGTTTCAGTCACACACATGGCTCACACATACAGGACACATTGTGTTGAAAACTGAGATCAGGTGCACTAAGAACACACACATCACCCTCTCTAAATTCCTGTCACACTATATTCCTACACACACACACACACTCATGTATCTACACACACAAACCCACACAGGACACATGTACCATATGACACACACACACACACATGTCTACCTCTACATGAATATATGAATATGTAATCTAGTACCTATGTAGCTTCCCTATATGTATATATATAATATATATAGCCTAATGTGGTATATGTAATGCAATAGATATTGCTTATTGATATATATAATTAATGTGTATATAGATATATGGTAGAAATGGGTGTATGGGCTATATGTGTGTATGGCTCATGGCCTAGGTAGAATATCCTATGGCATATGGAATATATACACATGAGTAGGGTTATGTAAACTTGTGTAACTTGAATGGTGTATGCTTGCTAGGATAGTATTGGTTAGAGACTTAGATTGACTTGTTAAGCCTAGGTTAGACCAACCTAGACTAGTTTAACCTTATTCGACCTTGCTTGACCTAACTAGACTAGAGTTGACCTACTTTGACTGTTAGAGTTGACTAGAGTTGACCCAAGGTTGACCTTAGCCTAGATTGACCCCAAACATCATGTAGATGCATTGTAGCAGTCTATTTCATTATTTTAGACATGTAGTGACTTGTACTGTTCTATAGGAGATAGACGCCACTCCTCGGACAGTATATTCTCTTCAGATATTCAGGATACCAGGCGAGTACATTCTCTAATCATTTTATATCTTGTTTAGGATTATATTTCTTACTTTAGATTACTTTACTTGATGCAGACATGTTGGTAACACGGATTAGTACTATATGGATCCCTTCATGAGATGTTATCCCCCTCGGGAGCATCAGATACTCATGTCTTGTGTGTTTCACTTACATCATGTATCTCATGCTTCTATTATCATGATGAATCTTTATGTATCAGCTTGTGATTCCTGTACTCTCATGAATCACAGAGCCTTCATGAATCTATTCATGAATCACTCTTGAATCACCCTTTATGGGCCAGTAGTATAGTCATGATTCTTAACGTAACTTGACTGGATCCTTGTGTATTGATTGGGGATGGGGGAGTATAAATGAACATGTGAATAATTCCAAAGTAGTATAGTCATAATCACCGCTTTAGTATAGTCATGAATCACCCTCCAGCTGTTCACATGTTTATCTTGTACTCTGAATCACTAGTCACTGATTATTTCTCTATTATATTGTAGATATTTACTTACAGTCTCTTTCTCTCTTTTATATCATGTTATTCTTTCAGTTTCATGTATCTTATTCTCTAGCATGAGTATATTTCCTATCCTGTTATGATTTGTTGAGATATATTGTGCTCGCTCCTGTCCTGACTGGACCTGTTGAAAATTTTACAGGGGATGATGAAGAAACCACTTACCATGGGACTAACCTAGAGGGTTGCTGGGACCTGGATCTCCAGCAAGATCCATTAGGAGTGGATGACACACTATTAGTTAAATTAGTTTCAGTTGTACTTATTTACACTATGGATTACTGTATTTGGGATTTTGAGATGTTATCTGGATTTGTATTATCTTAGACACTTAGACTTCTATCTGATTGTATCTCTGTGGATTCATTTCGTTTCATATCTATCTATCATTTATCGTATTCTACCTTAGATGTGATTGAGACTGTATTGCTAGCTATGTCACCCTCCATTCAGAGTGTATATACTGTACAGGTAACTTATATATTGTTAGATGATTGACCTAGGACAGCGTTCTACCGTCGACACTATGGCGTAGGCTGGACGTACCCACGTCTCGTGCCCTTACTCTAGGGTGCGGGTCGTGACAGCTCTGCAACGGGTACCAAATCTATAGAGAACTTCACATCTATGTCCGGTGCTAGTCCTGGGAACTCCTTTGGAAAGACATCCATGAACTCTGCTATGAATGGATATAGCATCGTCTTCTCCTCAACTGAAACTCCGTAAAAGACTCTGTTGCCCTGCTCCGTCTCTCATCTCGCGAACTCAAACTCTGGCTCTCTTGGCAAATGGAAAAGAACTCTGCCTCTGCGACAATCTATATTGGCATAATTTCTGCTCAACCAATCAATCCCGAGTACAATATCGTAGTTCAGTAATAGAATTACAAGCAGACTCACATCCAGTTCACGGCCTCCCAAAATAACTCTTTGATCTTTGTAAATATCACTGACAAGGATGATGCCACCTCCAGTCATGATCTGGCAAGTCCTAGACAACGATTCAAAAACAAGATGGTGTCTATCACGACCCGCTCCCGAATAATCGGACACGAGTCGGACACGCCCAGCCTTCGTCGTTAGACACGACGAAGTAAGGTGTACCAAGCTAGGGAAATCTAACCAGATAAACATGAATGTGCACAACCACAGCATCTACAAAACATTTTCAGAATGATCTCCATAATCCACCGATCATAATATCATAAATGTACTAGAGACAACAAGAAGAAAATACTATGAACTCACAACATACAATATCTAGAGGAAGAGCTAAAACAATATAAACCTGAAACGTCAAGCTAAGTCGTGTCTCCATCCTGCTCAGTTAAAATCCCAGGCTCTGGCCCAAAGGTAGAACATTATCCTGCAAGTACAAACAACATGTCCAGTCAGAAGCAGAGCAAAGTACAGTTCTAGGTAATGAACAAGAAAATCATAATATAGAAATGCATACAGGAGAACATGAAATATGAAATACAGGAAAAGAACATGAAGGTACAGGAATGTAAGTACAGAAAATAAAGTACAAAAATATAAACTATGAACCTTAAGTACAAGACATGATATGTGCACAATATTTGAAATATAACTAGCCTATGTGACTGGCTGGGTTGAGTACAGGAATATGTATAGGAGTACATGAATATCGGTACGGCTTAGGACATGCATGCACGATGCCAGGCCTAAGCTATCTGCATGAATAATAGAACCGGATTTGGTCACATAGCTAGTGTATTTTCCCTTTCCGACACAAGTACAAGAACAGGAAGTACAAGAGTACAAGATATCGTGTCACATCGTGTCATCAAGAGGAGTACAAGATATGTAAATGCACAAAACCATAGAAAGTACTTGCCTTACTCTGAAAAATTAAGGGTAGGAAATGGAGCTAGATCCGAATGTCCTCCTGAATAATAGGTACAATTTGGTTAGGTTCTAATCATTATCTAACTAATGTACTATTTATTTCTAACCAATTTCTACCAACTAATTACTTGTTGATTAGTACTAGTTTAGTCATGTATGCTATCTAATCAGTAAGTAATACTTATTAGCAAATCATATTGCTAATAAGCTAACTAATTATATTCAGGATTTAGCTTAACTGAAATACTAATAATTTTAGATAAAACTAATATATATGATGACTTCCCATAATAGTAATTATATAGAATTTATTTAATAAACTTCTAAAGTAGCAATTGTAAATATTTGAGAAGATCAATTACTAGGGCCTTGGTTAAAATACTTATCAAGGACTATAGGTTGAAAACACAAATCATTTATAATACTTAAAGGTTAGCCCACTCAACCCATGCACTGCCTATTCATGTACATACCCTTGGGCCTCAACACAGAACAACTCACTCAACCCTGCGTGCTATCATCAGTTTAATTCTTCCTAAAACTTGTCTTCACTAATACCATAATTTCAGAAGAAAGGAACTGAATCCTTTAACAAAATATACCAAACCGAAATTTAATAACATAGATAAGCTTCCTCCATTCAAACACCACAAACACTAGGCAACACCTGTAAATATATTCGGCACAAAGCTTCAAATTCCAACTTAAACTCAACTTAGTACTATACATATACCAAGCTCAGCCCCTCCAAACTCCCTGCACTCGATTCCAGAATGAGAGAACAAACACAAGATTGAACCCAAGCCTAACCATAATACATAACCCAACCTAGCAAGAATATTACAGACAACCAGTAACTACACCCAAGTTAGCATAGCATATGATAGTCAAAATCAAATGTCAATAGAATATTCAAATTTAAATACGCTGCTACGCATTCCATACCAAGATGCGATGTCCCACACTCAACTCAGTCGACTTTTGCATCCGACACCAACAAGAAGAACAGTAGACACGATCAAATCGACAAAGACCAATACTAACCCAGAAATATACAAAATACCCATGGCCATGAAAATATACAACCCAATCGAAATAAAGATTAAGAACAAAGAGAAAATGTTTTTAATCCAGAAGGAATCCCGCCCACAGTCGAACACACAGTGCTTGAATGGAAATCATCAAAACACGAACTAAAATAGACACAGTGAACTGGACACGGATAACCCACTCCAACCGATCTGTCCTGCCCATCATATCCCCATCAAAACTACATTTATAACAATGTGTACCACCACAACAAGGAGAGCAGAATTGTACCTGAAATGAAGTTCCTCCCTGATGACCCAATCTCGAGAGTCGAATACCCCTTCCCGTGTCCTGATGGGATCGAACGGCCTCTATAACACTGCACAGAACAGGTCCAGATTCGATTAAAAAACTGGAGCACAAGACCAAACGAAATCAAAAAAGTCTCAAATTCTTCAAGAAACCAAAATTTTATACCTCGATCGTCGATCGAATAGATCGATGAACTGTGATGAGGAAGTCGAACAGATCTGGGGAGGAGACCACGTCACGATTGGACTCACCGATCTTCTAAATGATGTCGTCAGAGACGAAGATCGTTGGATAAGCAGACACGTCATCGTCAGGCGGTGTGCCGCCGAAAAATGTGCCGTCGAGATAGAGTCGTCGTCTGAAAGGGTGTGGCAGAACACCGTCGACCTTGCCGCCGGGGTAGAATCCCCTCGCCGCAGATGGCCCAGTCGCTGGAGATCGCTCTCGAAAGGTGGCACCACTGGTCGGTTCAGTCATCGGGAGGAAGTCCTATGGAGTGGGCCATCATACATCGCTGCAGGATCGCCTAGTCGCCGGTGGAAGCGGCAGTTGCTGTCGTCGCCATGGCCCGGCCTCAAATTTGGGGGTTAGGGTTAGGGAATAAAATTTGGAGGAGAGGTGGAATTCCATTAGGAAGGAGAATTGATAACACGATCGGATGGAGAGAAATGTACTCTCTCTCCTCTCATCTGTTATATATACAGACAAGTAACTAAAGGCAATTTGCATTAAGTCCCTTCTCTAATTACACATTTACACATACAACCAGAAATCTGTTAGAGAAATTAGTTAAGTAGTTACGAGTTTGTTAGAAAAAGTGGGGCCACATCAAATTGGTTATAACTAATTTTGAATTACCACTCATGCCACATAATCAAAATTCCCTCCAAGTTGATCACAAATTTATTATACAAAATTTGTTTAACAAAAATTATTATTTAGAAAAAGATTAAAAATTTTAAAAATTAGGAAAGTGGGGTTACAAATCTCTCCCCCTTAGAAAATTCCGTCCTCGAAATTCAAAGGTACAGCATGATACATAAAATGACACAAAGTTTTAAAATTATTTTAGACATGCGCATAAATACGCTTATGATTAGCTACAAAGGTCACAACAATTTAAATGATTTAGCATGACAAAATAAATAGATCAAAGGCACGATTGATAATGATCAAAAATTTGTCAGATACAAAGTGAGACAATCTTTAGTCAAGGCCAAGTACGAAAATAACGTGATCTAACAATGATTAAGAATTAAATAGGCATGATATGGAATAAAGATTTTAATTACGACCTTGAAGTGTAAAACCATGATGGCTCGATCTTTGAAGCACGGTCAGACTCAAAAGTTTACACAATTAGCTAGAACAAGATAAATAAACCACGGGTGGATAGGCATGATTGAAGTGAAATTTTGACAAACACGATCGAAATATAAGTATGATGAAAAAGTCGAGTGAACGGAGTCAAAATCTAGCAAGATATATTTATTGTGAAAATCAATGACCCGACGATAAAATGCAAGGAAGAAATTGCAAGGGTTGATTTAAGAAAGCGCATGGAAACACCCAGGAGGTATTGGTGAAAGTGTAAGAATTTGTGATTCACTAAAATCAATAATTATAGAAAAAATGGACATAGTCTCTATTGTATCCGGAAACATATAGATATTTGAAATTACTTTACTTAGAATCCCTACCCCGCCAGGGTATACCTGGCTGTAGTGAATTTTGGCTCCGTGACTCAAATAATGATGTGTTACCGAACATTCTATCCACTATATTCATTTTCCAACAATCATCAATGAAGCAACCCAAGAGATCACGATATGAAAAAAAATTTAGGACAAAGTCTCCATAATACCCAAAATATAACACCCACTTTTCTAAAATGAGAGTAATTTTGAACTTTTTATAATTTTGATTAATCGATAATAAGATTTAACTCATGTTGTGATTTTTGGTAATTTTTTAATCAATTTAAAACTATTTAAAATGTTGAGTTGTGATTTTGATGGTTAACTATTTAATCCCTAGTTTTGCTAAGCTTAGAGACTAACCATGGGGACCTAACCATGTGATTAGAATGACTATTTACAACTTTTAGGCTAAAGGTATTTTGGTCATTTTGTAACTTTTGAATTATTTAGGATTTTGATTAATTGGTGAATTTTAGATTATTTTAATAATACTTAAATTGATGTATTATGATTTTGGTCATTTTTCATATTTTAATATTTTGGAAATTTTTTATATTTTTAATATTGTTTTTATTGGATTTGTTTAGTCGGGTTTGAGTTTCGTCTCGTTCCGACTTGTATTGTGACCCGGGTAGCTTGAACTCTAGATGGGACCCAATATTAAGTAAAGTATGACTCACAAGACCCAACATTAAGTTAGTTAATTAAACTAATTTTTATCATGTTAGAATGGTTAAGTTAGAGACTCAAAACTAAATTATTTTGACCCCAAACATGAACCTAGTCTAGACTTAACCATATGAGACTAGAGAGGGGCAATTAGGACATTTCCCATTAGCCCTAATGGACTCTTTATGGCAGCCACCTTTAGGAAAGAATGATTCATTTCATTCATTACAATCTTGCCTCTTTTATTTTCCTTTTGTTCTTCCCCAATTTTAGAGAGCCTTCCCATTGATTTGATCTCCAAATCAAATCATTCCTTCACCAAACCTTCCCTCAATCATTTCCATTCTCCAAGGGAAGGGTGCTACCAAGGATTGGAAGAGGAATGCAAGGAGGAGTGTCCACTTTGAGGGATCTTCGTATCGGAGCCGTGTCCTAAAGGATTTTATTGGGATTTCACTCCCAATAGGTAAAACCCATCGTCTAAATCGATTTTTTTTGCATATAAATTAGTTTTGAATCCGTACGATCCATCCTCATGCATATGTCCCATTTAGATTCAAATTTAAGGCCATTTGGATCTCTCTTGAGGATTTTAGATATGTGTCTTGTGTCCTACTTGATAGATCCCAATTTAGGACACCCCATGTGTATGTATGTATGATAATAGTTTAAATAGATATTTAAATTCAGTTTTATAATGGTTACAGAGTGGATTGATCTTAGTTATGATGGTTAGAATGAGTTTCATTTGGATACCTATGTTTGTATCAAAGTATCTTGGCCTATATGTGTTCTTTTGTCAAATCCGTTATAATTTTCATCCACGTTTTTATTAACCAAAACAAATTATAAATGTCATAACTTTTAGCTTAGAAATCCAATTTATCTTCCGTTTTTTTTAAAGAACCTTATCGAAGTTATCTTTCCAAATATATATTTTAGTAAGCCAAATTTTTTCTGTAACTTTCTGTAGAATTATTTGAGTGTCAGATGTACGAAAGACGAACGTGTTTCGGTATTTTCGCGATTTCGGGAGCTTCCGGACACGAAAATGCGATCCGTTTAAAGTTTCGGAAAGCTAACACAAAGGGCTATGACATAATTTATTTCTAGAATTTCGAGAATGCCCAATTGGTACAGTATTGGTTTTAAGTAGAAGAGTGACTATACGATATATGCATTTTGTTTATCCTATGAGCCTATGTAGTATGGATATTAAATGAATATAGAGTATGTAATGCATAATATGTTAGATGAATGAAATAATATATATATGATATATATTCTCTTTAAATTAATGTATATATGGTTGAATGCAAGCATATAGGAATGCAATTAATATAATGCATATAAGCAATGCATGAATGAAAGAATGATATACAATGTATGCATGAAGATAAATATGTAATGACAGATATGAATGCATAATGTATAAATATTGTAATGTAATATATAATAATAACATGTATGGTAATGTAGAGTATATGATGTAAGCATGAATGAATGGAGGAAATACATGTATATAGGTAATATAGAATGTAACATATGAATGCAAGAATGCAAGATAATGTATTATATCCATATATGATGTATTCAACTTAAAGATAATGTAATATATGAAAGGAATGAATGATAATATTAACATGATATGTAAGGTAATACATGGTATGAAATATATGATGTGTGCATGTTTGTATGTCTCTATGTTAATGTATGAAATGATATGAATATACAATATATGCATATGTATAAAATATGTAGGTAATGCATAGATGCATGAATGAAATGAATGTTTGCAATATGTTAATATAAATACAAGTATCTAATATGCATGAATATAAGTATAATATAATACAAGTATACATATATGTATCACGTAAATGTAATATACATAATATGTATGTATGCATGTATACAAGGTAAGTATGTATGTATGTATTTCTATAAACTAAGTTAACCTATAACCTTTTACACACATGCATTCATACACCCTTTGAAATCATGTATCCCATGTCACATACAACTACCTATCACTAAATTTTAGAACATTAACGCATATCCTTTCACACACATGCCAAACACACACATACTCACTAACTCTTTTACCTATCTTTCTCTCTCTCTCTCTATATATATATATATATATATATATATATATATATATATATATATATATATATATATATATGTATGTATGTATATATAAAAAAAAAAAAAAAAAAAAAATATATATATATATATATATATATATATGTATGTATGTATCTGCCTATATATATAGCTTTCCTATATATATCTATGTTTATGAATATGTGAATGTGAATAATATATATACATTATATGACTAAGTTTATGTGCCTTGTTAGCTTATGGTTTAGTTTTATGCTTGGTTTAGCAAGTGACTTAGGCTATGATTTAGTAGCTATCTTGGACAATTGATTTGCATATACTTAGTTTGTTGACCTAGAATAACTTGTTGACCTAATTTAGACTTGTTAGACCTAGTTTGACCATAGTTGACCTAGGTTTGACTTTCAGGGTTGACCAAGTTGACCAAGAGTTGAATTTGGTCTAGATTAACCTAGAATCATGTAGAATGCATAGTAGAACTTCATATTGCCATTTTGGACTTGTTGTGACTTGTGATGTTCTGATTAGGAGCCAGGCACCTCTCCTCGGACAGTATATTTACTTTGGACATTCAGACAACAGGCGAGTACATTCTCTGACTGTTTCATACTCGTCTGAATTTACATTCTTGCTCTAGATTATTGTACTTGATGCTGACACGATTGTTATCACGGATTGGTACTATATGGATCTTCTTTTGAGATGTTATTGTAGAACCCTAGAGGGGGGGTGAATAGGGAAATTAAAAATAAACTACAACAATTGATGCAATACAGACAATTGAAAGTAAAGAGTAGAAAGATCAAACGCAAGGATGTATCCTGGTATCCTCTTTTGAGGCAATCCAGTCCCGGAACTCTCTCCGGCTTTAATCCACTATTTAACCAAATAGTACACACGAGTTTGGATCCGAAGAACTCGCCAACTTCAACACGAGTTTGGATCCGAAGACTCGCCAACTTTTACACACGAGTTTTCTTACGAAGGCTCGCCAACTTCAAACAAAAGAGAAGGGAACTTGTTGATCTTCTAACACGTGAAGATCGAAATGTACAACTCTTTAATACTCTAGCACTTTGGGAGAGGATGACAATGAAAAGCTTGGAAGAGTATTAATGGTGGAGCTCTTGGTTGTTGGAAAATTTATGGTAAGAGTTGGTAAGAAAGCTCAAGAGAGAGAGAGCTTTCTTTTATAGGAGAACCAAGAGTTGGCGGCATTTAATGCTCTGAATACAGACAGACCGGCATACCTCGGTATGCAGCGGCATACCGTCGGTATACCGATCAAATAGTAACGGTCATATTAATGACTGTTTGAGAGCATTAAATGCTGCCATTAATGCTAGTCAGGGCAATTCAAAAACCAAATATTTAAAACTCGGTATACCGTCGGTATGCCGAAGCATGCTGTCGGTATGCCGACAAAAGGTCACAGCAAGTTTTGGGTTGCTCAAAACGGTATACCGCCGGTATGCCGGAGCATGCCGTCGGTATGCCGACAATTTATCACAGTAACTTTTTGGACACAAAAATCGGTATACCGCCGATATGTCGGAGCATGCCGCCGGTATGCCGACAATTCGTCACAGCAACTTTCTGAGCTCGAAAAATGGTATACCGCCGGTATGCCGGAGCATGCCGCCGGTATGCCGCTCTGTATGTATTTCATTTTTGACTTGTTTTTTTTTACTTATCATCCGTCCTTAGGTGTTTACAAATATACCTAGACTTGTACAGACACAGAGACTCTAAGCAGGAAGACGCCGTCTTATGCAGGGAACACCGGTAACTGCTTCAGTCTTCAATATAAAAGATGATTGCGCTTGAACGGAAGAACTCCAGTAGTAGATCTTCTGATAATATTTGAATCTGAAGAACAGAAGACTAAACTACGAAGATACTGTTAATAATCAAAATAAAATGTGCCAACAAACTCCCCTATTTTGATAATTGACAAAATAGAGAGATAGCATCTTCAGGGAGTAGCTCCCCCGTAGGTAGACAGCTCCCCCTCAATACGATTTCTCCCCCTTTGTCACTTAGTCAAGGATGGGGATAATAATAGATAAAGTGCATAATGAAAATGACAAGAGTATATAAAGAAAAGCATGTATTAATATTTTGAAGTGAAAAGTGAATACATGCCCGATACACATATAGCATAAGGTAAATAGAAAAACTCTCCTCAACGAGAGCCGGATACTAGAGATAACCACAGATAAAGTCTCCGAAGGACTGCAAATAACTGGTACCAACCACACACCGGTCCACGAAGGACCACAAAAGACAACATAAAAACAAACACAGAAAACTAAAACACGTATAAAACGAGACCATCATCCAAAAGCGAATCCGTCCCTACTCATCGGTCGGATCGTCGCCATCACCCTGAGCCTGCTCGAAGGCGCCAAAAGGATCAATGCCGTCAGGGTACATAAACCATAGGCATTGGGATCAGAGAAGCGCGGTGCCCGGTACATAGGATCCTGAAGATTAAGATCCAGAAAAGCATCTCAGTCCTGAAGAGTGCGCTGAATAAAGTACCCTTGATCGTGGAAACGGGACTGGATCAGGGTGCCAAGGCCACGAGTGTTGGCCCGCATCTGCTCCTCCGCTTGGGCCATCTGCATATCAAAGTGCTGCTGAGTCAGCGGCATATACCGGCCCGAAGCGGGAGGAGTAGATGTGGGAGCAGCAGAAGAGGATGCCGGTTGCTCTTGGGAAGACGAGGCACGAGAAGTAGATATGAGAGTCCGGCATCGTCAAACAAGGAGATGTGACCGGGGAAGAGGTTCCAATTTATCGCCCGTCCCTTAAAGACATTGTGATGAACGAAGTGCTGGAACCATAGCTCAGCCGCCAAAGAGTTGGAAAAGATCCGTTGGTCGTACCCGTGAGGTTGGGCCACCGGGATGAAGAGGTTAAACAAGGAGGAGGAGGAGGAGCGGGGACGCTTAGGGTTTGCCATGAAGAGAGACTAGGTTTTTGGAGTGGATGAAGGAGGAGTAGGGGAAGTAATGGAGGAAGAAGGATTTTAAAGAGGAGGAGGAAGATGAAGAGATGGATTTTGAAAGGGAAGGAGGGTGGGAACGGTTGTAGAGGAGGTTTAAAGAGGGGAGTTGAAAAGGAGGTGGGTTGGAATTTATGAGGGTGGAGTAAAAAGATGAGTGAAAGGGGGGATGTGAGGAAAGAGTAATAAATGAGATGGGAGGTGAAGAGATGGGTAGTTATGATAGATTGGATGGATAAGAGAGAATAAAAGTAGTTTAAAAAGGAATAAAGGAAGTAGAGAAGGAAGGTAGGCCCGGACCCTGATTTGATGTCCTGTCCGCCACCAACCGGCATACCGTCGGTATGCCGACGTATACCGACGAAATGCCGAGTTTCGAGACAGAACCAAATTCTGAAACGAAAAACGGCATGCCGTCGGTATACCGCCGTATACCGCCGGTGTGCCGATCAAAGAACAGTTTTAAGGGTCAATGGATAAAATGCCTAATTCTTGGCAAAGAAAGGAGAAGCGATCTTCCGGGAGTGGTTTGGTGAAGATATCGGCTAATTGAGAATTGGTCTCAATAAACTCAAGACGGATGTCTCCCTTTTGTTGATGGTCACGAAGAAAATGGTGTCTAATTTCAATGTGCTTCGTGCGTGAGTGACAAATCGGATTTTTCGTGAGATTGATAGAGCTAGTGTTATCACATTTAATAGGGGTACAAGAATGAGAAATGCCATAATCTAAAAGTGTTTGTGACATCCAAAGAATTTGTGCACAACAACAACCAGCCGCAATGTATTCTGCCTCAGTGGTTGAAAGAGCAACAGAATTTTGCTTCTTACTAAACCACGATACCAAAGACTTCCCGAGGAATTGACATGTGTCACTAGTGCTTTTTCGGTCAATCTTGCATCCGGCAAAATCTGCATCCGAAAAGCCATGAAGCTCAAAGGATGAGGATTTCGGATACCAAAGACCCATGTTAATGGTGCCTTTAAGATAACGAAAAATGCGCTTAACGACACTCAAATGTGATTCCTTTGGATTGGCTTGATATCGTGCACACAAGCAAACACTAAACATGATATCAGGACGGCTAGCAGTTAAATAAAGTAAGCTACCGATCATACCTCTATACTTACGAATGTCGACCGATGTGCCATCTTTATCATTGTCAAGCTTTGTCGTTGTGGCCATAGGAGTCCTCATTGATTTGGATGAGTCGAGGTCGAAACGCTTGAGGAGGTCTTTTGTATATTTCGCTTGATTGATGAAGGTTCCTTTGGGTCCTTGTTTGATTTGTAACCCCAAGAAGAAGGAAAGTTCATCCATCATACTCATTTCAAACTCTTCCTGCATAACTTTAGCAAATTCTACACAAAGTGTGTTGTTAGTAGAACCAAAAATAATATCATCGACATAAATTTGAACCAACAAGAGAGTCCCATCATGGGATTTAATAAAAAGTGTTGTGTCAACTTTTCCCTTTGAAAAATTGTGAGAAACAAGAAAAGAGCTAAGACGCTCATATCAAGCACGGGGAGCTTGTTTGAGGCCATAAAGGACTTTATGGAGTTTGAACACGTGATTAGGAAATTGAAAATCTTCAAAGCCGGGAGGTTGTTTAACATAAACTTCCTCTTTAATAATACCATTTAGAAAAGAACTCTTAACATCCATTTGAAATAGCTTAAAGTCATTAAAACAAGCAAAAGCACAAAGCATACGAATGGATTCAAGACGTGCAACCGGAGCATAGGTTTCGTCGTAGTCAATGCCTTCCTCTTGGTTATAGCGTTGAGCAACCAATCGGGCTTTGTTACGAGTCACTAATCCATCTTCATTAAGTTTGTTACGAAACACCTATTTTGTTCCAATAATGGGATGATTGCTAGGTTTTGGGACAAGTTCCCAAACCTTGCTTCGCTCAAATTGATTAAGCTCCTCTTGCATAGCTATCATCCAAAACTCATCAAGGAAAGCATCATTAACATTTTTAGGCTCTATTTGAGAGATAAAAGCCACATTTGCACAAAGATCACGAGTGGCGGATCTTGTGCTAACACTGGAGGAAGGATCCCCAATGATAAGCTCCTTGGGATGATTGGTGACATATCTCTATTCTTTAGGGAGATCCTTTTGAGGAGGCTCGAGAGGAGGAGACTCTTTTGATGGGGTCACAACTTCATTGTTAGATGAAGAAGGACGATCCTCAATAGAGGAGTTCACCAACCCAAACGAGATGTTATCAATATCCTCGGAAGAGGAGAATGTAGAAGAGTTGAGTTCATTAAAAGAGACATTGATTGACTCTTCGACAACAAGACTTCTTTTGTTAAAAATACGAAAACCTTTACTATGAGTAGAGTATCCAAGGAATATTCCTTCATAGGCTTTTTCTTCAAACTTGCCTAGGTTATCCTTGGTATTCAAAATAAAACAATTACAACCAAAAACTTTAAAATATTCAATAGAGGGAATTTTGTCAAACCAAAGCTCATAAGGAGTCTTCTTAGAAATAGGTCTAATTAAGACTCTATTTATAACATGACATGCCGTATTAACGGCTTCCGCCCAAAAATATTGGGGAAGCTTATATTGGTTTAACATAACCCGGGCCATATCGCCAAGGGTTCTATTCTTTCTCTCCACAACACCATTTTGTTGAGGAGTACGTGGGCAAGCAAAATCATGTCCAAAACCATTCTTTTCACAAAATCTTTTAAAATCGGCATTATCAAATTCTCCTCCGTGATCACTCCTAATTTTGTTGATAGAAAAACCTTTCTCATTTTGAACACGTTTACAAAAAGCAACAAATTCACGAAAAGTATCACTTTTGCAAGCAAGAAAAATAACCCAAGTAAATCTCAAAAAATTATCAACTAAAACAAACGCATAAAGTTTGCCACCAAGGCTAGCTACTCTACTAGGGCCGAAGAGATCCATATGAATAAGTTGAAGAGGTCTAGTGGTACTCACAGAGTTGATGGATTTGAAGGATGACTTGGTCAACTTACTTTTTTCGCATTCTTCACATACCATATCCTTTTTGAATGGGATACTTGGGAGTCCTCGTACAAGCTTCTTGGAGGCGAGGCGAGAGATGGTATCCATGTTGGCGTGTCCAAGCCTCATGTGCTAAAGCCAACTCTCATCGTTCTTAGCAACTAGGCATCTGTTATTGTTAGTACCTTCAACAAGATAAAGAACATAAATGTTGTTTTCTCTAATGCCTTCGTAAACAATAGTTCCATTAGAGCTATCGGTAATGTAGTATTTGAGTTTAACAAACTTGATATCATAGCCATTATCGGTAAGATGGCTAATACTAAGGAGGTTATGCTTGAGATTAGTAACAAGACAAACATTATTAATACAAGGATAAGGAGGATAACCGATATTACCATTTCCAATAATATAACCTTTAAGATTGTTACCGAAGGAGACGTGTCCTTCCTTCTTCATCGATAGCGTTGTAAAAAGTGAAGCATCATCGGTCATGTGCCGTGAACAACCGCTATCAAGAATCCACTTGCTTCTAGCATAAGAAGGATTCGTCACCTACAACATAAGTTGAAGATGAACGATTTGGTACCCATGATTGTTTGGGTCCTTGATTGTTAGTTCTAGGAACCCATTTAAGAACTTTCATATCAACTTGTTTCCTTGTATAACAAAAATTAGAAGTATGTCCGAGCAAACCACAATAATTTCACATCAAAGAAGATATAGAAGAAGAAGTGTGAGTGTTGTGCATATATGAGTTTATAGTGTGAGAAGTTCTATCATGAGTGTTGTGAGGATGATAGTAAAATGCATGATGTGAGGTGTTCTTCTTAACAAAAGGTCCTTTTCTTGTATTAGAAAAGGAGTTGTGTGTAGTGTTCATGTAAGGGGTATGCCTAGCATTGTGATGAGTGTGGGTGTGTCTTGGAGCATACATGTGAGTGGTATTCTTATTACCTAAATTCTTACTCCGTGTAAGAAGATCATTATACTTAATAGAAGTGTCATATTCTCTTCTATTAGCATCTTGACATTTTCGTATAGCAAATTCATAAGAACTTCTCATGGATAGAATCTCATCATCCCTTTTCTTGATGGTGTTAAGAGATTCTAGATATTTGAGTCTTAAGGACTCTATCTCATCCGTGTCAGATGCGGAAGATTTTCCTTTTATATCAATAATGATATTAGAGAGTCTCTCTACTTCAAGTTGAAGGGCATCAATATCTTTTAGAGATTTCTTGTATTTATTCCTAACACCTTTGTGTTCTTCGTGTAATTCAAGGATAGCTTTTTCCAAATCATCATAAGTAAGAGTGTTTAAGGAAAGATCATCAAGTACCTCATCAGTTGCCATGAGACAAACATTTGCATTGTGTTTGCACTCCTTGTCATTGTCGGAGTCACTAGCATCACTCTCACACCAAATGCTAGTGTTGGCAAATTTTCTAGAGGACGAGCTTCCTTTGCTTGGCTTCTCGTACTTGCTTGAATCTCTTCTTATCATCGGACAATCCCTCTTGATATGTCCGGGTCTTCTACATTGATAGCACGCCGGATCTTCCTTATTTTCCCGTCTGGAGCGATTGGCTTTGTTGAATTTAAGGAATTTCTGGAAGTGCGTAGCTGTGAGAGCTATGTCTTCATCATCATCCGACTCATTGTCGTCGGAGCTCTCCTTGGAGTAAGACTTTGAAGCTTTGAGAGCAAGAGTCTTCTCCTTCTCTTTGGTCTTCTCCTTATCCTTCTCTTGTGTGAAGGCTTCTTCTTGATCCTTCATATCGAGCTCGTGAGTCATAAGCTTACCCATGAGGGTCTCAAGGTTCATGACTGTTAGATCGTTCCTCTCAATAATTGCGGTAGCTTTAGGACTCCAAACTTTCGTCAATCCTCTAAGGATTTTTTTGATCTTTTCATGAGCCAGATATTCCTTACCAAGAGAGGAGAGAGGATTAATAATATCACCAAATCGAGTAAACATGCAAGTAATAGATTCATCTTGCTTTATTTTAAAAGACTCATATTCTTGCGTGAGTCTACTAATCTTAGATTCCTTCACTTGTGAAGTTCCCTCGTGTGTGACTTAAAGTAATTTCCAAATCTCATTAGAAGTCTTGCAAGTAGAGATTCGGTTGAATTTACTACTGTCGAGAGCACAATAAAGAGCATTCATTGCCTTGGCATCTCGACTTGCATGCTTCTTAGTATTTTCAGAGAAAGTGTCCCTAAGAGTGTCAGAGGCAATGTCCTCAATAACTCTGGAAGGAGTAGGGAGTCCATTTATCACACAATCCCATAGGTCGAAATCTATGGACTTCAGATAAATGCTCATCCTAATCTTCCAATAGTTATAGTTGGTACCATCAAATAGGGGAGGCCTATTTGTGGAGTGTCCCTCATTGTGAAACGTGTTGATACTAGGGTTAGAGGCAATGGATCACTCAAGGGTGTAAATACAAATCAAGAGAACGAAGCTTTGATACCAATTGTAGAACCCTAGGGGGATGAATAGGGAAATTAAAAATAAACTACAATAATTGATGCAATAAAGACAATTGAAAGTAAAGAGTAGAAAGATCAAACGCAAGGATGTATCCTGGTATCCTCTTTTGAGGCAATCCAGTCCCGGAACTCTCTCCGGCTTTAATCCACTATTTAACCAAATAGTACACACGAGTTTGGATCCGATGAACTCGCCAACTTCAACACGAGTTTGGATCCAAAGACTCGCCAACTTCTACACACGAGTTTTCTTACGAAGGCTCGCCAACTTCAAACAAAAGAGAAGAGAACTTGTTGATCTTCTAACACGTGAAGATCAAAATGTACAACTCTTTAATACTCTAGCACTTTGGGAGAGGATGACAATGAAAAGCTTGGAAGAGTATTAATGGTGGAGCTCTTGGTTGTTGGAAAATTTATGGTAAGAGTTGGTAAGAAAGCTCAAGAGAGAGAGAGCTTTCTTTTATAGGAGAACCAAGAGTTGGTGGCATTTAATGCTCTGAATACAGACAGACCGGCATGCCGTCGGTATGCTGCGACATACCGTCGGTATACCGGTCAAATAGTAACGGTCATATTAATGACCGTTTGAGAGCATTAAATGCTGCCATTAATGCAAGTCAGGGTAATTCAAAAACCAAATATTTGAAACTCGATATACCGCCGGTATGCCGGAGCATGCCGCCAGTATGCCGACAAAAGGTCACAACAAGTTTTGGGTTGCTCAAAACGGTATACCGCCGGTATGCCGGATCATGTCGTCGGTATGCCGACAATTTGTCACAGCAACTTTTTGGACACAAAAATCGGTATACCATCGGTATGCCGGAGCATGCCGCCGGTATGCCGACAATTCGTCACAGCAACTTTCTGAGCTCTAAAAATGGTATACCACCGGTATGCCGGAGCATGCCGCCGGTATGCCGCTCTGTATGTATTTGATTTTTGACTTGTTCTTTTTACTTGTCATCCGTCCTTAGGTGTTTACAAATATACCTAGACTTGTACAGACACAGAAACTCTAAGCAGGAAGACGCCGTCTTATGCAGGGAACGCCGGTAACTGCTTCAGTCTTCAATGTAAAAGATGATTGCGCTTGAACGGAAGAACTCCAGTAGTAGATCTTCTGATAATATTTGAATCTGAAGAACAGAAGACTAAACTACGAAGATGTTGTTAATAATCAAAATAAAATGTGCCAACAGTTATCCCCTTGTATTCACTAGATACATATTGTGATGTGCGTTTCACTTACATATTGTATTTATTGAATACCCATATCCTTGTATACTCATTGTGCATATTGTACTCTCATTATCACATGAGTTCCAGGGATAGACCATTGTACAACTATTGTATAACATTGTACAACTATTGTATAATATTGTACATCTATTGTATAATATTATACATCTATTGTATAATATTGTACACTATTGTGCAAGATAACATAACTGGAGTGGATCCTTGTGTATTGATTGGGGAGGGGGAGTAGAATTGGTTATGTACTCAAATCCTATTGTACAACATTATATAACTATTGTATATGTCTATTGTACACTCACGTACAATGGAGTTACCATTGTATTATCCTAGACCGTTTATATAACCATATTGTACTCTAAATCATATATTGCTTGCAGTTCTTACGTATCATATATAGATATTTTCTATTATCAAATCTCTGCTATTTTTCAAATACATTCTCTTTCAGCGTTTCCTGTACCTTACTCTATTGCATGTTTTATATTTCCTAACTTGATATGAACTGCGTGAGATGTTTTGTGCTCGTTCCTGTCCTGACTGGACCTGGTGAAAATATTATAGAGGATGAGGCCTACGTAGACACCTACTATGGGACAACTGTAGGTATTTCTTGTGACCCAGACTTCCAGTCGGATCCAGTAGCTATAGAGACTGAGGCTCCCTATTCTAGGTTTTACTATTTTTGTCTTTGAGATCTGGGTTGTATATATTCTTTCATATTTAGTAGATAGACTTGTATTTCTGGATATTTGCTGAGATGTTATCTTAGACTCTTCTGATCATCTGTATTTCCTTGAGTTCTATATCATATCGTGCTTCTTCTTTCTTAGTTGTGATTGAGTTTATTTCTGCTATGTCACCCCCATTCGGGGAGTATAAACTGTTTGTATTATATTGTTAGATGTTGTGACCTAGGACAGCGTTCTACCGCCAACACTGCGGCGTAGGCTGGACGTATCCACTTCTCGTGCCCTTACTCTAGGGTGCGGGTCGTGACACATTTTTAGTGGTGGCCCATGCAGGTCGAGTTTATGTAGTGGTATTCGAACTAGAGTATCACTACAGCCTGCAGTAGGATTAGGATATTTTTGAGGGTACTCAATCACACTAGGAAAACTCTTAATCAGATTCATTTTAACTAAATTTGCTGTTTATTGTTTTCCCTTGAATATAAAATGTCCTCCTTTGAATTTTTGCTTCATTCCCAGTAATTGCTTCTTGTTTTGATCTGTCTTTCTGATGGTTATGGAGACATGATCTCATCGCTCCGGTCCGAGGAATACTATCGAGAGGCTGGCCACCTCTCGTCCTGTTCATCAAGGCCTCGAGACCGCAGCTCCTGTTGTGCCGACTCAGGTTGGCGTTTCTGCTATATTGGAGGTGCACCTCTGTCTGTACAGAGACTTTCTTCTGACATTTCTGATTTCTTTCAGCAGCAGCGGTTCATCCAGCATCATCAGCAGACCAGGAGAAACCAGCAGGGCGAGCTATCGTCAGGACAGTCGAGGATGCACCGACCATTAGAGATCTTGCTGCAAGTTCTATTTTTTTCTATTCCATTCCCGCAATTGTCTCTTATAACTATCTTAAAATTCGACTTCATCTGTTTCTTGTTGACTGATCAATTTATTCTGTTGTTCCTGTGTTATGTTTATTTTTTTTCTTTTAAGAAAAAAAATCATATGGACTAGGTCACCTCAGTTATGGGATCTAGAATCTTTGATAGCCATGTTAGCTAGCATAGTGAGGACATATAGTCAGATTTTGGACCTATTTCTTGGGTGTGGAAATTTAAGGTTTTCGCCGTCGCATGCGACAATGCGGAAATTTTAAATACCATAAACCTAGAGGTATGTACCTTAGTCAAGGTCTCTGTGATTATCGTAGCCTTGCTTACTAATATGACGAGGATTTGGAGCACCATGATTTTGGATAGACGCATATAATTATCAGATTGTACCTTAAATGCTTTTGAACAAGTTTTCTCTACTTTTGTTCAGTCTTTCAAAAATAAAATTGTTTTGTTTGTTTTGTTTCTCATTATTTAACTTAGGAGTAGGAGTAGCTTTAGTTGTATTATGAACCTTTGTGTAACTTCTTACTATGAATCTCTTCTTAAAATAATGAATCGATGATTTTGCTAGACCTTATCTTGGATTTGATATTATAGCTCTGGTTTCAAAATGGTTTCTTCTTTTAAACAGATAAGCAGAACAGATTTTATCGTTATTTCCTTCTTGCTATTATTCTTGTATTAAATAATAATAAAACTGTCTTGATTATATCAATCACCTGCTTTGCAATCTTGGTAGGAATCTAAATGTTGGTCTTGATATAGAATTTGATTTTTATATTGGGACATGAGTATATAGTGGACATAGACACTTTATCTGACACGTATGCATGCTACACTTTGATTATCAACCTATCTAAATGCATATTAATATGTTATTGATGTTTAAATTCTCAAAACCTTAATATTCTGATACAGTACAGTATCAGAGACTGGTTCTCTGCTTTTCCAGTTTAAATTCGTAATTTAAATATAAATTTTATGTTATTAGTTTTGTTTACATCACGCAGATGTATCTTATACACAAGGTTTCAATTCTTAAAGAAATTGGTTGAGTTTTGTGTTTGAACTTGTCAAATCTGAGACTGTGTGCATATCAACCCTTAATACTGGATTTTAAATATTAGTTCAAATTGTTGTTTTTAAATGTAATATTTTGAGGTATATACATTGTTGTATGTAGGGATATAATGTTAGGTTTCATATTTTTACATATTAGGTTGTGATAAACATTGGGTTGGTTTGATGTTTGAATTCCTCCAAAATCCTAAAACTGAATATATGTTAACATTTTTTACATTGATTTTAAATGTTTAGTTCAATTTCAGATTTAATATGTAATGTTAAACTGAACTGAATGATTGAACCCTTCATTTTAAGTTATAACCCCTGTACTCTTGACACTCTACACTAATGTACACTAATGTTCACAACTGCCATGTAAACCTAACCCTTCATCTCTATGTTATGTTCATATATATATATATATATATATATATATATATATATATATATATATATATATATATAGTTTATGCATACATGTTGTAATGTATATAGATACATAACTAAATCCCTACCTCTCTATACATATAGATATATGTATATATATGGTTAGCCATGCATGTTATGAGTAAATAGGTTATGCATTGTAGATTGTTTAACGAATATGTCATGAGTAGTGTAACTTGATAGCTATTGTTTTGAAACCCAAATCCTCCTATACACTTTCATGTATATTTTACACACACACACGTCTACTATCTAACCCTATGAACATGTCCACATACACCCATACACACACTAACCACATAACCTTTACAAAATGCTAGCTTTTTCCTCTCTAACGCTCTCTCTCTCGATATATATATATATATATATATATATATATATATATATATATATATATATATATATATATATATATATATATATATATATATATATATATTGTGATTGGATTTCAATGCAATTGACTTTCCTTCTTTATCTTTTGATTTTGATTTTTTTTGAATAGTATCCCTTTATAGATAATTCGTAGTTATCTTATTTTATTTTCTGATAAGTACCAGATTTTATATAGGATGGTAGACTGTCTTACAGTTTTGATGATTTGTTATTTCTGTATCTTTTCCAATTTAACCCCCCCCCCCCGATTGCTTGTATATTTGATACCCTATGACCCTTTTGGTTAGCATAACTAGTATAACTAGATGAGACTTTCACTACCACCATATGCCATGACCCTGTATGCCATCCTTTTTAATCGTATGATTTAGGTAAGTTCTGAGACCATGTTTGTTGTGGACGAGACTTTAGAAAAAGTACGACAAATCTTAATTTCGAGGACGAAATTCTTCTAAGGAGGGTAGACTTGTAACACTCACTTTTCTAAAATGAGGGTAATTTTGGACTTTTATAATTTTGATTAATCGATAATTAGATTTAACTCATGTTGTGATTTTTGGTAATTTTTTTAATCAATTTAAAACTATTTAAAATGTTGAATTGTGATTTTGATTGTTAACTAGTTAATCCCTACTTTTGCTAAGCTTAGAGACTAACCATGGGGACCTAACCATGTGATTAGAATGACTATTTACAACTTTTAGGCTAAGGATATTTTGGTCATTTTATGACTTTTGAATTATTTAGGATATTTATTAATTGGTGAATTTTAGATTATTTTAATAATATTTAAATTGATGTGTTATGATTTTGGATATTTTTCATATTTTAATATTTTGGGAAAATTTTATATTTTTAATATTGTTTTTATTGGATTTGTTTAGTCGGGTTTGAGTTTCGTCTCGTTCCGACTTGTATTGTGACCGGGTAGCTTGAACTCTAGATGGGACCCAATATTAAGTTAAGTATGGCTCACAAGACCCAACATTAAGTTAGTTAATTAAACTAATTTTTATCATGTTAGAATGGTTAAGTTAGAGACTCAAAACTAAATCATTTTGACCCCAAACTTGAACCTAGTCTCGACTTAACCATATGAGACTAGAGAGGGGCAATTAGGATATTTCCCATTAGCCCTAATGGACTCTTTATGGCAGCTACCTTTAGGAGAGAATGATTCATTTCATTCATTACAATCTTGCTTGTTTTATTTTCCTTTTGTTTTTCCCCAATTTTAGAGAGCCTTCCCATTGATTTGATCTCCAAATCAAATCATTTCTTCACCAAACCTTTCCTCAATCATTCCCATTCTCCAAGGGAAGGGTGCTACCAAGGATTGGAAGAGGAGTGCAAGAAAGAGTGTCCACTTTGAGGGATCTTCGTATCAGAGCCGTGTCCTAAAGAATTTTATTGGGATTCCACTCCCAATAGGTAAAACCCATCCTCTAAATTAATTTTCTTTGCATATAAATTAGTTTTAAATCCGTAGGATCCATCCTCATGCATGTGTCCCATTTAGATTCAAATTTGATGCCATTTGGAGCTCTCTTGAGGATTTTAGATATGTGTCTTGTGTCCTACTTGATAGATCCCAAATTAGGACACCCCATGTGTATGTATGTATGATAATAGTTTAAATAGATATTTAAATTCAGTTTTATAATGGTTAAAGAGTGGATTGATCTTAGTTAGGATGGTTAGAATGAGTTTCATTTGGATACCTATGTTTGTATCCAAGTATCTTGGCCTATATGTGTTCTTTTGTCAAATCCGTCATAATTTTCATCCACGTTTTTATTAACCAAAGCAACTTAGAAATGTCATAACTTTTAGCTTAGAACTCCGATTTATCTCCCTTTTTTTAAAAGAATCATATCGAAGTTAGCTTTCCAAATATATATTTTAATAAGCACAAATTCTTTCTGTAACTTTCTATAGAATTATTTGAGTGTCAGTTGTACGAAAGACGAACGTGTTTCGGTTTTTTTTGCGATTTCGGGAGCTTCCGGACACGAAAATGCGATCCGTTTAAAGTTTCGGAAGCTAACACAAAGGACTACGACATACTTTAATCCTAGAATTTAGTGAATGCCCAATTGGTAGAGTATTGGTTTTAAGTAGAAGAGTGACTATACGATATATGCATTTTGTGTAACCTATAAGCTTATGTAGTATTGATTTTAAATGAATATAGAGTATGTAATACATGATATGTTAGATGAATGAAATAAAATATATATGATATGATATATATTCTCTTTACATTAATGTATATATGGTTGAATGCAAGCATGTAGGAATGCAATTAATATAATGCATATAAGCAATGCATGAATGAAAGAATGATATACAATGTATGCATGAAGATATATATGTAATGACAGATATGAATGCATAATGTATAAATATTGTAATGCAATATATAATGATAACATGTATGGTAATGTAGAGTATATGATCCAAGCATGAAAGAATGGAGGAAATACATGTATATAGGTAATATAGAATGTAATATTTGAATGCAAGCATGCAAGATAATGTATTGTATCCATATAAGATGTATTCAACTTAAAGATAATGTAAAATATGAAAGGAATGAATGATAATATATAACATGATATGTAAGGTAATGCAAGGTATAAAATATATGATGTGTGCATGTTTGTATGTCTCTATGTTAATTTATGAAATGATATGAATATACAATGTATGCATATGTATAAAACATGTAGGTAATGCATAGATGCATGAATGAAATGAATGTTTGCAATATGTTAATATAAATACAAGTATCTAATATGCATGAATGTAAGTATAATATAATACAAGTATACATGTATGTATCATGTAAATGTAATATACATGATATGTATGTATGCATGTATACAAGGTAAGTATGTATGTATGTATTTCTATAAACTGAGTTAACCTGTAACCTTTTACACACATGCATTCATACACCCTATGACATCATGTATCACATGTCACATACACCTACTATAACTAAATTTTAGAACATTAACACATATCCTTTCACACACATGCCAAACACACATATACTCACTTACTCTTTTACCTCTCTTTCTCTCTTTCTCTCTCTCTCTCTCTCTCTATATATATATATATATATATAATATATATATATATATAATATATATATATATATATATATATATATATATATGTATGTATGTGCCTATATATATAGCTTTTCTATATATATCTATGTATATGAATATGTGAATTTGATTAATATATATACATTATATGACTAAGTTTGTGTGCCTTGTTAGCTTATGGTTTAGTTTTGTGCTTGGTTTAGCAAGTGACTTAGGCTATGAGTTAGTAGCTATCTTGGACATTTGATTTGCATATACTTAGTTTGTTTAGACCTAGAATAACTTGTTGACCTAATTTAGACTTGTTAGACCTAGTTTGACCATAGTTGACCTAGGTTTGACTTTCAGGGTTGACCAAGTTGACCAAGAGTCAACTTTGGTCAAGATTGACCTAGAATCATGTAGAATGCATAGTAGAACTTTATATTGCCATTTTGGACTTGTTGTGACTTGTGCTGTTCTGATTAGGAGCCAGGCACCTCTCCTTGGATAGTATATTTACTTTGGACATTCAGACAACAGGCGAGTACATTCTCTGATCGTTTCATACTTGTCTGGATTTACATTCTTGCTCTAGATTACTGTACTTGATGCTGACACGATTGTTATCACGGATAGGTACTGTATGGATCTTCTTTTGAGATGTTATCCCCTTGTATTCACTAGATACATATTGTGATGTGATTTTCACTTACATATAATATTTATTGAATACCCATATCCTTGTATACTCATTGTGCATATTGTACTCTTATTATCACATGAGTTCCAGGGATAGACCATTGTACCACTATTGTATAACATTGTACAACTATTGTATAACATTGTACATCTATTGTATAACATTGTACATCTATTATATAACATTGTACACTATTGTATAAGATAACATGACTGGAGTGGATCCTTGTGTATTGATTGGGGAGGGGGAGTAGAATTGGTTATGTACTCAAATCCTATTGTACAACATTGTATAACTATTGTATATGTCTATTGTACACTCACGTACAATAAAATTACCATTGCATTGTCCTAGACCGTTTACATAACCATATTGTACTATAAATCAAACATTGCTTACAGTTCTTACGTATCATATATAGATATTTTCTATTATCAAATCTCTGCTGTTTTTCATATACGTTCTCTTTCAATGTTTCTTGTGCCTTACTCTATTGCATGCTTTATATTTCCTAACTGGATATGAACTGTGTGAGATGTTTTGTGCTCGTTCCTGTCCTGACTGGACATGTTAAAAATATTACAGAGGATAAGGCCTACGTTGACACCTACTATGGGACAGCTGTAGATGTTTCTTGTGACCCAGATTTCCAGTCAGATCCAGTAGCTATAGAGATTGAGGCCCCCTAGTCTAGGTTTTACTATTTCTGTCTTTGAGATATAGGTTGTATATATTCTTTCATATTCAGTAGATAGACTTGTATTTCTGGATACTTGCTGAGATGTTATCTTAGACTCTTCTGATCATCTGTATTTCCTTGAGTTCTATATCATATCGTGCTTCTTCTTCCTTAGTTGTGATTGAGTTTATTTCTGCTATGTCACCCCCATTCGGGGAGTATAAACTATTAGTATTATATTGTTAGATGTTGTGACCTAGGACTGCGTTCTACCGTCGACACTGCGGCGTAGGCTGGACGTACCCTCTTCTCATGCCCTTACTCTAGGGTGCGGGTCATGACACAAAACCTGTGAATGTCTGAAATTACTTCAACTTAGAACGCCTGTCCCGCCAGCGCGCTGCTGGCTGCAGTGAACTTTCGATCTCCGTAATCCAAATAACGGCTGCAGCGCGCACTGCCACACCCTAGTAGGTCATCGAATAGTCTTTCAACTTTATCCATAGAAAAAATTTTAAGGAATCAAAATGAGTTTCAATAGTCCACGTCACGAAAATGGGGAGGTTACCTGACTGTTAGAATACAAGGGTTTATTAGGTATTAAAAAATAGCAAGGGATCTAATCAAAGAGTAGTAAGTACAAAGGGCAATTAAGGATATTTTAAATCTCGGACAGGGAGCAAAATTTCAAAAAATAAACGAAATCTCAACTGATATCTGGAATGGTAACAAAATTCTGTATAGGGTACGTAATCCCGAATAAGTAACAAAGCCGCAAAGGCTGCATAGAAGCAAGGTATTAAATAGAAGGCAAAGTCTCGAAATAAGGACCAAAAACCTTGTACATGAATCAATGTACAACAAAATCTCAAACGACAACGAAGTCTCGAACAATACCTCGAATAGAAAAGGAATTTCAACAGGAAACAAATCTTAGATAGAAAATCAGACATCAACAAAGTCATAAATAGGATACAAATTCTTGAATAGATATTTTGAACAAGAAACAAGTTTACGAAGAGTGAATGGAGGAGTATCAATCAACGAATAGAATACATGGTTCTAAATTGTGAATATGGAACAAGCAAATTCTCAAATAAGATCGAAACAAAATCGCGAATAGAGATCAATCTCAAACATAAAATAAGTCATGAATAGGAAATAAAATTCATGTAGGAAACTAGTCAAAGTCTCAAAACAGAAAACAAAATCTTCAAACGATGTCTCGAACAAGGACTAAATCTCAAGCAAATGTCAAGATAGGAGTGAAAGTTCAAACAATGCTTTGATTGGGAACAAGTTTCAAAATAAAATTTCGGATAGGAATAAAATATCGAATAGCACATGATTCGAATAGAAAAATTTCAAATAGAAGCAAAAAACAAAGCCATAAATAATGAATATGGAATATGGTTTCGAATAGTGGATTCCAAACAATTATCGAATTGTGGATCTGAAACAAGTTTGCCGAATAGGAAACAATATCTCGAAATAAGTTTCAACATCAACCAAGGTTTCAAAATAGAAAATAAGAGGTTTCAAGAAACGATCTAGGTGCTAAGAGGAATTTAAGGGAAGACTGGATTGCCAATCACAATACATGGTTTTCTCCAACCATGCAAAAGAAGCCTTCTGCCTTCAGTCTATCGTCAGTATTTCTCCGGGACTAGAATCTCTTCAACGTCTTCAGCTGTCCTGTCGTGGTTGTTCTTTGTAGTAGTGCTCCATACGGTTGCTAAATCTGGAGTGACGGGTCCCATTTCTGCAGTCCTGGTGCTCCTCGTGCTCGTCATTGGACAGTGTGATCAATGTCTCTGGGCAATTCTTGACTTGATGGGTAGGCGATCCGCAAAACAAGCATAGCCTCGGCTCTTGTGGCACTCATCATAGTGGTTTCCAGAGCGGTGACAAAAATTTGCAATGATCGCCGTTTGAATATGAATCTGAATCTCCTGCTGAGGCGGCTGAAGTGTCGGGTCTCTGATAGAAATATACGGCGGCTGGTGTGCTATCTGCTGAGATCCTGATGCTCCTCGACTATTGTGATCCGCAACTTGCTGGCAATCCTTCATTCAGTGAGCAGATGATCCATGGAACAGGCAGACTCCGAGTCTCTTGTGGCACTCCTCGAATCGATGTCCTGGATGGCAGCAAAAAGTATAAATAAACATCATCTGAAACTGATGACGCGACTAAAGAGGCACTGTCTGAGTGTGGCCTCGCTTTACGGATCCATAGTAGTTGCTATCCCCGTCATAAGTCTTCTTGTCTCTCCTTGGCTTCAGTTTCCCGTCTCGTTCTACAGTCTTCCCTATATTCTGGATCTCCTGGCTGGTGGCTCCAATCTTTAGAGGAGTCGGGTACTCGAAGACTTGGATGATCTTTAGTGGCTGCTCCAGGTTCTTGATCTGCTCCTCGGTACAAGATGTGCGCCCAGTGTCAGAGAAGTCCAAGAGTTCGAGAGTCTGAAAATTAGAAGTCCTTCCTGGCTCGAAAAGTGCATCCACAAGTCTGGCTTAAAAAAGTATGGCTTGCTCCTTCTGGGTGTCAAGGAACTCTTGAAACATCTCCATCAACTACGTACTACCCATGGGGATAGTAGGGCGATAGAAGGTAGAGGAAGCTCGAAACACTCAAGTGTAGGTGGATCAATCGTTCCGGTGTCGTGTGCTTGAACTATCTGAAAAACAGAAAAATGTTAAGATGTCCTAAACCTAAAAACAACAAGTGTTTATAGAATATCAATATACCCGATGTACCCGATTTCCTATGTTGTGATCAAGTTTTTCTAGTTTAATTAAGTCCCCCAATAGTACTCTAATACCTAGGTACTATTAGGATAGACCTGTATGGGCCACCACTAAAAACATGTCATGACCCGCTCCTGAATAATCGGACACGAGTCGGCCACGCCCAGCCTTCGTCGTTAGACACGACGAAGTAAGGTGTACCAAGCTAGGAAAATCTAACCAGATAAACATGAATGTGCACAATCACAGCATCTACAAAACGTTCCCAGAATGATCTCCATAATCCACCGATTATAATATCATAAATGTACTAGAGACAACAAGAAGAAACACAATAAACTCACAACATACAATATCTAGAAGAAGAGCTAAAATAATCTAAACCTGAAACCTCAAGCTAAGTCATGTCTTCATCCTGCTAAGCTAAAATTCTGGGCTCTGGCCCATAAGTTAGAACAATATCTTGCAAGTACACCTGCAATATGTCCAATCAGGAGCGGAGAAAAGTACAGTTCTAGGTAATGAACAAGAACATCATGATATGGAAATGCATACAGGAGAACATAAAATATAAAATACAGGAAAAGAACATAAAGGTACAGGCTTGTAAGTACAAGAAATAAAGTACATGAATGTAAACTATGAACCTGAAGTACAAGACATGATATGTGCACAATGTTTAAAATCCAACTAGCCTATGTGACCGGCCGGGGTGAGTATAGGAATATCTACAAGAGTACATGAATATCGGTACGGCTTAGGACCCGCGTGCACGATGCGAGGCCTAAGCTATCTACATGAATAATAGAACCGGGATTTGGTCACATAGCTAGTGTATTTCCCCTCTCCGACACAAGTAAGTACAAGAACAGGAAGTACAAGAGTACAAGATATCGTGTCACATCGTGTCATCAAGAGGAGTACAAGATATGTAAATGCACAAAACCATAGAAAGTACTTGCCTTGCTCCGGGAAATCAAGGCTAGGAAATGGAGCTAGATCCGAATGTCCTCCTGAATAATAGGTACAATTTGGTTAAGTTCTAATCATTATCTAACTAATGTACTATTTATTTCTAACCAATTTCTACCAACTAATTACTTGTTGATTAGTACTAGTTTAGTCATGTATGCTATCTAATCAGTAAGTAATACTTATTAGCAAATAATATTGCTAATAAGCTAACTAATTATATTCAGGATTTATTTTAACTGAAATACTAATAAGTTTAGATAAAACTAATATATAGGATGACTTCCCATAATAGTAATTAAATAGAATTTAATTTGATAAACTTCTAAAGTAGCAATTGTAAATATTTGAGAAGATCAATTACTAGGGCCTTGGTTAAAATACTTATCAAGGACTATAGATTGAAAACACAAATCATTTGTAATACTTAAAGGTTATCCCACTCAACCCATGTACTGCCTATTCATGTACATACCCTTGGGCCTCAACATAGAACAACTAACTCAAACCTGCTTGCTATCATCAGTTTAATTCTTTCCAAAACTTGTCTTCACGAATACCATAATTTTAGAAGAAAGGAACTGAACCCTTTAACAAAATATACCAAACCAAAATTTAATAACATAGATAGATAAGCTTCCTCCATTCAAACACCCCAAACACTAGGCAACACCTGCAAATATATAGGGCACAAAGATTCAAATTCCAACTGAAACTCAACTTAGTACTATACATATACCAAGCTCAAGCCCCTCCAAACTCCCTGCACTCGATTCCAGAATGAGAGAACAAACACAAGATTGAACCCAAGCCTAACCATAATACATAACCCAACCTAGCAAGAATATTATAGACAACCAGCAACTACACCCAAGTTAGCATAACATATGACAATCAAAATCAAATGTCAATAGGATATTCAAATTTAAATGTGCTACCATGTATTCCATACCTAGATGCGATGTCCCACACTCAACTCTGTCGACTTTCGCATCCGATACCAACAAGAAGAACAGCAGGCACGATCAAATCGACAAACACCAATACTAACCCAGAAATATACAAAATACCCATGGCCATGAAAATATACAACCCAATCGAAATAAAGATTAAGAACAAAGAGCAAATGTTTTTAATCCAGAAGGAATCCCGCCCCACAGTCGAACACACAGTGCTTGAATGGAAATCATCAGAACATGAACTGAAATAAACACAGTGAACTAGACGCGAACAACCTACTCCAAATGATCTGTCCTGCCCATCATACCCCCGTCAAAACTAGATTTATAACAATGCACACCACCACAACAAGGAGAGCATAATTATACCTAAAATAAAGTTCCTTCGTGATGACCCAATCTCAAGAGTCGAATACCCCTTTCCGTGTTCCGATGGGATCGAACGGCCTCTATAGCACTGTACCGGACAGGTCCAGATTCGATTAAAAAACTGGAGCACAAGACCAAAAGAAATCAAAAGAGTCATAAATTCTTCAAGAAACCAAAATTTTATACCTCGATCGTCGATCGAATAGATCGGTAAACTGTGATGAGGTACTCGAACAGATCTGGAGAGGAGACTGCGTCGCGATTGGACTCACCCATCTTCTAAATGATGTCGTCCGAGACGAAGATCGCTGGAGAAGAAGACACGTCGTCTTCAGGCGGTGTGCCAATGGGAAACGTGTCGTCGAGATAGAGTCATCGTCGTCTTAAAGGGTGTGGCAGAACACCACCGACCTTGTCGCAGGGGTAGAATCTCCTCACCGTAGATGGCCCAGTCGCCGGAGATCGCTCTCAAAAGGTGGTACCACTGGTCGGTTAAGTCACCGGGAGGAAGTCTGAAGGCGTGGACCTTCGTACATCGCTGCAGGATGGCCTAGTCGCCGGTGGAAGCGGCGGTCGCTGTCGTCGCCGGTGGAAGCGGCGGTCTGTCGTCGCCTAGTCGTCGGTGGAAGTAGGGAATGAAATTTGGGGGAGAGGTGGAATTCTATTAGGAAAGAGAATTGAGAACACGATCGGATGGAGAGAAATGTACTCTCTCTCCTTCCATCTGTTATATATACAACAAGTAACTAAAGGCAATTTGCATTAAGGCCCTTCTCTAATTACACATTTACAAATACAACGAAAAATCTTTTAGAGAAGTTAGTTAAGTAGTTATGAGTTTGTTAGAAAAAGTGGGGCCACATCAAATTGGTTATAACTAATTTTGAATTACCACTCTTGCCACAAAATCAAAATTCCCTCCAAGTTGATCACAAATTTATTATACAAATTTTTTTAACCAAAATTTTTATTTAGAAAAAGATTAAAATTTTTGAAAATTAGGAAAGTAGGGTTACAGTGTCTAACAGCAAAAAAAATATAGACACAAAGTTATAGGAAGCACCCGAATCAAACAATGCAAATACGGGAATGGAGTCGATATGAAGATAACCTACGATCAAATCTTCCACTGCCTCTGCATCCTCAGCTACCATGGCGAAAGCTCGCCCTGCTGGCTTCCCCCGGCCTGCTGCTAGTGCTGGACAAACCTCTCCTGTTGAGTCTGCAACGGTCCCTTCTGCTACCCTACCGGAGCCCTAGCTCCTGCTCCCTGAACTATACATCCCAAAGACATGGGATAGTCCCTCAGCTGATGCTCCGCTGAACTATAAAATAGGCACTTGCTTAGCCTCTTCCTGCAGTCGTTCCACCCGTGCCCTGGCTTCTTGCAGAAGGTCCAACTGGTGGCCTGCTGATGTCTAGGTGCCTGCTGCTGCCTCTGCTGCTGCTGCGCCTACTGAAAAGGCGCACAGCCCTGACCCTGAAACTGCTGCTGGAAAGGCCTCTACTGCTGCTGAAAATGGGGCCTCTTAGCTGGACTTGTACTACTACCAGCTCCATGTACATCACAACCTCTCTTCAGCTTTAGCTCAAGGTTCTCCTCCGCTGCCATAGTTCCTTCCGAAACCTTCTACCCTTCTTTGACTCGCTAAGGCCCTCCGCAAACCTGTCCAGGCGACGAAACTCTCTGGCATACTCCTCAACTGTCTGGTTTCCTTGAACCAGACTCTTAAACTCTGTCTCTAAGACGCCTAGTATTGTGTCGGGGAAGAACTTCTCCTTGACAAGCTTCTTGAAAGCCTCCCACGTCTGCCCCTCCATACTAACTCTAGGGTCAGCATGGTACCATGTACGGGCAAGGTCCTACATCTGGCTGCCGGCTGCCTCAATCTGTAGCCCCACTGGTATCAGTGTAAGGAGGAAGATCTCCTCTATGTGTTCGACCCAGTCGTCTGCATAGAGGATACCCTCCTTACCCTTGAAGTCTCTAGGCCGCATCTTCTAGAAGTCCAGAATGTTCGAGGTCCTCGGCTGGAACTACTGCATCTGGCCTTCCTACGACTGGACGGTCACCCTCTCTACTGCCGTCATAGCCAGCTAGTGGCATTGTCTATGCCCTACCTCATATCAGCAGACTGGTACTGCTGAGGCTCCTTCATCTTCTAGAAGAAGAAAAAAAGCTGTGCTGCATCTACTGATCCCGGAGGTGGCTGCAGCTGAAGTATGTCTGGGATGACTGGGGTAGGCCTCCGTACAGTGGAGGTGCACTTCCAAATGCGACATATGCTCCAACATGAGAAGGAACAAGGGGAGCTGCGGTCCCAGGGCCCTGCTGAATCCGGTGAGAGGTGGTAGGCCTCTCAATGGTATCTCCTGGGCCGGAGCAATGTGACCATGTCTCCACCATCCTGAAGATAGGTCAAACAAAGAAATCAATACTGAGCAGGAAGCGATATAATCAAAGGAGGATAGTTTATTTCAAAAGAAGGCAATTAGCAGCAAGAATTTAGATGGCAAAAATTAGATAAGAGTTTTTCCTAGATGTGATTGAGTACCTCAAAACTTACATCCTATATCCTACTACATGTTGTAGTGATACTCTAGTTTGAGAACCACTACGAACTGAGACATAACTCAGAACTCTAGACCTGCATGGGCCACCACTAAAAATATGTCTTGACCCGGACCAGTGTAGGGGCACGAAAAGTGGGTACATCTAGCCTACGCCGCAGTATCGGTGGTAGAACACTGTCCTAGGTCACATACATCTACAACAGTATAAATGTACCTGTACAAGGTATACTCTCCAATTGAAGGATAATACAGAAGGTACAAGTCAATCACAATTCTAAGATGAAAATAGTACGATAAGATAGATATGACATCTCAAAATAGAAATACAAACAGAAGGAAATAAATCCAAGTGTCTAAACAACACCAATATCTCAACATCCAAAATAATACAACTCAGAAGTCAAACACAAATGAAATAAGATAAGTAGCCTAGCAGTCTAGCCTAGGCAATAGGGGTAGTATCCTCTGCTACTACTGGATCCTGCTGAGGGTCCAGGTCACAAGTGTCATCTAGGCCAGCTCCGTAATAGGTAGGACATGAAGTACCCGATGCACCCGGGGGGATAACATCTCATGAAAAGATCCATATAGTACCAATCCATGATAACAATATGACAGCATCAACTAAAGTAGTCTAGAGCAAGAATATATGTCCTAGCAAGCATGAAACGATCAGAGAATGTTCTCGCCTGATATCATGAATGACTGATGAGAATAGATATCTGAACTGGAGTAACTGAGTCCAATTTAGAGCAACACAAGTTACAATATATCCAAGTTGTAATAAATGAAGTTTATAATGCATTCTACAAAATTCTTGGTCATTCTAGGTAAAGTCAACTCTGGTCAACAATCTAGTCAAACAAGGTCAAACTCTGGTCAAACTAGTCAACTAGTCTAGGGTTTAGTCAAACTCAAGTCTACAAGACCAAATAGGCCTATAAGGTTGTAACCCCTCTTCCCGGAATTTTATTTTATTTATTTATTTTTTGAATTAAATGGTGATTTTCAAAAAAATTATAAATAATTACTAAATTAATTATTACGGTAGATGACTTAGCCATGGTAGAGTTTTGAAGTACAAGACGGCTAGGAATCATGACACGGATAGTGCAGTAACGTGCCTTGACTAGGGTATTAGCCCTGGTAGGGAATGCCCAACCATGAGTGTGTCCTAACTAGAAAAACCAGGCCAAGTTGCGACTTAACCCTTACCAAAGATATATTTATTTATTATTTATATTATTTAGTTTAGGAAACCCAGTTGTACCGAACTAGTCCAGATAGGACCCAAATCAAGCCCAAGCCCATGTAGTCATGCGGGACATTCAATGACATTCGTGTTGATGTATTTTGGTATGATTGTGCTGTATTCCGTTTTAATGATTTAATGAATATTTTCTAAATATTCATAATTAAGTATTATAAATATTATTATTAGTTGAAATTCAGTGACATTTGTATAAAATAGGTCCTTGTACATTTTCGGATTAGTAGACTGCACATAATGGTATACATACACCATTATTGTTTTATTGAATTTCGTTATTATTATTACTATTATTATTATTTTTTTTTTGAGGTTATTATTATATAATATTATTTTATTATTATTGGTTATATTATTTTTGTCAATTAAACATTATTATTATTATTATTATTATTATTATTATTATTATTATTATTAGATATATATATTTTATATATATATATATATATATATATATAAGGTCTACCCTAGTAATAGATAAGATTGGGGTTTTTTAGATTTTATGGAGAATATTATAGTAGTATATATATATGAATAAATAGATTATGTGTGTGTGTGTATATAATATATATATATATATATATATATATATATATATATATATATATATATATATATATATATATATATATATATATATATATATATATATATATATATATATATGTATAGATTTAGTAATAAAGAAAAACAAAACAAAACAAAACAACAACCCACGAGATATTGGGCCACCAATATCTCGTGAGTCATCAACAGCCTAAAATCTGCGCCCCTACTCTGTTCCCAAACCCGAGCGCAGGGATTTTCGACCCCCTTCAGTATATAATAGTCGAGAGAGAGAGATCGAGAAATAGAAACCCTAAATGGATCCCTCGCCACCACCCTGACACCCAACGATGCGCGCGCGCATCTGTACGTCGCCGACGGGGCGGCCGGAGTACCGCCAGGCCGACCATGCGTGCGATCAAGCCGAGAAACAAAGGCAGCAGCACGGTACCGCGGGACCGACTTCGCTGTAACTTTTTGTCGCACTCGGTCGACCAATGGTCGAACCGTCTTCACAGGTAATTCGACAACCTATACAACTGTAATTCCCATCAGTTAGGTTGATTTTAGATAACCTCTATTGCTTGAAAAATCAAACCCAAGTTCGATGAAAATCTGTTAAAAATAGGACACATGAATCAGTCCCAACCCCATATTGGAAGGTAAATTGCTGCCAAGCCGTAGCGATATTTAGAAATCTAATTGAAGGCAGTCCTAGACAACCTATAGGGATCTGCAACCTAGTTTACGTAAATTTATTTCGTCGACTACGTGCCAAGAAATCAGATTCCAAAGATTGGTAAAAAACTGTTTTTAGAATATTAAAATTTATGAAAAACTCTTCGATACGACGTGCGTCCCGCCAATCCGGGTGTAAAACCCCTAAATTTCTACTATTATTTTTTTATATTAAATTTTGCACTGATTTAAAATTTTGTATTGTACGTGGCGTAGTCGTATTGTACATCGCGCACGAAATGTCGTTTTTCGTAATGGCTCGACGAGTGCGAATATGTGCCAGCATACATATTTTTAGAAAAATGTTTTCCATTTTCAAAATCATATATATAATAATTACTTTGCTATCATACCAAAATTTCTAAGTTTGTTATTTTAAGCCTTTCATTTCTAACAGCCACTAATAATAAATAATATTATTTTTTTATACTAGGAAAATATTTATGTAAATATTATTTGTGCATAAATATATATTTCGTAAATATTTATTTGTTTATTATTAAATAATAATGTTATTTTTGAAATTATTATTATTAGTATTTTTGGAAAACATATTTTGAAATTATTGTGGCAGATTAAATCTTGATTTGATTTTATAGTTAAATTAATATCTATAATTAAAATTTGATTTATTTGATTTGATTTTTAAACTAAAGGGATGTAATTTAATTAGATTTAAATGTAATTTGTATTTGGATTTGGATTTGATTGATTTTAAAATAAGTAGAGAATTATCTAATTGGATTTAAATAAATCATAATTCTTATCCAACTGGGAAATCCCACATCCTATAAATAGGCAGGTACTCCTCCATAAATTATGTTTTTCACAATTTCTCCACCACCACAACTGAAATTCGTGTATCGTGTCTGTGCCCGTGTTTCCCCTTCCCATCCACTATAAAATTCTTTTTACATATACAAATTCTCCACCCGTGTGCCCGACTAGCTGGACACCGATCCAACCTATCTTCTCCATATGTCCGTGACATACAGGACACGATACATCGACCCCTAACCCTAATTCTAACTCAACCCTAACCCCTACTGTGTCGGACACTCCCCGACACAGATTTGCCCTATCTCGACGCCCAGCCCCCTCTTCCGACCAACGGCCGTAGACCCGAACCCCTAACCTTAGAAACACCATCACCTTCACCATGCCCATCCTGGCACCCGTGAGTCCCAACCATTACCACCGCCATCATCGTGGCAGACCCGTCTCCGCAGTATCCTAGCCCCGTCTCCACAACACATCGCTGCCACCATCAACATTCAAATCCATCGCGGCCAGCCCAAAATCCGGCCATCCCTGTCGTAGCCTTTGTCACCGACCAACACACCAAAGACTCTGACAACCCATCTCCACCAAAAGCCTACCACCGCCACCCAAAAGGAAAAAGAACCCTAGAAAATTTCCAAAGAAAAACCAATAAATCACCGCCACCGCCACTTACCTATCCACCACCGCCGACTCAAGCCGCGCTGCCCCTCGACACGTGAAAGCAACCCCCACCATCACCATCTTCTCACCCCTCGTCGGGATCCGACGACCGCCGGCGCCGCGTCTTGCCGACCCTCTCCGTGCAGCACCGTCCTTGTCGGCCGAGCCCCTCCGGCCAAACCAATATCGCCAGCCCCTCTCCTTTCCTTCATCCTCTCCCATCCGCCTTTCCAAGCCCTCCCGTAGTCGCCGCCCAACCGAAACCCCCACCAGTGCCTCCCTAGAGCACCGCTACCGCCGCCCGTTGTCGCCCACGGTGGTGCCCTATCCTCTTTCCTTCCCGCTTTTCTGCTCCTCACCGTGCCAAACCGCCGTCGCCGCTCAGCTCCTCTCGCTCTCCCCGCTCCTTCTCTCACCTTCCTCTCTCCTCAGTTCTCTTCTCAGTTCTAATCCCTAAAATTCCTTTTCTCTTTTCCCCTAAAAAGAGGAACAACATCTTTTATTTTTTTATTTTTTTATTATTTTATTTTATTTTACTTTTTGTTTTGTTTGTTTGTTAATTATGTATTATTATTACCATTAGTATTATTAATCACTACATTTGGTAGCTACATTAGTTATCAATTACCTATTCTTAATAAACTGGTAATATATCTCCTGTTATATTATTGTATTATTATTTTGAGTATTTAAATATGTGTTTAGACTTTGAAATGTTACTTTGACTTTCTATTATTTTCAAGGATAGTTTTCAACCATAAATTACTTGGACAAAATAAAGGTTAAAAACATATATTGTATTTTCTAGATATTCTCAAAAACATGATATTTGGCTTAGAGGCTAAAGCATTATTATAGTTTTGTGTGGTGCTTTAAAACAAGATTTTAACCAAAATATATTTATACTATTTTTATGGCATTTAAAAATATGGTTATGATATTTTCTATCAAAGAAAATCCTATTTTAACAAATTTAGAGTTTTGTCTTAAAATGTTTTTCCCCTATTTATTTTCCAGTAATTATCTAAAAGTTGTCATCAAATATTAAAAAAATAATATTTCTGAAATAGTATAAGTATTTGTTTTACGCAACTTCCTTCTATTATCCAACATCGTCCGTGTCCAAGCCCATCATTCCTATTCTCTTGCCAAATCGAGACTACCTTATGTCCACCCTAACTAATTTGACTATCCTGGACCCGATGGAACCATCCGTGCCGCCAACAGAGGTCCCTTATGTAGTTGTTGCGTCGAAGTCGCAGTTCGTGCCACGTTAATCATTATAGTACACTGGGCGTCCTACCAGACAAGATACCTTGCCATTTGCTGTTTATTTATTTAGCTCATATTTTATACATTATTCATTATTTTTTTATGCAAAATAAACCGTGATAAATGGCATAACCTGTTAGAACTTACTGTTCATTTATATTTCCTTCTATGTATTATTTTTCTTACACATTAAATCTAGATTAAGGGACCACCTTGTGTGTTGCATTCATTGGCCTTGACATGTTATACCACGAAGTTGTGTGTCGCATGTAGAACACGGATATGCGTGACTGGCTGGCCACCGATACGTATAAGCCGTGCGATAGGAATAACCGCTAATAAAATTGCATACTAGTTTGACTTAGCGGTTATAGAGGTTACTGTTGTGGATACAACATAGTATGTATTGGGCGGGAAGGACAATTCCTTAGCGTATGGGCTTCGATGCACTTTCCCTTGTGGCCTGGAAGCTCCGCTGGAGATACGAGGTTGATAACTGACGGCCACTAACGTTCTGCAGAATGTTATGCTCTTACTGATGGGGCCTCTGGTGCCTCAAAGGGGGACCATGCCGATCCTATTTAGCTAGGGCCCATGCGTAGAAAGGATTGTTCTTAACTACATTTAACTTAGAACGGTTAGGCACCTTTATCCGTTAGGTACGAGTACTTTTGGTTTGGGTACTTGTATCTGACCGTGGCTTGGAACAATAACTTGTCGCGGATTAGTTCGTCACATCTTGTCCTTGTTTGGTTGTAGGTGTGACTTACTACTTCGATGAGAATGTATTGAACCATGTTGGTGTCCGGATACCATATTAGATTTATAGCATGGAAAGATACGTCACCGTGAATTAGTTTACCATCTCCTGTCCTTGTTTGGTTGGGGGGATGGTACGCTAATTCAATAAGTAGGTATTGGACCATGTTATAATTTAATTAACTTATTTATTTAAGCAATATTTATTCAGTTTATATGGCATGATATTATGTGTCTTGTTACATCCCTCTGAGGACCTGGTTATCTCTCCAAGTGTGTTCTCTTGTCTTTCGCAGGTGTTCTAGCTCTAGCCGTAATCATCACTATTTCTTCGAGGATGATTGCACTTGAATCGTCTTCGCTTCGCTCGCCAAAATTATTTCTTTTCTCATGTATTTTTCCTTTACTTGTTGGTAGTGATTTGTCTTCGTCCAACATATTGTATCAAGACAATTCATTATCTTTATATGGTATCTTTTATTCATTTATCTTGTGTGGATGAGATTAGTTATGGTCCTACTGTATTTTACAGCTTATGTATTTATATGAGATTTCCATATATTGGAGTGTACTTCATATATATACAGCTGGCATGTCTACATTCCTAGTCCTACGTATTTTGGGACTGGAGCATTACATGTTTATGTGGTGGCCAATGCAGGTCAAGATAAATTGTTTGGTTACTTTACCGTACCAAGCAAGCCTGCGAATAGGATCAGAAGTCTAGAATCTCATCCACATACTTGACCTTTTTCCTCGATTCCATATTCGACCGACTCATCGATTGCATCTTCCTTGATTCCTTCTATCATTATCCTTATCTTTCCTTCGTGCTTGCTAGAGATTGACCCTACAAGTTAGATGTCCCAAATACACTTAGCTTAATTCTTTAAGTTGGGTAGAATATCCTATAACCTGACACACCCTTGACCATTAAGGGAATACAAATAGTATTATCTAGACCATAGAGACTAGAGAAATTTAACCCATTTGGTCAACCAAGCCTTGGTCAATAAACCGTAGAATGATGGTATAGGAATAAACAAGGCTTAGATCCTTATGACTCTTAGACTATTCATATTGGCTCTTATTTCATCTACTCTCACATGCCTTTTTTTTTTACTATCTAAACTAATGATGCTAATGCAGTCTAGTTTTTGCAAGCCAAATTCCTTATCAAGCTTGTTCATGACGTATGTTATTAGATGCATCCACTAACGTATTGTCTACTCAGAACCGGTGCATGATGGTCTGATCAACCGAGTGCACTTTGGTTTACCTTTATCTATCGTTCTACGTGGATGGGGACATAGCTAAACTTGTCCTCTAGAGTCCCATTCGTGACTGCCTTGGCAACTCCTTTTGAATTATTCGGTCGCCTTTGAATCATGCATTCGTATTCGATAACGCCTCCTTCGAACTCTATATTGCTTTCGCCTTCACCTAGTTTAGAAGGACGAATGCGTTGTGCTAGAACTTCCTCTAGCCTTCCTATCGATTATGACCATTATCACTCGATGTTGCTATTTCTTCGTCTTAAAACTACTTGTCCTTCTTCCCGGCCCTATATTTACTAACATCACTTAATTTAGGCATAACCCTAATTCGCTCTCTTAAATCGTGCCCTCAACTTACTTTCAAAACATATCTTTTAGGCCTCTCATTTTTCTCTTGGTATCATATTATTCCTTTGCATGATATCATGACAAACTTTAAATCCTTCATCTTCTACTCGTGCCTGAACTCGCGACCCTCATAACCATACCCGTGTTAAATTCTATGAATTAGATCACGATTTCTTACGACATGATTTTGTTGAAACATTGTTATTGTTTGTTCCCCCATCGATACCCCCTTGTGTCATCTTACCTCCTACTACTTCTTAATTTTGAGGACGAAATTCTTTTCAGTTGGGTAGGATATAAAACCCCTAAATTTCTACTATTATTTTTTTATATATTAAATTTGGTACTGATTTAAAATTTTGTATTGTACGTCGCGTAGTCGTATTGTACGTCGTGTATGAAATATCATTTTTCGTAATGGCTCGACGAGTACGAATATGTGCGAGTATACATATTTTTAGAAAAACGTCTTCCATTTTCAAAATCATATATATAATAATTACTTTGCTATCATACCAAAATTTCTATGTTTGTTATTTTATGCCTTTCATTTCTAACAGCCACTAATAATAAATAATATTTTTTTATACTAGAAAAATATTTATGTAAATATTATTTGTGAATAAATATATATTTCATAAATATTTATTAGTTTATTTTAAATAATAATGTTATTTTCAAAATTATTATTATTAGTATTTTTGGAAAACATATTTTGAAATTATTGTGGCAAATTAAATTTTGATTTGCTTTTATAGTTAAATTAATATCTATAATTGAAATTTGATTTATTTGATTTGATTTTTAAACTAAAGGGATGTAATTTAATTAGATTTAAATGGGATTTGTATTTGGATTTGGATTTTATTAATTTTAAATTAAGTAGAGAATTATCTAATTGGATTTAAATAAATTATAATTCTTATCCAACTGGGAATTTTCACATCCTATAAATAGGCAGGTACTCCTCCATAAAAAATTTCTCCACAATTTATCCACTACCACAACTGAAATTCGTGTATCGTGTCTGTTCTCGTGTTTCCCCTTCCCATCCACTATAAAATTCTTTTTATATATACAAATTCTCAACCCGTGTGCCCGACAAGCTGGACACCGATCCAACCTATCTTCGCCATGTGTCCGTGACATACAGGACACATCGACCCCTAACCCTAATTCTAACTCAACCCTAACCCCTACTGTGTCGGACACTCCCCGACACAGATTCGACCTATTCCGATGCCCAGCCCCCTCTTCCGGCCAACGGCCGCAGACCCGAACCCCTAACTCTAGAAACACCATCACCTTCACCACGCCCATCCCGGCACCCGTGAGTCCAAGCCATTACCACCGCCACCACCGTGGCAGACCCGTCTCCGCCATAGCCTGGCCCCGTCTCCGCAACACATCGCTGCCACCATCAACGTTCAAATCCACCGCGGCCAGCACAAAATCCGACCACCCCTGTCGTGGCCTTCGTCACCGACCAACACACCAAAGACTCAGACAACCCATCTCCACCAAAAGCCTACCACCGCCACCCAAAAAGAAAAAGAACCCTAGAAAATTTCCAAAGAAAAACCAATAAATCACCGCCACCGCCACTTACCTATCCACCACCGACGACTCAAGCCGCACCGCCCCTCTACCCGTGGAAGCCACCCCCACCATCATCATCTTCTCACCCCTCGTCGGGATCCGACGACCGCCGGCGCCGCGTCTTGCCGACCCTCTCCTTGCAGCACCGTCCTTGCCGACCGAGCCCCTTCGGCCAAACCAACACCGCCAGCCCCTCTCCTTTCCTTCACCCTCTCCCCCTCTGCCTTCCCGAAGCCCCCCGCAGTCGCCGCCCAACCGGAACTCCTACCAGCGCCTCCCTGGAGCACCGCTACCGCCGCCCGTCGTCGCCCACGGAGGTGCCCCATCCTCTTTCCTCCCCGCTTTTTCGCTCCTCATCGCGCCAAACCGCCGTCGCCGCTCAGCTCCTTTCCCTCTCCCCGCTCCTTCTCTCACCTCCCTCTCTCCTCAGTTCTCTCCTCAGTTCGAATCCCTAAAATTCCTTTTCTCTTTCCCTCTAAAAAAAGGAACAACAGCTTTTGTTTTTTATTTATTATTTTATTTTATTTTATTTTACTTTTTGTTTTGTTTGTTTTGTTAATTAGTACTATTATTACCATTAGTATTATTAATCACTACATTTTGTAGCTACATTAGTTATTAATTACCTATTCTTAATAACCTGGTAATATATCTCCAGTTATATTATTGTATTATTATTTTGAGTATTTATATATGTGTTTAGACTTAGAAATGTTGCTTGACTTTCTAGTTATTTTCAAGGATAGTTTTCAACCATAAATTACTTGGACAAAATAAGGGTTAAAAATATATATTGTATTTTCTAGCTATTCTCAAAAATACGATATTTGGCTTAGAGGCTAAAGCATTATTATAGTTTTGTGTGGTGCTTTAAAACAAGCTTTTAACCAAAATATATTTATACTATTTTTATGGCATTTAAAAATATGGTTATGATATTTTCTATCCAAGAAAATCCTATTTTAACAAATTTAGAGTTTTGCCTTAAAATGTTTTTCCCCTATATATTTTCCAGTAATTATGTAAAAGTTGTCATCAAATATTAAAAAAATATTTCTGAAATAGTATAAGTATTTGTTTTACACAACTTCCTTCTATTATCGAACATTGTCCATGTCCAAGCCCATCATTCTTATTTCCTCGCCAAATCGAGACTACCTTATGTCCACCCTAACTAATTTGACCGTCCTGGACACGATGGAACCATCTGTGCCGCCAACAGAGGTCCCTTGTATAGTTGTTGCTCCGAAGTCGTAGTTCGTGCCATATTGATCATTGCAGTACACCGGGGGTCCTACCAGGCAAGACACCTTGCCATTTGTTGTTTATTTATTTAGCTCATATTTCATGCATTATTCATTATTTTCTTTATGCAAAATAAACTGTGATACATGGCATAACCTGTTAGAACTTACTGTTCATTTATATTTCCTGCTATGTATTATTTTTCTTACACATTAAACCTAGATTTAAGGGACCACCTTGTGTGTTACATTCATTGGCCTTGACACGTTATACCACGAAGTTGTGTGTCGTATGTACAACACGGACATGCGTGACTGGCTGGCCACCGGTACGCATAAGCCGTGCGATAGGAATAACCGCTAATAGAATTGCATGCTAGTTTGATTTAGCAGTTATAGAGGTTACTGTTGTGGATACAACATAGTAGGCATTGGGTGGGGAGGTCAATTCCTTAGCGTATGGGCTTCGATGCACTTTTTCTTGTGACCCGGAAGCTCCGCTGGAGATACGGGGTTGATGACCCATGATTACTGACGGCCACTGACCTTCTGCGGAACGTTATTCTCTTACTGATGGGGCCGCTGGTGCCTCAAAGGGGGACCATGCCGATCCTATTTAGCCAGGGCCCATGCGTAGGAAGGATTGTTCTTAACTACATTTTACTTAGAACGGTTAGGCACCTTTACCCGTTAGGTACGAGTACTTTTGGTTTGGGTACTTGTATCTGACAGTGGCTTGGAACAATAACTTGTCGCGGATTAGTTCGTCACATCTTATCCTAGTTTGGTTGTAGGTGTGACTTACTACTTCGATGAGAAGGTATTGAACCTTGTTGGGGTCCGGATACTATATTCGATTTATAGCATGGAAAGATACGTCACTGTGAATTAGTTTACCATCTCCTTTCATTTTTTGGTTGGGGGGATGGTAGCTAGTTCGATAGGTGCGTATTGGACCATGTTATAATTCAATTGACTTATTTATTTGAGCAATATATATTCAGTTTATATGGCATGATATTATGTGTCTTGTTACGTCCCTCTGAGGACCTGGTTATCTCTCCAGGTGTGTGCTCTTATCTTTCGCAGGTGTTCTAGCTCTAGCCATGATCATCGCCATTTCTTCGAGGATGATTGCACTTGGATCGTCATCGCTTCGCTCGTCAAAATTATTTCTTTTCTCATGTATTTTTCCTTTACTTGTTGGTAGTGGATTTGTCTCCGTCCAACATATTGTATCAAGACAATTCAATATCTTTATATGATATCTTTTATTCATTTATTTTTGTGGATGAGATTTGTTATGGTTCTACTATATTTTACAGCTTATGTATTCATACGAGGTTTCCATATATTGGAGTGTACTTCGTATGTATACAGCTGGCATGTCTACGTTCATAGTCCTACGTATTTTGGGACTGCGACGTTACACCGGGCGACATGGTCACGAACGAAAAGCATAGAAAGGTGCATAATGGCTTCATGGACGTGTGGGCTTTGACAGAATTCAAATTGGTTGCATGTGCATGATGAATTTGATGCGTATCCGTCGAAATTTACCGTATCGGCCTCTGTGCAAAATTTCTAATTACTTTGTACATGTTCGTCAGATCTAGGCAAAACTTACGCCAACAGGACGGTATCGTTTTTCTGGTCCTGTATGCAAAGTTTGCATCAATTCTGAGACAGTTGATCGGATCGCCGTTTTGCGGGTCCCATTGTCCGACTCAACGGACGATTTTGTGCAAGGCCTGCCAGAATCCAACTTTGGACATATGGTTGGATTTGTATCATCAAAACTGATCCGTAGACATGTTGTTTGATGACTTTAGAGACCATTGACTCTGGCATGCTTTTCGGTGCAAAGCGGGTCCAACGGCGGACACCGTTTTGATCCAAAATTACCGTTTTACCCCTGTATCCAGAATTGGACTTAAGGACAAGCGATTGTAGCTATTTTAACTATTCTGAGAAAATTGGTAATGTTTATTTTAGCACCTGGAGACTGTTGGACGAGTTTTGACTATTGTAGCACACTGAGTGGTTTGGATTATCGGTTTCACCAGCAAAGGACCACAGGCGAGTACAGTTTATTGTTTGTTTTCATATTAAGCTTTACTATACCTCATTGTCAGTTAATAGATATGTGATTTCCGTCTTTTATGTTAGTTATATTTTGTAGTGTCGGGGAGATAAAGTACCAAAGATGTGTGATCTGACCTTATACAGTGTATACAGTGTAGACCATAATTCATTATTGCTTTATATAGTGTAGACCGTGATTCATTATTGCTTTATACAGCATAGACAGTATTTTTTTATTGCAGTATACCGTGTAGACCGTATAACTTTGTACAGTATAGACAGTGTAACTTTATACAGTGTAGACAATGTCATATAATTATCCCGAGACCAGTCACATATCAAAGGTACTTCAGTCAGTCGATAAGGATTGACTTTGTGTTTATTTACTGTTTCTCTTTGTTTAGTTTTATTTGTCTTTCTGTGTTTATTTTTCAAATCATATATTTAAAGGCTAATCTCTGTTGTATAGTCATTTTTATATATTGAAACTGCATTCAGTGAATTGTACTCTCCATTTCCAACTGGAAACTAATATTTTTCAGGTTAGATGTGGATTCACTTAGCATGGGGAGTTACGGGTGTACTTGCAGACGGAAACCTAGAGATTAGCTCGATATATGAATTATAACCATTTTAATATTTGTAAGAGTTTATATTTTCTGTAAATATAAAACTTGGAAATATTGTAAATTAAATTAGTTTTGTGAATGAGCATTATTTTATTGATTTTGATCATCATGGTCGTGACAGCGTTCTACCGCTGACTATGCGGCGTAGGCTGGCTTGGACGCGTCTCGTATCCGAAAAGGCGGGTGCGGGTCGTGACAAGTTTTTGTGGTGGCCTTTGCAGGTCTGTCTTTGTAAATCATGCGAACTCGTGATAGTACTTAAGTTTGTGGTACTATTGCGAGCCTGTGACTAGGAAATGCTCAATGACGAGTTAGGATTAATTTAATTTAAGAGAATGACTAGGACTAGGAGTCCCTTATACGAATTTATCGATGGGTAGTCTAGGCCATGCAATTTAGATGAGGAGTTACTAATTTTGATAGATTGTCAGATCACCGTAGGTACACTATTTTCCTCTTGATATGATGATACAATCCAATGTGGATAGATTATTCACTTGGTGAGACAGGGCTTCATAGAATTAATGATTTAACTTTGATAAATTTTTCATTCTCTTTGCCTCTTTAGATACCATCCTCGTATCTTAGTCCGAATTGCCTATTTAGTTCCTATTTGCGCTAAGATTTATTATTTTTATATAATTTCTGATTACGTTATCCATGTATGAACCTCGAGTTAGTTTCGATTCAAGTTTTTCCTCCATGGTTTGAATACACATGAAATAGATATTAGAATGTTTGTACTTCTTTTGTCCTCAGTTATTTCCTCCCTGTTCAATCTTTTATTTAAGGGTTGTGACTGATAGGACAAATACTTACGCTTTATTTCATAGTCAACTTATTTGAATCTCAGGAATTTTTACAGATATAGTTAAAAGGAATGTTAGTTAACTCATAATGGCAGGACAGCAGCGCACTGGCAAGGCACGACCCCTAGAGTTGAAATTAGTTTAAAAAAATATAGGTATAGAATGTTGCTAAAACTATGGCCAGTGGTCCTCTTTTGACCGTAGTTACCCTTGAGTCAATATTGGATAGAGTTAAGAAATGGTCGATTTTGTATCATATTTGAGTTACGAAACCAAGGGTTTACCACAGCCAGAGCATATGGGCGAGGCATAATCCTCGGTGAAATGACTTCAGACATGATTACAAGTTTAGGATACTATAGAGGATAGGAAAATAACCTTTGTGTTACATAAGATCCAAGGCCAAACCTAGTGGAAGTTCTGTAAGTTGGGTAGCGTGTCCTCCCAATCTAGCATTCTTGGGTCCTTGTGATCTATTGACGAGGTAATTGACTGACACTAATAGGTTTACCTAGAATATAGAATATAGAGGTCCATAACCCATTAGTCGACCAAGGCCTTATGGATAAGAAGATAGTAGAAAGACTGTATAAGCAAGAACACCGGGTAAGATTTTGATTCTCACAAAACTCGAACTACCTATGCCTCTTTTCAAAAATCTTGTATAATTGTATTTTGCCTATCTTGACCAACGCTGCTATTACAACTTAGTTTTGCAAGCTTACTCTTTTATCGAGCTTGATTCAAGACATATGTTTATTAGGGACGCCTGCTAGCATATTGTCTAATCAGAATCGATGTATTACGGTCTGATCAACCATAGTGCACTCAGTTCGCTCTCCTTCTGATTAACCTACGTGGATTGAGATGTAGATGTCTCTAGGATCTCATCCGCGACTGTATTGACAATTCTCCTTGAATTATATATTCACCTTTGACTCACGTGATCGTATTCAGTGACATCCTTCTTGAACTCTTTATTGTTTTTGTCTTTTACTGATTTGGAAAGACGAAAGCTCGTAATTGGTAGATAGATACAGACTATCCCCCATGGCTATGATAGTTTATACACAATTGTTGCTACCATCGGCCAGCCATGTGATTGAGTTATTCGTTCTCCTCTTGACCCGCAAACTACTATTGGGACCCTCTAACCATCTGAGATTGAGAATGATTAGGGTTTTACCCTTAGTCAAAATGCAAACCTAGGAGACTATCTTTTCTCAAAAAAACCAATTGTTGTGAGTCTCTAATTATTTGCATGAAGCTTGCTTTAACTAGCAACCCTTAAACCTTAACTCAACCTTTCCTCGACCAAAATCCACAGTTTAGACATTAGATGAATAGACAAGGGTAAGGACAATCATTTACCATGACTATGGTAAACACTCATTCCGAGATTGGTTTCCAACAATTATTACCCTAGTTATGTAAATTTTATCATTAAGACCTAACTCGTATTGGAACACCACAGTCACTAGCTTAGCCAATACCATAGCTTAAATACCCTGTCATATTATGATCTACCAGTTGTCAACAGTAATGCATAATCACTACAGCCTATACCACTAGAACTCTTGTGACAATAGTCTAGCAGGCTTGACACAAATAGAAATTCACGATTCAGTGGTTAGAATTCTTTTCATATGATGTGCCTTAGAGTTGGTTACCCAGTCGACAACTCATGTATACTGTGGACGAGTAGGTCATTCTATTTTATCGACCATGTGTCACTATATACACTCATTTTCCATTTATTGAGGAACGATCCTTGATTTGACTTATATACCGTATCCCGTTACGTCGTGCCTTATTCTTTATTAACAAGAGTCGAGGTACAATATCTTGACATTGAAATTCTCCTAACCACATTATTCCTAAAACTATGTCCTAGCTTCTAAGGTGAGTAGACTGTAAGCCTTCTAGAATTTTGGAGAATGTAAGAATTACTGATTGATTAGAATAATTTTCATTAGGGTGATAATTAGTGCCCCATGGACTCCCACTTCCATTTAGATCATTTTGTGTCCCCGGTCGTGTCATTAATAATCGGTGCGCGAGACCAGCGGTTACCTTCCAAAAAATTTCATATGCAAGATCTAGATGAGTCCACCTTCATCTAGATATATCATGTCACACTCAAACATATCCCTTTGTACTCTATTTTTATGGTACGACTTTCAGGTCAAAAGGATTAGCTATAACCCTTACCATAATTCCAGTATACTTTTCGACTACAATTAGAGACTCCATCTCGACTCGAACCTTTCGACCCAATATATAGTTGTGATCTACTCGAAGCCCACTACGCACATGTCCCTAGTGTGCCACTCAATTATGTCTTCTCGTGCTACGTAACCACAAAAGTCACGGGAGACGCATCTTCAAGGCTTGCAGAACCTACTTAACCAATCCGACTGCCCTCCTAGATCAACCACTTGGGTGGAAAACTATTCTAGGTTACCCTAAACAAATAGAAATAGTTTTATCATTGGAATCTTGTCCAGTCAATATAGATTAAAGTCCAGATTTCATCCAACCAACGATTGATGTCCAATTAGGGAACCCATTAAGACCCAGTAAAATCCATCCATGCATGCCACCATATTTGGACTATAAAACCGAACTATTTGAAATAGGCCCCTATACCTATTATGTAGTCTTCCTCTCTTAGAATATGAGGTCATCCGTAACCCTTATTCCATCTACCCGGAAGTCGCGATAAGATCTTGTATTGCATTTATATCCCTTGCTCGTGTGTTTAAATAACCACGAGAAAAGATCACAATCTTGATTTCTCAAAATCCATTCTATTATAGAATGTTGTTTAGAACTTCAAGAAAGGAACTTCAGTATTGCATGGATTACAATCCCTCTGAGAAACGAAGGGTTCTTCGATTTAGCAAGTAACTGGACTAGAGTAGCCCAATCTAGCAAATAAGTCAATGGTTCATAGACTTTCATTCTATCTGCTTCATTGGATACTGTCTACCGCTCTTGAAACCTTAAAATTGCTCTGGATTATCCTTCCTTATCTTCTTATCCTTCCTATTTAGGAGCGACGAATGGTCATGCTTATTAGAATTTATCCATATTTCTTAACTACTTGTGTAAATTTGTTGCTTGTTAAATTTTGGGTTGCTTGATAGATAGGAGAGGATTATAGATGCCATATGCGGTAGATATCTATTGGTAGCATTTTTTGCGGTTAGTTGGATGATTATAAAGTTTAGCGACATAAGATTTGAGGGAGAAGTGTGACCAAAGGTGGGTAGAAATCCCTAAGGATTCGTTGTACGAAATGACCATGAGAATAGATGATAGCTAATGGAAACCGTCTTTTATCATAACTGATGGATCCTTCCCTTAAATTTTGAGGACGAAATTATTTTTAAGGTGGATAGATTTGTAACCCCTCTTCCCGAAATTTTATTTTATTTATTTATTTATTTGAATTAAATGGTGATTTTCAAAAAATTTATAAATATTTACTTAATTAATTATTATGGTAGATGACTTAGCCATGGTAGAGTTTTGAAGTACAAGACGGCTAGGAATCATGGCAGGATAGTGCAGTGACATGCCTTGACTAGGGTATTAGCCCTGGTAGGGAAGGCCCAACCATGAGTGTGTCATAACTAGAAAAACCAGGCCAAGTTGCGACTTAACCCTTACCGAAGATATATTTATTTATTATTTATATTATTGAGTTTTAGGAAACCCGGTTGTACCGAACTAGTCCAGATAGGACCCAAATCAAGCCTAAGCCCATGTAGTCATGCGGGACGTCCAATGACATTCGTGTTGATGTATTTTGGTATGATTGTGTTGTATTCCGTTTTAATGATTTAATGAATATTTTCTAAGTTTTCGTAATTAAATATTATAAATATTATTGTTAGTTGATATCAGTGACATTTGTATAAAATAGGTCCTTGTACATTTTGGGATTAGTAGACTACACATAATGGTATACATACACCATTATTGTTTTATTTAATTTTGTTATTATTATTATTTTATTGAGGTTATTGTTATATAATATTATTTTATTTTTATTGGTTATATTATTTTTATCAATTATATATATATATATTTTTTTTATCAATTATATATATATATATATATATATATATATATATATATATATATATATATATATATATAAGGTCTACCCTAGTAATAAATAAGATTGGGTTTATTTATATTTTAAGGAGAATATTTTATTAGTGTATATATATATATATATATATATATATATATATATATATATATATATATATGTATATATATATATATATTACTAAGGTAGACCTTATATATATATATATATATATATATATATATATATATATATATATATATATATATATATATATATATATATATATACATATATAAAAAAAAAAAAAAATATATATATATATATATATATATATATATATATATATATATATATATATATATATATATATGTATATATATATATATGTATATGTATATATGTATATATATACATATGAAGAAAAAGAAAGAAAAAGAAAAAGGAAAAAAATAACAACCCACGAGATATTGGGCCACCAATATCTCGTGAGTCATCAAAAGCCTAAAACACGTGCCGCTACTTTGTTCCCAAACCGGAGCGCAGGGATTTCCGAACCCCTTCAGTATATAATAGTCGAGAGAGAGAGAGAGAGAGAAATAGAAACCCTAAAACGGATCCCTCGCAGCCACCCTGACAACCTACGACGCACATGCACGTCTGTACGTCACCGACGGGCGGCCGGAGTGCCGCCAGGCCGACCATGCGTGCGGTCAAGCCAAGAAGCAAGGCAGCAGCACGGTATCGCGGGACCGACTTTGCAGTAACTTTTCGTCGCTCTCGATCGACCAATGGTTAAACCGTCTTCACAGGTAAATCGACAACCTATACAACTGTAATTCCCATCAGTTAGGTTGATTTTAGATAACCTCTATTGCTCAAAAAATTGAACCCAAGTTCGATGAAAATCTGTTAAAAATAGGACATATGAATCAGTCCCAACCCCATATTGGAAGGCAAATTGCTGCCAAGCCGCAGCGATATTTAGAAATCTAATTGAAGGCAGTCCTAGACAACCTATAGGGCTTTGCAACCCAGTTTATGAAAATTGATTTTGTCTACTACGTGTCGAGAAATCGGATTCCAAAGTTGGCAAAAAATTATTTTTAAAATATTAAAATTTATGAAAAACTCTTTGATACGACGTGCGTCCCGCCAATTCGTACGACGTAGTCGCAAACCGAAAGCATCGAAAGGTGCGTAATGGCTTCATGGATGTGTGAGCTTTGACAGAATTCAAATTGGTTGTGTGTGCGCGACGAATTTAATGCGTATTCGTCAAAATTTACCGTATCGACCTGTGCAAATTTCTCAATTACTTTGTGCACGTTCGTCAGATCGAGACGAAACTTGCGCCAACAGGACCGTATCATTTTTCTGGTCCTGTATGCTATGTTTGGTCCAATTCTGAGACAGTTGATCGGATCGCCGTTTTGTGGGCCATACGGCCCGACTCAACGGACAATTTTGTGCACGGCCTGCCGGAATTCAATTTTGGACATACGGTTGGATTCGTATCATCAAAACGAATCCGTAGAGATACAGTTTGATGAATTTAGAGACCATTGACTCTGGCACGCTTTTCGGTGCAAAGTGAGTCCAACGGCGGATACCGTTTTGACCTAAAATTACCGTTTTGCACCTGTGTCTAGAACTGGACTTAAGGACAGAAAATTCTAGCTATTTTGACTATTTTGAGAACATTGGTAATGTCTATTTCAGCATCCGGATGCTGTTGTACAAGTTTTGACTATTGTAGCATACTGAGTGGTTTGGATTATCGGTTTCACCAGCAAATGACCATAGGCGAGTACAGTTTATTATTTTTTTTCATATTGAGCTTTACTATACCTCATTGTTAGTCAATTGATATGTGATTTATGTCTTTTATGTTGGTTATATTTTGTCGTGTCAGGGAGGTGAACTACCAAGGATGTGTGATCTGATCTTATGCAGTGTATACAATGTAGACCATGATTCATTATTGCTTTGTACAGTGTAGACCGTGATTCATTATTTTTTTATACTGTGTAGACAGTATTTCTTTATTGCAGTATACCATGTAGACCGTATAACTTTATACAGTATAGACAGTGTAACTTTATACAGTGTAGACAGTGTCGTATAATTATCCGGAGACCGGTCACATATCAAAGGTACTTCAGTCAGTCGGTGAGTATTGTCTTTGTGTTTATTTATTGTTTCTCTTTGTTTAGTTTTATTTGTCTTTCTGTGTTTATTTTTCAAATCATATATTTAAAGGCTAATCTCTGTTGTATAGTTATTTTCATATATTGAAAATGCATTCAATGAATTGTACTCGTTCCATTCCTGACTGGAAACCAATATTTTTCAGGTTAGATGTGGATTCACTTATCATGGAGAGTTACGGGTGTACTTGTAGACAAAAACCTAGAGATTAGCTCGATAGATGAGTTATAACCATTTCAATATTTGCAAGAGTTTATATTTTCTACAAATGTAAAACTTGGAAATATTGTAAATTAAATTAGTTTTGTGAATGAGCATTATTTTATTGATTTTGATCATCATGGACGTGACAGCGTTCTACCGTCGACTGTGCGGCATAGGCTGGCTTGGACACGTCTCGTATCCGAAAAGGCGGGTGCGGGTCGTGACAGGGTCAAATATATTCTAACTACACTCATATATATATATTATATATAATATATATATATATATTATATGTATAAATATATATATAATATATATAATATATACAGGATAAATATATATATATATATATATATATATATATATATATATATATATATATATATATATATATATATATATATATATATATATATATAGGATACCTATATAACATATACCACATATATACTTAGCTATATACTATTTATAACATAGTATATATACATACATTATCTATATAGGAAAGAGGGGATAAAGGAAATGTATACATGTGTGTGTACAGTGTGTATGTGAGTGTGATACTGTGAAGAGGTTAGAAAACCCCAACCTGAAAATAACCCCAGGTAACAACCCTAAGCTAAAGCAAAAGCCAACTCATGGAACACACACACACACACACACACACACATATATATATATATATATATATATATATATATATATATATATATATATATATATATATTTTATAGGAAACCGTACATATATATAGATTATATATGAAACTATAACATCTAACCTATTGACCTATTGTAAACTAAACTACATCAACATATGCCTACTGAATCAACTCAATAAAACTGGAAACCCAAACCCTATCTCATTCTCATATTTCTGAGAACACACTCACTCAATTGTTCAGTACAGTGCTACCCAACACAAAACATCAACAAGCCTAAACAAAACTACGGTCGAAACCTAACATATGTGTAGAAGCATGGAAAATATGGGGTTCATGCGGATCACATTTACAAAGCTAACCGCATGAGTACTTTGGGCCAAGTTGGTCCGCAGAAGAAAGAGCCGCATGACAGACTCGGCATTCCCCTGCGGCCCATCTTCATTGTCTCTGATTATATTAAAAAGCAACCAAACTGATTTGGACTGTAGAAGGAAGGGCTACTTATGCGGCCAAGCTGATCAGTCATAGAAGCCCTTCTGACAAAGCTGACAAATCTAATAAAGCTGACAAACTCTGTCAAAACTGACAACTCTGACACATCATGACAAAAAGAAGACAAGATGTGACATTTCGAAAAAGGCAAAAAAGTGTCATGTCAACAGACATAGGACCCACGTGTCTGAGAGTTCATGCGGTCCGAGGCATGGTCCGCAGGGGTATCATATGGCTAGAGGAACTACGACCTAAGCCGCATGAGCCTTATACGGCTCAGAATGCATGATCTATGCGGCCCAAAAGTCTCCAAACTTTATGTGGCTAAGAGGGACTGCGAACTGAGCCGCATGAGCCTTATGAAGCCCAGAATGCAAGATCTATGCGGCCTAAAAGACTCCAAGCTTCATGCGGACTGGTGGTACTGCTGGTGGGACACGGGGCTAAGAAAGACTTCGACCTGAGCCGCATAAAGTCTTATGCGGCCCAGCATGACCGAGCACTAAAAGACATATATGGCCCAAAATGACCCAAGCAGATTGATTCTATTCTGTGATACGGTACGTGGCAAGTTGACCAGTCCCAACCAACAAGATTTGCTCCAACCAAGAAATCTCAACAAACTACCAACTGGCAGCCAAAGAGCGAGTCTTCGTGTGCTGTTGCAGCCACGTGGCCATCTATGTGGATCAAAATATCCTTCATCCTGAAATCACTATAAATATCAGGGTACCACACCCATGCAGAAGGCTGGCAATTTTTTTAAGAGCAAAGACAGTGTCTGATAGTCCAATGAGTAAGACAGAGTTTCGACACTTCGCCCGAGCCTCCACCGTCAACCACAGAATCAAAAGAACTTGTACTTAGATTGTTTCCTAGGATATCTTTCTAGGATCTCTGTTGTACTTTCAAAGTTTGCAATCAATATATAGTTCCTCTATAGTTCTTGTGTTGATAATCAATGGCAAACAATATGTTAACTGAAATTAAGGGCAAGGGGGTTAGTCAACTTAGTATCAAACCAGTGTCCCAGTTCATGTCCAAACCAGTGTCAAGAAGTGCCAAAACCCAAGGGTCCAGTTGGTGTCAGAGAAAGTGCAGTACACTGTCTTGTGCACGTACGTCGAGAGCCCTAGGACACTACAAACACAAATTCGTGTCTCGTGCTCGTGTCCACACGTAACCTCGGTATAGTGCTTATTGTCCATGTGCCTGTATCGTATCTTAAGTGTCTCGTGTCCGAGATACGAACACGTATCAGAAAATACCATGTGCGTGTGTTGGCGAATCAGTGCGAGTGTCATAACTCACTCGACATGACTCCAACTCATCTGAAACTTCAGGAGGGGCCTGATAGTCATTGCCCCTTCCTTTGTGTCAAGTATCTCGTGTCCAAGTGACATGTCCACTATGCATGAGACTCATTTCATCAGGGCAGTGCACTACTGCGTCGTGTAGCATCTCGTATCCAATTTTTGGACACAAAAAATGTGCCCAAATCACCTCAGTCACATAGAATCATAACCCCCACATATAAAGCTACTAAATTATGAAATTAGTTTTGGAAAATAGTTCCTAAGTGGCATTTTACCACTCCGATACGCCTCCCATACGCATATCAAATGGATTCTATTTCTCACCAAACTTGGTCTACAGTTAGGGGAACCCTAAATGAATGCATCTATGGAAAGAAATCAGGAAACAAACGGGTTTAGAGGCCATTACCAATTGAGAGTTGTAATCTCAATGTAAGTGCACTTGAAAGCTGAATCCCTACATTTCCAATGGCCAATAAGCTTCAAATCCTTGCTAACTAGCTTCTAGAGGCTTTCCCTATACTAGGGGAGTGTATTGTAATTGATTAGGCTCAATTTGGAGTTGATTTAGCGAAAGGGGGTGTATTTGGGGAAGAACACAAATTAGGGTTTGTGTGTGTAATGAAAAGAGGCAAGATGCATCAATATGATTCTTATATTCGGGGGACTTGCTTGGCCGGCCATATTAGTCTAGGGCTAGGGTTTAGTTCAATGGTAGACTAAGAGCCTTCCCTCAAGTGAAATCTAAGCCTTCTAGCTAAAGGCCCAAGTAAATTAGGGTTTCAAGCTAAATATCTGACTTAGCTATAATATCTCGATATCTCTAATCTTGTCATCTAGTTAGAAACTTCTACTTAAATATCTAGGTTCATGACTAACATCTAGAATAGGGCAACTCTAGGTTAAGGCCTAATATATTAATTAGCACATTATTAATTTTTCAAAATTCAAATTAAGCACAAAGTCACAAATGACCAAAATACCCTTAGGCTAAAAATGTGGTCGTGATACAATTAAATAGGACACAAGCTACATTGATGTTCTAGGGTTAGTCTACATCATGACACTCATATGGGTCGAAGGGTTCAGGTCTAAATTATGCTTCCAATTTTGTTTGGAACAGACAGTTATACGGTCTAATTTGAACTACGATTTTGTATGTGAATGTTTTACTATTAAAATGAAGCACAAGGAGACGTGTTTGAGTGGGACATGAATGGTATAGGTTTATATGGGCTAGACTAGGTCATGAATGCAAATTTTGTTGGGAGAAAATAGCTAGTGTTGTGTTACTTATAACATAGCTACGGGACATGGTATAAATAGACAAATAACAAAAATATACTCAAAATATTATTTATTAACTCTAATAATTAAATAAAACCCTAATACTAGAGTATTTATATTTTTAGAGAGTTTACAATTTACATCAACTTTATTATTGAAAAAAAGCTCTATTTAAACCCATACTATGAGTAGCATTGCTACCGCAGAATAATTATTTCAAAAATAGAGGACTCAAAATCTTGAATCAAATCCAACATCTTCCACACAAAACAACTAAAAATAGGAACACAAGTCTTACGCACTTCATCACAAATAAATAATAGGCTTAATTGCTAATTGCTACCCTCAACTATCACACTTTTTCAAGTTGATACCCTAAACTTTTTTTTGTAACAACTTGATACCCGGATATTATTTTGGACAAAAATGCCCCTACCCCTAACCCCCCTCCCCCGTGCTAGCTTCGCCCCCCCTCCCCCTCTGCTAGCTCCGGCCGCAGCTCCCCCCACCCCTCCTGCTCGCTTCAGGCCATCCCCCCCTCTCGCTCCGGCCGTCCGCCTGCTCCCGCCTCTCCCTAGGGCTCGACAGCGGGAGGAGGGGGGCTGGGAAGGGGGGGTGCGGAGCGGGAGGCGGGGGGGAGGTCGGCCGGAAGCGAGGAGGGGGGGAGGTCGGCCGGAAGTGAGGAGGGAGGGGTCGGCCGGAGCTAGCAGGGGGGTGGCCGGAGTGGGGGAGGGGGTGGAGGGAGGGAAGGGATAAGGGCATTTTGGGGTTTTTTTAAAATGTTAGGTATTAAGTTGAAAAAAAAAATAGTTGAGGTATCAATCTGTTACGAAAAAAAAGTTTAGGGTATCAACTTGAAAAAGTGTGATAGTTGAGGGTAGCAATTAGCAATTAAGCCTAAATAATAAGAAAGAAATATGAGATGCTAACTTAGAAAATAAAAGATGCTAAAAAATGTATATCTATAGTAAACTTGTTGTTTACACTGGCAAAAGGTCAAAGACAATCGCTAAACCTATAAGATTGAATTTTTTTGGATAAAAGTAGCAGAAAGAATCAATAAAGTGTTGCATTTAAAAATCTAAAGTGGAAGCAAATAATTATCTACGACATACTTGCCATTTCAAATCTCTGTATTCATGATCAAGACAACTTTTTGCTATCGTAAACCAAAGGTGTCCTGATATTAGGCTTAATTGCACTTTGCTACCCTCAACTATTCCGCCTTTTCAACTTGATACCATAAACTTTTTTTCGTAACAAATTGCTACCTCAACTATTATTTTTTTTCAACTTGATACCTAATTTTTCAAAAATTCCGAAAATGCCCTTCCCTCTTCCTTCCCTCCACCCCCTTCCCCACTCCGGCCACCCCCCCTGCTAGCTCTGGCCGCCCCACCCCCCCTGTTAGCTCCACCCCCCCGCCCCCCACCCCCTCCTGCTACCTTCGGCCACCCCCTGCCCCGCCTCCCGCCCCGCCCTCCCTCTCCAGCCCCCCTCCTCCCGTGCTGCCGCGGCTAGGGGAGAGGCGGGGGCGGGCGGGCGGCCGGAGTGAGCAGGGGGGGGTAGGGGGCGGGGGGGGGCGCGGCCGGAGTGAGCAGGGGGGGCGGCCGGAGCGTGCAGAGGGGGAGGGTTAGGGGTAGGGGTAGGGGCATTTTAGTCCAAAATAACATCTGGGTACCAAATTGTTACAAAAAATAGTTTAGGGTACAAAGTTGAAAAATGGTAATAGTTGAGGGTAGCAAAGTGCAATTAAGCCCTGATATTATTAGTGATTATTGACTCTTCTTCATTGTCAGTGTTATTATTGACTTTTCTTCCAGCTATCGTTAAGCTGCTTGATCATCGTTGACTTAGATGGAGGAAAAGAACAAAAGATCTCTATTAAGTTAGGAACGAAGTTTATTTGTGTAAAAATTAAAGCATGCAAGACTCCATTGCTTGCTAAAAGTCGGGATGAATGTTCTCTTATGTAATGCACATATGCATTATCCCTAGTCATTTTGTATACACGTTTTTAACGATAAAGACTAGGCAATAAATTAGCATATAGGACTTACATTGACCATCATATGACTATATGATTCATTTGTACAAACCCTTTAATAAATCAACAAATAACTTGACTTAAATTTTTCTGAAAAAAGGAAAATTTTGAAAGAAAAAAGAAATAAAATATGCAAGAATTGAGATCTAGTATCAGATTTAACAGTAGTAAGTTGAAAATGAAGAAAGAATGAACGAAATTAGATGCAAACCCTGTTAGCCTATGATTACAGGTTGAATGCTTTATTCAATCTTGGATAAATGCAAGATCTTCTTACCAGCGAAATGTAGTATATCATCACAAGTGTGTCACATTATTGGTGAGAAAATAACTGCCTTTATGTTCTAACACAAATAGATCACACTTGTTCTGGGACTAGATATATTTATATATGCAGGACCTAGTTAGAAGTAGATCACTGACACAAGCAGTTTCTGTAGGCCATATCAAACCCAACCCCAATAGCACAATCAGAATTAAATCAAAGATCAAGGGCACTATCACTAAATCCAATCAAAATCACAAAATAGAATATTACTCAATAAATATATAAATGTAAAATTATAAACACAAAAAATTCTGAGACTTCAAGCATATAATACATTGACAATACAAAAGAACTAAAATTTATGACTGCCTAAAAAAATGGCCTAATGGCATTTCAAAGATAACATTCGATCTTCACGTGTATAACGCATAATCTATAAAAATTTGGATTGGAAAGGTGTTCTTTCATTAGTCGTGACCATGTCCTGTCATGTCAAGTGTCACAACCCGCACCCCCTGTGAGGGTACGAGTACGTAACAGCGCCCAACCTACGTCGCAGAATCGGCGGTAGAACGTTGCTCTAAGTCTCTAACTAACCATCAACTATATAATGTACTCGTCATGATCTCAACTCCAAACGGAGGACAAGTATAACATATGATGTAACTCAATCACAGTCTAAGCACGATAAGATAACACAGAGAATATAACTACAAATAAAAATAACATCTCATTTACTGAAATAATATCTGTTGACACAAATTCACAGTCAACCGAATATTGATAACATTGACTAAATAATACTTGTAATAATTCAATACGACACACGACGACTACATCCAGCTCAAGTTAGACGACAACACAGTTTTGTAATGCAAGTCATTTTTGAGTCTGTATTTTATAAATTTATTGAGTCTAGACTGATGTAAGCTGAGTTGTGCTGAGCTCTTGAGACTTAACCTATAACCTACCCAAAATCCATAAGCTCCACACATCCAAATAAGCCCATTGGACCTTAAGAACTATTTTGTGCTCTGGAGACAGAGTTCGGGCCGAACTCTGCCTCCACACAGAGTTCGGGCCGAACTCTGTCCCCTAAAAATCAGTAACCTAATTTTTAGGGTTGGCTGGTTGCTAGCTGTCCAACGGCCAAATATTTAAAAATTTCTACCAGAATTCTGGCCGAATTCTGCCCAAATTCTGCCTACTGGTATCCTATAAATAGGCCATAAATTCTCTCATTTTCATTCATCCAATCTTCTATTCTCTTCTCTCTAAAGCTCAATACAAGCCATACCCTTCTTCATCTACTAGCCACAAGCTCCCTAAGCCTCAAGTGCTCAGCATTTTTTCAGTTAGGAGTTTGTGCAAGAGTTCAAGAAGTCGCTTGGAAAATTCCAAGCATCGCCACTGCAATCTTTGTAAGAAGTTGATGTGCTCTTCTGAAGAAAAGGCACGGGGTATAACTACTATTTCACAAATAGTGGATTTAATCCTGAGCTAGAGTTCTCATGCCTGGACTAGTCCTCCACGAGGGAAACCAGGTTAAAATCGGCTGTGTTTGCGTATGCTTTCTTGCTCCTTATTTATTTCTGCATTTACTCTGATTAGTTTTATTTGTGAAAGAGTTTAAATTTTTAATTGGCTATTATCGCTATAAACTCTATTCACCCCCCTCTAGAGTTGCCATCTGTTCTTGAATTGGTATCAGAGGTCGGTTCTCTCAACCAGGACTAACATCCTAGAGCTGATCCATGGCAACCACACAATCCTTGATTTCTAATCACGGTGAAGGACAGTCCACTCATAGGCCTCCCCTATTTGATGGAACTAACTACACATATTGGAAAACAAGGATGAGCTTTTATCTCAAGTCGCTAGACTTTGACCTGTGGACTATCATCACTGATGGTTATAAAAAGCCCGCCAGGATAGTTGTCAATGGTGATCTCGTCGAGAAATCACATGACAAATATTCTGACAAGGAGAAGAAACATGCAAGTCTAGACGCGAGAGCAATTAATTCTTTATTCTGTGCTATAGACAGGAATGAGTTCAACAGGGTCTCAACATGCACCACCTCTCACGAAGTATGGAGACTTCTAGAAGTGACGCATGAGGGAACCACCCAAGTCAAGGAATCAAAGATAAGCCGTCTCACTCAAGAATATGAGGCTTTCAAGATGAAGCCAAATGAGACGATCACACAAATGTTCACAAGATTCCTCGACATCATCAATCCCCTATCTTCGTACAGCAAACAATAATCAAATCACGAGAAGATTCGCAAGCTACTTAGGGGGCTACCAAAGATTTGGAACCCTAAGGTGATAGCCATCATAGAAGGAAATGATCTCACAACCATGTCCATGGAGACCTTGATGGAAAAGCTGATGACTCATGAGCTTGACCTCAAGGACTTCGAGGAGCCTGCTCCTAAGGCTAAGGAGATCGCACTCAAAGCTCACCGAAGGAGGGCCGACCCCGAAGAGACGGATGACGACAACTCAGAAGATGATGATCAAGCTCTCCTTGTCCGCAACTTCAAGAAATTCCTTCGCTTCAACCGAAGAAAGAAGGACCCACAAGAAGACGACGAAGAAGAGCCAACCTGCTACGGTTGCAAGAAGACGGGACACGTCTCCGAAAAGACTATCCATTCTTAAAGAAGAGCAACCACTATGAGAAACCTTACAAGAAGACTTTCTCAAAAAAATATGCCAATATGAGCATTTGGCATGAAAGCGAAGCTAGTGAATCCGAGGAAGAAAAGGACTCTCCTCAAGACTTTGCAAACGTGTGCCTAATGTCAACGTCCGACAAGGTATCAAACAAAACTCTTGATGACTTCACTTTTGATGAACTTGGTGATGCTTTTACCGATTTACTTGATAATCATAAAAAGGTCATTGGTAAATATAAATATGCCAAGGAAAAGATCAAAAGTCATAAAGTCGAAATTCAAAGACTTTCTTTACTGCTTGATAACATTATGGACACTTCACCCACGGATGTCACAAATAAGGTATCTAAGCTTAAAATAAGATTACATGATGCCGAAGCACGCATTAAACAACAAACACAAGAAATCACAGCACTCAACACGGAGCTTGCAGAAGAAAAGAGTAGACACAAGATTTTTATTACTAAGATACATGGTTTGAATGCTAAGGTTACTGAACTGCAAGCTGTCTCCAAGAAATTAGAGACTAAATTAGGAAAACAGGTTGCTCAACCTCAAACCCAATTATATGGGACACACACAAAGTATGACACTACTCATACTAGTCAACCACGTCAAACACCTGCAGCTCATAATCATGCTTACATGTACACACACTTTCATAATGCACACAAACCACATGCACATAAAAATAATCATCATACTACACATAGATACAACCACCAGCATGTTGCACAAAATCACCATCACTCTACACATAGACATCATCACCATGCTATTCCATATAGACATCATCACCATACTACTCCTTATAGACATTATCACCATACTTCTCCACATCACTCTACATATAGACATCATCACCATGCTAATTTTACATATCATCATGCTACTCCACATCACTTTACTCATAGACATCATATGCATGCTCCTAACATAAATAGGAATGCTATATGTACTTATTGTGGTTTACATGGACACATTTCACCACAATATAGAATTACAAGATTAGTAGATAGAAAGATATATGCATGGTTTCCAAAAACTAACTTTTCAGGACCCTCAAGAACTTGGGTACCAAAGGACACATCTACTCTTGATGTAGGTGGACCTTCCCTCCTCAACTAAGAGTAAGTGGATTCTCGATAGTGGATGCTCGCGGCATATGACGGGAGACGCAAATCTTTTCGCATCACTGTCGATGAAGAGAGAAGGATATGTATCCTTCAGCAACAACCTAAAAGGTTATATTATAGGTAATAGTATTATTGGTCATCCTCCCTCACCCGTAATAAAGGATGTCTGCCTAGTGACCGAGTTAAAGCATAACCTGCTCAGCATTAGTCATCTTGCTGACCATGGATACGACATTAACTTTAAAAAAACAAATGCCTTATTTATAATAGGTCAACAGAAGATATTGCTTTTGAAGGGGTAAGAGAGGATAATATTTATATTTTTTATTTGTCTATAGATACTAACAATGCAGGTAGATGCCTATATGCTCATAAGGATGAAAGATTATTATGGCACCAGCGTCTTGGTTATGCCAACATGGATACTATATCCAGGCTATCGACTAAGAAGCTAGTTAGAGGCTTGCCCGATATCATATTCAAAAAGGACACGGTATGTGCCGAATGTGAATTGAATAAGACAACTAAGTCCTCATTTTATTCTATAAACTCTGTAAGTACTTCTAGACCTTTGCAACTTCTCCATATGGATTTATTTGGCCCTAGTGGAGTAGCTAGTCTTGGTGGAGAACTCTATGCCTTTGTTATTGTTGATAATTTTTTTAGATTTACTTGGGTTTTCTTTCTTACAAATAAAAGTGATGCTATTTCAGTTTTAAAGATTTTTGTAAAGAAAGTTCAAAACGAAAAAGGCTACATGATTACTCGAATCCGAAGTGATCATGGAGGCGAATCCAAAAATTCTAATTTTGAAAAGTTTTGTGATTCTAATGGTTTTGATCATGAATTTTCTTGTCCAAGAACTCCTCAACAAAATGGTGTTGTGGAGCGGAAGAATAGGACTCTTGGTGATATGGCTAGAGTTATGTTGAACAAGTTTTCACTTCCGAAATACTTTTGGGCTGAAGCTGTCAGTACAGCATGCCATATTTTAAATTAGGTGCTTATTCGGCCTATTACGAAGAAAACGCCCTATGAGCTTTGGTTTGGGAGAACCCCCAAATGTTTCTTATTTTAGAGTTTTTGGTTGTAGATATTTTATCCTTAACACCAAAGACAACTTAGGCAAATTTGATGCCAAAGCTGACGATGGTATTTTCCTTGGCTATGCTGCCAAGAGCAAGGGATATAGAGTTTTTAACAAACGCTCATTAATTATGGAAGAGTCTACAAATATGACTTTTGATGAAGATAACAGTGCAGCAGCTACTCTTGATGATGATGTTGAGCCATCAACTTCTACTCCAATGAATACCACAACCGAAACCAATTCTCTGGAAGGCTTGCCAAAGAAATTCTCTTTCAAGCCGTCACATCCAAAAAATTTGGTGATAGGTGAGGTTTCACGTGGAGTAACTACTAGATCATCATTAAGAGACTCTATTGCTAGCACTGCCTTTATTTCACAAATTGAGCCGAAAAATATTTTAGAAGCTTTTAATAATGAATTTTGGATATCTGCTATGCAAGAGGAACTCAACCAATTCGAGAGGAGCCAAGTTTGGAAACTCGTTCCTAGACCGGCCAATCACTCGATCATTGGCACTAAACGGGTTTTTAGAAACAAAGTAAATGAAGATGGTTCAGTCACACGCAACAAAGCTCGTCTAATAGCCCAAGGATACAACCAAGTGGAAGGTATCGACTACGATGAGACGTATGCTCATGTTGCTAGATTGGAATCCATTCGGATGCTTTGTGCATTTACAAATTTTCAAAATTTTAAATTATTTCAAATGAATGTTAAAAGTGCTTTCTTGAATGGATTTATTAAGGAGGAAGTTTATGTGAAACAACCTCCTGGCTTTAAAAATCATAAATTTCCCGACCACGTGTTCAAGCTAAAGAAAGCGCTGTATGGCCTCAAACAAGCCCCTAGAGCTTGGTATGAACGGCTAAGCAATTTCTTGCTTGAGAAAGGTTTTTCAAAAGGGAAAATTGACACCACACTTTTCATAAAATCTTTTAAAGATACTATTCTTTTAGTACAAATATACGTAGATGATATTATATTTGGTTCTACTGATGAAACCCTTTGTAAAGATTTTGCCAAGTGTATGCAGAACGAGTTTGAGATGAGCATGATGGGGGAGCTCAACTACTTTCTTGGACTGCAAGTCAAATAAATGTCAAATGGAACCTTCATCTGTCAGTCAAAGTATACGAAGGACATGCTGAAGAAATTCGACCTTGACAACGTCAAACTAATCAGCCCTCCAATGGCTACTTCAACTAAACTTGAACCAGATGATAGCGGCAAACCCGTAGACCAACGTAAGTATCGAGGTATGATAGGTAGTCTACTCTATTTAACTGCTAGTCGCCCTGATATTATGTTTAGCGTTTGCCTGTGTGCTAGATATCAAGCAAATCCTAAGGAATCACACATGACTGCTGTTAAGCGTATCTTTCGATACCTTAAGGGTACGCTTACAGTGGGCCTATGGTATCCTAAGTCAACATTATTTGACCTCATTGGTTACTCTGATGCTGATTTCGCTGGATGCAAGGTCGACCGTAAAAGTACGAGCGGTACGTGTCATTTATTAGGAAAGGTTTTAGTCTCTTGGTTTAGCAAGAAGCAAAATTCTGTCGCACTATCCACAACAGAAGCTGAATACATCACAGCTAGGCGTTGTTGTGTACAAATTTTGTGGATGAAGCAAACCCTTGAAGACTATAACTTATCTTTCATGCACATTCCAATCTTTTGTGACAACACTAGTGCTATAAATCTCACTAAGAACCCCATTTGTCACTCACGCACGAAGCACATTGAAATATGTCACCACTTTTTGCGTGATCATCAGCAAAATGGCACGATTAACTTAGAATTTATTGACACTGATCATCAGTTAGCAGATTTCTTTACAAAACCATTATCCGAAGCGCGCTTCAATTTTCTTTGTCGTGAACTTGGAATTTTTGATGAAGCTGTTATAAATTAAAATAATCCTACGTAAATATCGAGTATGTCGTGATTCTATTATGATGAACTTGCTATGGGTACAAGCCGAAAGGGCCCTTCTGACAACAAGGCGTAAAAGCCTAAGCGACACGGTGCACTAGTCCTCAGGACTACCGCTAGCTGGGATCCGGCCCCTGCAGCTAACCCATGGCAGCTTCAAAATATTGAATTATGATATAATTCCTTGTTTATTAGACGGTTCATTTTTATTTATCACTGGCTGACATACAAATTTTTCAACTTCACATTGCTGCTTCAAATTCACTCTCTGTCATTCTTTGTTTATCACTTGGATCGTTCCTTGTATTTATACTCCTTTTTTTTGGTCTTTCTTACTTAACCAATTTTCAGACTGATTCCAGTTCTGTCATCAGAATCCGGAATTCGGGCCGAACTCTGTCCTTACCAGAGTTCGGGCCGAATTCGGTCTGGCTGTCCCAAAACCGGGAACAGCCTCAGCCGTTGATCATATTTTAGATCCAATGGCCATTATTGATTCCGACCAATTGAAACCCTTCTCTTATATTCGAGATCCTCGCCTTCTTCTCCTCTATCACCACCTTTTCCACTTCTCCAAACTCTTTTTCTCAAAATCCTGACCCTAATTTCTCCTTTCTAGAGCTCATTTCTTCCCCAAACTCAAGGAGAAGGCCTCTCTTTCAATTCTTCTTCATTGTTCATCACTACTTTGAGGTTGTAAAACCCCTAAATTTCTACTATTTTTTTATTTAAATTTTGGTACTGAATTAAAATTTTTGTATTATACGTCGCGTAGTCGTATCGTGCGTCGCGCACGAAATTTATTTTCTTGCTCGTCGAGTGTGAATATGTACGAGCGTACATATTTTTTTGAAAAACATTTTTTTCTATTTTATATTTCAAATAATATATATAATAATTATTGTATTTGTATTTTGCTTAAAGTAGTCTATTGAGATGACCAAAATCTTATTACTTTATTTATTTATTTATTATTGGTAATTTAGAAAACTATTTTATATTCCTTTCGTACATTAAATAAAATTTATATATTTTTATTTTCGACATTACTAAATATAAATATTTTATTATTCGAAAAGATATTTAAAAAGATTTATTATTTTTGAAATTTTTATTATTAGTATTTTGGAAAATATATTTTGAAATTTGTGTGGCAATTTAAAATCTTAATTTGAATCTATGGATTTATTTATATGGTTAAATATTTGAAATTTGAATTATTTCATTCAATTCTAAGCTAAAAATTTAATTAGTTTTAATTTGGATTTGCATTCGGATATTGGATTTGAATTGATTTAAATTAATTATGAAATATCTATTTTGGGTTTTAAATAATCCTAATTCATATCCAATTGGGAATTCCCACATCCTATAAAAAGGCAGGTACTCCTCCACATTATTCATCCACAAAATTCTCCACAAACTAATGGTGCGTGCCTCGTGTCCGTGTCCTCCCCCATCCAATATCTTATTCTATTAGTTATACAAATACATTTATTCTCAGTGTCGACAACCCCAACACGATATAACAAATCCCTAACCTAAACCCATATTCTGTTCCGCCACCACCACCAAAGCCTTCACCCCCGAGTCCAACTCCTCCCCGGCCACCCAACTCGGGCATCACCTCCACACTCTGCCGTGGCCGTGGCCGTCGCCTCCACTACCACTCGTCAACCAACCCACGCTGGCTACCACCCGCCCGTCCGGCCAGTATTCCGAAACCCCATCGCCTCCCCACATCACCACCGTTCCATCACAAAATACCCTCCGAACCCGGCCAACCCGCTGGCAACCACCACCACTGTCACCGGCGCCAACGTCGGCGACCAGAGAAAACCCCAAAATAAAAACCCTAACCTAGAACTCACCTCCAAAACCGACGCTGCCGCCTCAGCTGCCGGAGCTAGTCCGCCCACTCCAGGCTTCCTCCGCCCTTGCCGCCTCTCCCCGACCAAGCCCGGCCGAGATCCTCCGCCTTTCCGAAACCCCTTGACGAAACCCTACTCCAGCCCGAACGTCGCCGCCCTCTTTTCGAGCGCTAGCCGCCCACATCGGCAAGCGCGCCACCGAGAAACCCTCTGTGTCCACCGCCTTCCCTTCCTTCGACTTCCCCCAAACCTGCCGTCGCTCCGCTCCGCCGGCTCCAGCCTGCCAGCGCCGAGCGCCACCGCGCTCGAGGACCCGTCGCCGCTCTCTCTCTCTTTCGTTCCCCTCTCCTTCCCTCTTCCCAGCTCCTTTCCTTCACCCTCTCTCTTCCGCTCTCTCTCTCCTCTTGCTCTTTCTCCTTCTGTTCTTTTCCTATTCTTTTGATTCAACTCTTTTTGCACTGAAGAGAACAGAACAGCAACTCGTGATGTTTTATATTATTTTATTTATTATTTTATGATTTCTGTAAAGGAGTCTTAAATTGAAATCATAATTTTATATTTTTTAGGTGTTAATAATTTTATTATTATTATTATTAATATTATAAATATTATTATTATTAGTATTATTAATAAAGCTATTAGTATTATTTTAATTATATTCAATAATGTATATGTTTCCGAAAAATATTTTTGAAGCAAAAGTATAGTTTTATGTACAACTCTACATATAATTTTCAAATTAGGTTCTTAGCCTTAAACCATTTTTTTTAGATTTCAAGATATTTACCTATAAATATTTTTTGGCTCATAAAAATATTTTGTTTTAGATTTTCTATTTGATTAAGAAATAGCTTCGACTTATAAATTATAATGTAGCCTAAAACGATTTACTTTTCTAGATTTTCAACGTAGTTATCTAAAATATATATTTTTTCTTTTTCTAAAGTCGTATTATTTGTACAAACTTAGAATTTTTGTCGAAAACAGTTTTTCTTGACTTTAAGTATTTTTGTATTTTCCTATAAATATTTTTACTCATGAAAACTAATTTTTAGGAATCGTTTTCTAAACACTCGTATATATAAATATTTCTTTATCCATTATTCTTTGATTTTCTCCTGTCCGTATCCAAATCCCTTTTATCCTATTTCCCTCACCAATTCCATACTACCCATGTCCACCCTAACTAATTTGACCCTTCTGGACCCAATGGAACTGTCCGTGCCATCATCCGAAGTCACCATGTATAGTTGTTGTACCAAAGTCGCACTTTGTGCCACCTTCATCATTGCACCACACCAGGCAGCTCACCAGGCGTCGCAACAGGCAAGTATACCTTTCTAATTAAACCGTCATATTATTTATTTTTAGCATTTATTTACTTGTTTCATATTTGTTATTTTTATTTGTTATAAATTGCGCGTCCAAGCCACACTTGGGTGCAAGCGACTCTATTAGTCGTTTTATTTTACTATATGCATGTTAACTTAGTGTTAGCGGACTACCTTATTTTTGGGGGATATCCTTATATCTTCCTTTGGCTGTGACACTCACACTACACGGTTTGAGACATGTTGCTAGGGGCACGACTTATTGACTAGCTATCTCTAAAGTCGTGTGGCGCTAGATATTCGTAACTGCTATGATTAGGGTTTTTAGAGACTCAAGCAGTTACAAAACTGGACGAGCCATGGACATGACTTGAACAGTGTGGGATATATTGGGGGAGAACAGTCGCTAGTGCGTATGGGAAGCCAAATAGGTAAACCACAGTTTCCGGATGGAACTGTGGCGATATATTTGCAGATACCCTCTGACGTTTTGGACGTTACGGTCGGATAAAGATGACTGGATGCCAGTTACGTACACATAGCCAAAAATCCCACCCATGCGCATGAAAGTTTTCCTCTAAATTGCACAATATGCGGTTAGAATCTCCTTTGCATATTTGTGTCTAGGATAGTCATTTATATATTATTTTATTCTGACAGTTCATATTAGCTTGTTCTTCCTGTATCTTGCTACGTCCGTCTAAGGACCTGGTTTTTCCCCAGGTGTGTGTTCATGTTTTTCGCAGGTATCCTAGCCAAGGCCGTGGTCTTCTTCATTCTTCCGAAGACGATTGTGCTTGGTTCGTCTTGCCATTTTTTTGATTCTTGTACATTTTTTTCATTGAGATAGTTGGTAGTGGACTTTGTCTCCGCCCAATGATTGTATCATAAATATTCGAGTTGATATTTATATTATTATTCTTTTTATTGTGGATGAGATTTAGTTTGTCTTGGATTACTGTATTTTACAGCTTATGTATTCATACGAGACCTACATACTTCGTATGAATATAGCTGGCATGTCTACGTACTTGATCCTACGTATTTTGGGACTGGGACGTTACAGAGGTATAATTCAATACATTTCTATATTTCAATTTCCTTCATTATCTTTATTGTGTCATGGCTCCACGTTTGTTCATGTAGAAGCATGGAAAATGATCCATGTGGCTAGAAAATCTCATGCGGCTCAGAAAGCCCATGCGGCTCAGAGAGTCATGCGGCATAAGGGATTATGCGGCCCAAGACATCCCATGCGGCTCAGAAGACACGTGGCGTAACAATGTTCCCCTCCGTCCTATGCTGCATTAATTACTTTGACGGCTGACAACTCTAAAAGAAAAAGTAACAGCCCTGACACAAGAGAGGCAATTATGACTCTGTCATAATGACAGACCCCTAGGGAAGAGAAAGAGATCTTTGACATAATCTTCCGAGATCCATAAAAATGCCACGTGGCCTTGCCACATGGGCGTTCGTATACGGCTCGAGCAAAGACTTTTCATGCAGTTCAGAATGAAGCCGTCCTATGCGGCTCACGCCGAAACAGTCTCCTGCGGCTCAAATGGAGGCCTTCCCATGCGGCTCAAGCGGACCATTTCCATGCGGCTCAGGCGGATGCATCCCTATGCGGCTCGCAATGATCACCTCCATGCGGTTCAAAGGTTCGAAGGAGGGCCACTACCCAAGCAGCCCTGACACTTGGCCCAAACCTTATGCGGCCCAAATCTTATGCGGCTCAATCTTCATGCGGTTCAGATCCCCTAGTGGCTCCTAGGACACGTATCCTAAGCCAAATCAATTTCTCAGATTTATTGCAATCAAAGATTGGGTCAAATCCTAATATTCTGGGACACGTGGCAGGAGAATAAATCAAATTTATTCGCAGACATCAGAAGATCATTATAAGGAAGATTTATTCCAATCAGCATTAACTGTTGATGAAATTTGGTGTAATCTACACTTAATGGTCCATATTCATCACAATCAAAACGAATGGCCTAGATTGACCAATCCACAGGCCGTCGCCATCTCCAGGAAGCAATCATTGGCAACCCTAATGGTCACACCCCATTCCTATAAATAACAAGGTGCCATTCCCTTACAAATATATACATTCCCTAGCAATATACACAACGGAGAGAGTGTGACCAGAGAGACCCCTTTTAGAGATCAGAAGACTTAGAGGAAAAAGCAGAGAGGGAGCAAAGAGAGCATTTCTTCAACGCCGAACAAATCTTCTGGAGCCAAGGCTGCATACCGATCGTCCAAGGAGTAAGGCAGGGCTGCCGTAGCCTTCCTGAGCCTCTATTGTCACCCTCCAGAATCTAAAATAAATAATTGTACTTAGTCTGCTGTACCTAGGCTTTCGTCCTTAGGCTTTCTTTGTACAAGCGAGTTTGTATTGTTAGTCTAAGTTCAGTCCTCCTATAAAACTATTTTGTACTTTTACAATCAATAGCAAACACGATGGTGACTCTGCTGGGGACAAACTTCTCCACGGCTGAGGAGTTGGTGACGCAGTCGGATGCAGCAAAGCTTGGCTCCATGCAACAGAAGATGGTCGTCCGTTTCGACCAACAAGCGTTTGAAGAGATGCTCTCCGAAGAAAGTGCTGGCCTGATCCAGAAGCGAACCCGCACAAAGAAAGCTCGCTGCGAGTGGAGGCCAAAATCATTTGCTTCTCCACAACCTCTGGATGGGGTACTCTCTGCTACCCAAGACAGCGAGGGTAATTCTTATACGGCTCCACTTCGAGCCGTAGATAACTCTGCTGTCCCCGAGCTCGGCAGAGAAAAGCATTACGATGCCGGACTTATAGGGACAAAAAGCGACTCTATGCGCCCCAAGAAGAAGCCGAGCACTCCTGTGGCCAAGTCTGTCAACTACATGCAGGAGGCTCCTGCGGGTGGATCCACCAGCCGCATGAAGAAAATCTATGCGGCCAGATCATCCAGCCGCATAAAGAAGACTCATGCGGCTGAGACTTCCAGCCGCATGAAGAAAGCTTATGCGGCTACGTCTGCCAGCCGCATACGGACCAACGATGACAGCCGCATGACGCCTACTCCCTGCGGCTCTGTCTTCGACCGCCTCTCGTACGGTCCTGATCTCTTGTGCTCCCAAGAAGATATGTCTGACTCTCTCCAGTATCACTTAGACTCTTCCTACTATGTGCTCGTGCGCACTAGAGCGAAGAAGTCCAAAGCAGCGCGAGCCTGGCGAGTTCGGTCCGCTGATTTGACCTCTGACCATCTGAGCGTTCCGCATACTGCTACGCGGGCCTCGGATGGGAAGTGGTACAGAACCACTCGATTCTAGCCCCCGACGGCAGACGGACAGAGAGGTTCGTAAAAGTCTCCTAAAATCTCGGGAGCAAACATGGTCGGTCCAGACCCATCTGACTTACGTGAGGCCATCCTCCACAAAGGCAAGGAAAGAGAAGATGCATCGGTGTGCAAAGAGTCCTTCCACGGATGTCACTATACCCAAGTCATCGTCAACTGCTGCTGCAACAGTGCGATTATACGAGAGGACCGACAGTCTGTCTTTCAAAGACTGCAACAGCCATCTTCAGAAGACGAGGTACTACCCGTCGCCTCCTGCAACTCCGCTCGCAAAGTCCTCGCTGATGGAAGGGGAAAGAAGACAAATATTCCCAGCCCAAAGATTTCAACCACTGCGACTAAAAGACTGTCGTCCAAACGGGTGCCCACCACCGGAGTTTTCCAAGGTACTCTTTTTAAGACGAAATCTGCTACAGTAGGAGATTCGTCGTCCACAACGCAGGGGGTTACTGGGGCTGGGGGTAGCACCCCTCCGAGCCTCCACAGCAATCCGATGTTCCAAGAAAACGAGCCTGGGGAGACAACTCTCCCATCGGATACAGCAAACCTCGACGTCCCCGAGGACGTGCACAACTTCCAAGACGAAGCAAACTCGGAGACAGGGGGTACTGTTCCTTCCGAGTCTGAATCAGAAGGAAACATACCCACATACCCTGATGACTTCTCAATACAGGGGTACGATTCAGAGGGCGCTTCCTCCACCGCTCCGTCTATCTCTTCTCATGTGAAGACGGTATTCATGACAGACAGCAACCAAGGTGGTTCCAGTGATCGCCAGCGCATCGACAGTCTCGAAACCATATTGCTTGCTTTGGTCAAATCTGTAGACGAGATTAAAGCGGCCCTTCTAACTCTGCAAGGAGGGACGCCTGGCCAAACAAGCGCGGGTCCCGCTGTCAATGCAGACTCGAATTCGGTGGCACCAAACCCGGGCAACGATCCTCCTGAAATAACGGCCACCACTGCCGTGGATGAGGCCCGCAAAGCGAGAAGAGAGGTCCAAGAGCTCCGAGCCGTGTTCCACGCTCGAGAAAATTCTCAAGACCTCAGAATACGACAACCGTACCCTGCTGCATGGAGGGACGTTCCATTCCCACCAAGATATAAGCCGTTCAACATCAATCCTTATGATGGCAAGACCTCAGCAAGTCAATACATCACTTACTTCGAGGTCACCACCGACCATCTGTCCCATGACGATGCCATTCTCACACGATTATTCATCGGAGCACTGGAAGGAGTCGCCTTCGACTGGTATCGCAATCTACCGGACAACTGCATCCACTCCTTCGCCGGCTTCAAACGCATGTTCTTGGAGAGATTCTACGAAGTAGGACAGGACATCACCATGTCTACCCTCATGGACGTCGTCCAACGGGAGAAGGAGCTGACAAGACACTACATCGAGAGGTTCCGCCAAACCGCCATAAAGTTGCCCTCTGGAAACTCGGATTCCTCCTTAATTGAAATTTGCCAAAAGAGGCTGCTTCCAACAATCAGTCTCTGGATGGGCGAAAGTCAATTCAAGGATTGGAAGACGTTCATCATCAGTGCCACAAGCGTCGAAGAACGACTGAAGAAGGCTCACCAACTGGGATTGCACATCTCGGACGGTGAGAACAAGGGCAAGCGTTCCAACAACGATAATGGGGGTAGCCCCTCCAACAATCGGGACAACAGGGGAAAGCAGGCTATGGTGGTCGATACAGCACAAAAACCTGAGCCAAAGCCAGCAAACAAACAATGGCCGCAAATTACTTACTCCTTCGAAGACGGTCACGTCAAGCCCATCTTGGACATGCTCATACAAGGAGACAGAATTCAGCTTCCTCCACCAAGACGGGAACCGCGGTCGGCAGAGATGGAGAACCCAAAGTACTGCCATTATCACCGCTACGTCCACCATGCTACACACGACTGCTACCAGCTAAAACGGTACATCCAAAACCTTATCGATTCGAATGCCCTGGCTATCGATTTCGAAGAGGTAACCGTAGCAGCCAACATGGTATCAGTACAATTCGACAGTTTCCCTCCGACGGAAACTCAAGACGAAGTAGTCCCCATCCCTCTGGCAACAATGGAGATCGCTAATCTTCCTCCTCCCCGAGATCAGATCGCTGGTCTAGTGCCCCTCTCCACATCACGAGGGGAGGTCATATGGATCCATCCAGACTTGGTATCGGAAGTCACTCGGTCCACATCATCTTCCAGCTGCAAAAAGAAGAGTAGAAAAGTCAGGTCCTGCCGCACAATCTCGACAGACATCGAAGAAGCTACAGCCGTAGTAACGCGGTTCGGGGCACAATCCCAACCTGTGGCTGACAACCCGGCTGAAGATCATCAGCCCGCTACATCCGACGCTCCGGGACCGGCTCAGCCTCCGACGACCGACAAGCCTAGGCCGAGGGAGGCTCGCTTTGACAAATCCCTCTGGAAAGAGGCATCACAAGGACTGGAGAAGCCCTACAACTTCGACCTCTTAGCGCAATTGGCCAACACACCGGCCAAATTGTCATTATACGAGCTTCTGAGACTCTCCAAGGATGTGCGAGTAGCTTTAAGCGATGCACTACAAAATGCCGATGCGTACCTGGCTCAGGTCAACCTCACAGAAGAGAACCCACCTGCATATCTCCAAGACAACGCTTGTACAGGAGCAATGCCCAACATCGTCTTCACTCCGCAGGACATGCTCATCAAAACCAACCTGCACGATCGCCCGCTATACTATACTGGATACATCGGCGATGTAAAGGTGGATCGGATGCACATTGATCCTGGCTCTTTCATAAGCATTATCCCGAAGGGTCTGCTACATCATCTCCGTATCCCAATGCACCGTCTGACGCCTACAAGCACCGCCATCAGCGGTTTCAATTCGGTCAGGAGCTACCCAATTGGGAAGATTCGTCTAAAGTGTCAAATTGGCGACCTCCAATCCGAAGTCACCTGCTACGTCATAGATGCAGACACTTCTTACAACATCCTCTTGGGGCGTCCATGGATACACGATTATATGATCGTGCCTTCCACGCTGCACCAATGCTTCAAATATGTCGACAAATACGGCTTCGTGAGGACGGAATTTGCTGATATCGATCCCTTCAAAGGGGTCGAATCCTACTACTCAGACTCCTGCCTATACGAAAAGTCGAAGAAGCATCTTGGTGAAGGAGATGTACAAGCTAGTACCGAGACAACCACAGGATCAGAAGAGCCTCTGACAATCCACCTCCAAGCTCGCAAACCTGGCAAGTCAGCACCACTTACCGCCACTCTGCGTAAGGACGCAATCAGCCTCTCGACGTAAGAAGAGCAGATGATAATCCGGCTGCCAAGGTCTGGCCAAGTGCCAAGACCCACAACTGAGCCGCTGACAATTAGGCTGCCCAGATTCGGCCAGCCTCAAACGGAGAAGCTCAATCCCTCCAACAAAACAATGACGATACGCCTTCCCAAGAAGGGTCGTCACCCCGATACAAGGCCTGGAACTTCTAGCGAACCAACCACTCCCCGCCCAGCATCGAGTGCCAAGCTGGGGGTCGCTAGTTTGCCAACAACTCTATGCTCTGAACCGCTCACGATCAAGCTGCCCAGGTCGTCCTCTCAATCTTCGTTTATACAGGGGGTAGCTGAAGAGGAACCGGAGCTAGCCAAGTATGTGGCTGCCCACACTGATGTTCCCTCCGCAAATGATGTAATCCCCATAGAAAAGATACCTTACTTCATCAATAAAGGATATCTTTGAACTACCTTGAGTTTAATAAGCTCTGTACGATGTATGCTATGGAACACGGTATAGGCACTCACCTCCACACACAGGTAACAAATGTGCACACCGCAATCCAGCTTACTCCAGCAGAAGACGCTTACCGCATAATCGAGGGAGGGTACCACCCAATCATCTTCGGCAGGAAGGATGATCCTCATCCCTTTACCATAGAAGAAGTCGACCTTGGATCAGATGCCGAAAGACTGCCTCTATATCTTTATAGCCCCCAATCCAAATATCTCATACAAAAACAGGGATATGATCTGGAGACTACGCCAAGCTTGAAATACGGCACCGAACGACGACTACCTTTGAAGCCACCGGTCCCGGCAGACAAACCACGGGACTACTATAGCAAGACTCGATGTGGATTAGGGTATGTAACACCCACGACGACCCCTAAAAGTTCAGATAAAGAATGTGACTGGCATTCACATTCGACCGGGTCACCAACTTCTGACTCTGATACCAGCATCGGAGATGTATTCAGATAAGTCTTGTCAGTCAACATGGCATTCGCCGATGCTTATGAAGAAGACGAAGACATCTCCGAAATCCTCGAGCCAGAGTCGTGGGCCCAGCAGTTGGATGCGCAATAGGAAAAGCGGTTCGAACTGAGGGATCCTCAGCGAATCTTCTCCAAAACCAATCTTCTCCAAAACCAATAGGAAAAGCGGTTCTTTACTGAAGATGAGGTTATCCAGGTCGACCTCGGCAGCGAATCTTCTCCAAAACTAATCTTCGTCAGTAAAAGCTTGACAAACGAGGAGCAAGAATCACTGCTGGAACTTGTCAAGGAGTACATTGATGTGTTCGCATAGAGCTATGAAGACATGCCGGGGTTAAATCCCGATATTGCTCTTCACAAACTCAACATTCGGTCGGACGCAAAGCCAGTCAAGCAACAACAGCGACATTTTCGCCCAGGAATCATGGATGCAATCGAAGCCGAAGTCAACAAACTGATAGCCAGCGGCTTCAAACGTGAAGAGCAACATCCCGACTGGGTCGCCAACATAGTACATGTCCTCAAGAAAAATAGAAAGATTCGAATCTGTATCGACTTCCGCAATCTGAACGAGGCGTGTCCCAAAGATGAATTCCCCCTCCCTATCACAGACATCATGATTGACAACACCTGCGGCTTCAAACGCATGTCATTTATGGATGGATTCTCGGGGTACAACCAAATCAAGATGTCTCATGACGAAGAAAAGCATACATCATTCCGAACACCAATTGGCACATACTGTTACACAGTCATGCCTTTCGGTTTAAAGAATGCTGGCACCACATATCAACGAGCCATGAGTATCATCTTCAGAGAACACTTGCGCAAGATGGTGGAATGCTATATTGATGACATCGCCGTCAAGAGTCGTCGTAAGGAAGACCATCTACAGGATCTGAGGACGGTATTCGATCTGATGCGAGCGCACAATTTGAAAATGAACCCTACGAAATCTTTCTCGGGCGTATCCAGCAGAAAGTTCTTAGGTTTCATCATCACCGCCCAGGGTATTCATGTAGACCCTGAGAAGACGAAGGCAATTATGGTGATGGGTCCCCCGAAAAATCTTCACGAACTCAGAGGCCTTCAAGGAAGGCTAGCTTACATCAGAAGATTCATGTCTAACCTCTCCGGGCGATGTCGACCATTCACCCACCTCATGAAGAAAGGTGTCTCGTTCGTGTGGGACGAAGAATGCCAGCGTGCCTTCGACCTCAACAAAGAATATTTGTCAAATCCTCCAGTCCTGGTTGCTCCGGTTGCTGGAAAACTATTCCTGCTCTACGTACAAGCAATGGAGTATTCCCTCGAAGTTCTGCTGGCATAAAATAATGATGCAAGCCATGAGCAAGCCATATATTACCTCAGTCGAATGATGATTAGGCCAGAGCACCGGTACACTGCTATGGAGAAGGAATGCCTCGCCCTGGTGTTCGCCATTCAGAAGACACGGCACTATGTTACTGGACAAACCATACATGCGATCTCACGAGTCAACCCTCTCAGGGTCCTCATGACTAAACCAGGTGCACTCAGCTCTCGCCTCGCTACATAGGCAATATTGCTGTCCCCTTATCATATGATCTTTATCCCGTAAAAGGCTATCAAAGGTCAAGCCCTGACAGACTTTTTGGCAACCCACCCGGGCTCAGAGTCATCCAGGATATATGAAAAAATCCCAGATGAGGTCGCCGACTCAAATGCAGCCTCTCACGATAATATATGGCGGATGTTCTTCGACGGTGCTTCAAGAACAGGACCCAAGGGCAACATCATCGTCAGAGTTGGGGTAGTGCTAGTCTCCCCTTTCAGATTGGTGGTCAATCATGCCTACTCTCTCACGGAACCCTGTTCTAACAATATGGCCGAGTATAACGCTCTGGTCATTGGCCTCCAACTTGCAAGGGAGCTGGGGGTAGAATATCTCGAAGCATACGACGATTCTCAGTTAATCGTCAATCAAATCCGGGGCTCATACGAAGTTCGCCACGAAGACATGATCCCCTATCACCAAATAGCGATCGACATCATCTCGTCATTCAAGGGGTTCTTCATCGAATACGTCCCTAGACTCCGAAATATCGAAGCCGGTGCCTTTGCAGGCCTGGCCGCTTCCCTAGCAGTGCCGAATCATACCCATCAATCGGTAGACGTGATAGGCCACGAGCTGGTCTGTCCCAAGAATAATATTCAATTCCTGGCAAGTTATTCCGCTCAGGCAATTGATGATGCCCCAGATTGGAGACAACCATTCATCGACTTCGTCGTCTACGATATCCTGTCCGAGAACCCATAGGAAGCCATCTCCATCAGACGGCGTTCTCTCAGATTCTTCTACGATACAGAGACAAAAATGCTGTATCGTCGATCCTATGATGGATTATTGCTTTGGTGTCTATCGAACGCAGAAGTCGAAGAAGCCGTACGAGAAGCTCATGACAGTGTCTACGGGGCCCATCAGCCTGGCCCTAAATTGTAAGACCGTCTTCGCCGAATGGGCTACTACTGGCCCACGATGGTGGCAGATGGGATAGACTATACAAGAAGGTGCAAAGCCTGCCAAGTCCACACGGACTTCATTTACCAGCCATCCAAATTTCTACAACCGACAGTGGCATCCTGGCCCTTCAAAGCATGGGGATGGATATCATTGGTCTAATTACTCCACCTTCCTTCTAGGGACATCGCTTCATACTCGCAATCACAGATTACTTCTCCAAATGGACAGAAGCTGTTCCACTTGCAGAAGTCAAAACATCGAACGTTATCAGCTTCCTCAAGCATCACGTCATCTATCGCTTTGGACTGCCCCAAAGGATTATCCACGACAATGGTCCGCAGTTTGCAAGCCACGCCTTCTACCGGTTCTACGATAAGCACCGCATCCAGAACTTTGCTTCGATACCATACAACCCAGCAGCAAACGGGCTAGCAGAGGCATTCAACAAAACAATCATCAAACTCCTCAAGAAATTTGTCTCTTCCAACAAACGCGACTGGAACGAGAAGCTCGGTGAATGTTTATGGGCATACCGTACTACAGTTCGAACTGCTACCGGGAACACACCATTCTCTCTGGTGTACGGGAGTGAGGCAGTTCTCCCATTAGAGACTCGAATACCCTCACTCCGCGTCACCCTCACTTATCAATTGACGACGGATGATAACTACCGACGCCGACTACAAGAGTTGGAGGCCTTAGATGAAAAATGTCTTCTAACTCAGCAAAGGATCGAACTATACCAAGCACGCATCTCCGGAGCCTTCAATAAAAAGGTCAAGATCAGATCATTCCAGGTGGGCGATCTCGTTCTGGCAGTTCGGAGACCGATGGTCATAACTCACAAGATCGCCGGCAAGTTCCAGCCAAAATGGGAAGGCCCATTTGTCATTGAAGCCGTATTCTAAAACGGAGCCTACCGCCTCGCAAAACAGAATGGAGATTTGCTCATGTTGCCCGTCAACGGCAAGTTCCTGAAGAAATACTATGTCTAAATGACATTCTTCATATCATTGAGTCATGTGCCCGCTGGTACCGCTGAACTCACACTCACCATTCTCTAGATTCCTGAGTCATGTACCCTCTCGTGCCGCTGAACTCACATCCACAACATCCCAGATTATCGAGTCATGTGCCCGCTGGTGCCACAGAACTCACACTTTCACAATATCGAGTCATATACATGCTGGTGCCTCTGAACTCACATTCCGGTCACTCTTTCAGATAGTAAGTCATGTATGATCATACCCCTGAACTTTCTCACTGGAAGAGATCCTCCCTCATGATCCAATACCCGTACTTCCAGTACACAAAAAGGGTAAGCCATCTACGAATTTCTAAAACGGCCATGTCCTCATTACCTCTGAGTCGTTTCACTTCCGCCAAAAACAAATCACCCCCTACATAGAACTTCCATGTCCTCATTACCTCTGAGTCGTTCTATGTACCCCCTCTTCATTGAGCCCACTCCTGCCATGTCCTCATTACCTCTGAGTGGGAAGGCTCCGTAGAAGAAACTCTCATACTCACCATGTCCTTAGTACCTCTGAGTAAGTATGTTCGTTCCCTTCAACTTGTTGCCCGTATCCAAAACCAGGGTACGTTAGGGGCAATGGATCCATGCAAAATGTCCCAATAAAATAATTATTACACAGCAAAAGAGTGAAGCAAATATATTCCATTTCATTCAGAAATCGGTTACATCCACGCGGTTACAGGAAAGTTCTTCATGCAGACAAGAAGAAAGGCAAAACAAAGCAAAGACTACAGATAGATATTTTACGAGAAACCTTAAAACCCTAGTTACATAAGTGCGTATACAACTCCTTCAACCAGTTTACATATGAAGGATGCAATTGATGAAGATCCTCGTCCAGAGTAGGAGAATCAGAATTACCAGCGCTGCCACCCTCAGCAGTCTCGATAGTGGGGAGGATATCGTTCCTCTCAGGCGCCGATTCTTCTTTCATCGCCTCCTCCTTAATAGAGGAAGGCCCCTAATTGATGCCAGGGAGCGGCGGCTCCTCTGCCACTGCAATCTCAGCATTCGGTGTAGACACTACAAGAACCAAAAGACAGAAAAAAGTGATGATGAATGATGAAAACAGTCATAAGATATTCAGAGGTGTTCATGCAGCCCGTTTAAAGACAACTTTTATGCGGCTCGGACATGGAATATATTCCATACGGCTCATGGGACGTGTATACGGACCATGTAATTTGAAAAGCTTACATCAAATGATTATGCACGAAGCAATGCAGCTGAGCAACATCTATTAGGGTTTCAAAGCACCCAATCTTCCACACAGTCCTTACCTTCGACGACAACATGAACGTCAAGACGAACGAGGGGTACGACAGTTGAAGACGAAGCCGACTTCCTACTCTTCGCCACAGCCTTCTTCACTGCCTTGGAAGCCCTAGGTTCCATCGTTGTCTGTCAGTCAGAAGAAGAAAGCAAGAAAGAAATCTTAATCAAAAAGAGTCTAAGAGAGAAATTCCTCTAAATACCCTTTTATTTATAGAGAAAAGAGGAACAAGACCGACGCCTCGTACAAAGTAGTCGACTCTTCGGCTATCGATACAGACTAGCTAATTAAAGATCAGAAACTCTTGGGATCCTGCCCCAAAAAGGTTTGCATGCAGGACATAATAACGTAACAAGAAATCATGCGGCTGAAACAACTCTGCGGCTCAAAAGTTCATACGGCTGAAACTTCCATGCGGCCAAGACATCTATGCGGCTAGAAGAGCTTCCACATGGCCATGCTTCTTATTCAAAGTATTTCAATTTTATAAATTAAAAACTTTGAAGGGGGTCTTGTAGAAGCATGGAAAATGATCCATGCGGCTAAGAAATCTCATGCGGCTCAGAAAGCCCATGCGGCTCAGAGAGTCATGCGGCATAAGGGATTATGCAGCCCAAGACATTCCAAGTGGCTCAGAAGACATATGGCGTAACAGTATTCCCCTCCGCCCTATGCTGCATTAACTACTTTGACGGCTGACAACTCTAAAAGAAAAAGTGACAGCCCTGACACAAGAGAGGCAATTATGACTCTGTCATAATGACAGACCCCTAGGAAAGAGAGAGATCTCTGACATAATCCCTCGAGATCCATAAAAATGCCACGTGGCCTTGCCACGTGGGCGTTCGTATGCGGCTCGAGCAAAGACTTCTCATGCGGTTCAGAATGAAGCCGTCCTATGCGGCTCAGGCCAAAACAGTCTCCTGCGGCTCAAACGGAGGCCTTTCCATGCGGCTCAAGCGGACCATTTTTATGCGGCTCAGGTAGATGCATCCCTATGCTGCTCGTAATGATCACCTCCATGCGGTTCAAAGGTTCGAGGGAGGGCCACTACCCAAGCAGCCCTGACACGTGGCCCAAACCTTATACGGCCCAAATCTTATGCGGCTCAATCTTTATGCGGTTCAGATCCCCCCAGTGGCTCCTAGGACACGTTTTCTAAGCCAAATCAATTTCTTAGATTTATTGTAATCAGAGATTGGGTCAAATCCTAATAATCTGGGACACGTGGCAGGAGAATAAATCAAATTTATTCACAGACATCAGAAGATCATTATGAGGAAGATTTATTTCAATCAGCATTAACTGCTGATGAAATTTGGTGTAATCTACACTTAATGGTCCAGATTCATCACAATCAAAATGAATGGCCTAGATTGACCAATCCACAGGCCGCCGCCATCTCCAGGAAGAAATTATTGGCAACCCTAATGGTCACACCCTATTCCTATAAATAACAAGGTATTATTCCCTTACAAATATATACATTCCCTGGCAATATACACAACGGAGAGAGTGTGACCAGAGAGACCCCTTTTAGAGATCAGAAGACTTGGAGGAAAAAGCAGAGAGGGAGCAAAAAGAGCATTTCTTTAACGCCGAGCAAATATTCTGGAGCCAAGGCTGCATACCGATCGTCCAAGGAGTAAGGCAGGGCTGTCGTCGCCTTCCTGAGCCTCTATCGTCCCCCTCCCAGAATCTAAAATAAACAATTATACTTAGTCTGCTGTACCTAGGCTTTCGTCCCAAGGCTTTCTTTGTACAAGCGAGTTTGTATTGTGAGTCTAAGTTCAGTCCTCCCATAAAATTGTTCTGTACTTTTACAATCAATGGCAAACAGTTCAACCACGGGAAGAGACTTCGGACCGAGGGAGCATCCTCTTCGAATGCTCCTCCTCGCGTTGAACCGCCCGTTGTACCACCCGTTGCACCGGCCGTTGAACAACAACCACCTATCCATCTGTTGTTCAATCCTTCACGTCCACTTGACCCGAACACTTTTGACGACTGAATATTTGTATCACTCGACGCATCAAATGATTGGTTTAGTGATTTTTGGATACGTCCGATGTTTGCGGGACACCCTATCAACTTTACTATATTCTCACAATATGATCACTTTTTATGACCTTTGCCTTGATGAACTTGTTACCAGAAATTCGGTCATTTATCGTAGTATTATTCAAATGTTCTACTGCAACCTAACCTATGATAATACACATATCTATTCACGGGTTGAGGGAATTGATATCTCTTTTTACGATTTCGAATTAGCCGAATATCTTCAACTCCAAGAGCCAAACTCATGGGAAAAGCTTGTTGAAGCTCGATCATTTTAATTTCCCGATGGGTCTTCACTTGAAAGCTTCAAGGACGACTTGTGTACCCCGAACACACGTCCTCGTAAGCTTTTGGCCAAATATCTCAATCCCCATTTTTATGAACTTTATCGGATCATTTTCAACACCATTCTACCCAAAGCGGGTTCCACCGATGAAGTCACTTATTTTGAAATCTCGACATTATATCATCTCCACTTTCATGTTCCCTTTAATCTTTCATGTACCATGATGGACTGGATGATTAACTGTAGGAAGAAACTAAGATCTTTGGTTTATGTATTATACCTTCCTATGATCTTTCGTGCGTTTCATGTACCCCTTGATGAGTGTCCATTCTTACCTGCCCCTGCCTTCCTCTCTAAGGCAAGGAGGCTTCAGGCGGCCGTTGGCTCACCAGTTGTGTCTGAGCATTCTGATGATGAGCCAGATGCCCCTCCTTTGGGACATGATCCTCCTCCTCCTCCTGCCACTCTCGAGTCTCTTCAAACCATGCTCCGCGATCGCTTCACCTTGGAGGATGATCGCTGGACTCAGCTGGATTACCGGACTACCTTGCAGATGAGTGCTATCAGGAACTCGTTGCACGACATTCGGTACTCCATGTCTCGCCATCCTTTCATGCCTATCCCTACGGAGCGGGACCCCGGTCGTGAGGGCTATCGTATCGATGACCTTGGGTCATTCGCTACTTGGATCCAGATGCATCCTTCGTGGACCCTCGTCGTTCCTTTACTGATCCATCAGACGACGCTGGGCCTTCACGAGCTCGATGATGGATATGGACTGCTATTTGCTGCTGCTACTGAGGATCATAGCTTATGTTTCTTTATGCACTTGGGATTTTATTTACTTTTATGTACTTTTTATTGTATTAGACTTATTATGAGTTGTGACTCTTGAGACTTTTAGTCGTTATATCAGTTTATATGCAGTTTCTTCTCCTATCTTTTGGTGTGTTTGCCAGTTCTTAATTGTTTATTTTTAATTGCTAAATGCCAAAAGGGGGTGATATTTATATATTCCATATTATTTTTGTATCTGTGCTTTTGGGAGAAATATTCTTATCAGGTCAACAAGATTCACAACATTGTTTACGGGGGAGCTATTTTTTAAGCTCGGTACTGATTATGGGGGAGCTATGTGTTTAAATGTGTCCAGGTATGAATATTGAAAATAAAATTATTATTTTGTCAATTATTAATATGGGGGAGATTGTTGAGACAAAGTCACAGTCAACCGAATATTGATAACATTGACTAAATAATACTTGTAATAATTCAATACGACACACAACGACTACATCCAGCTCAAGTCAGACGACAGCTCAGTTTTGCAATGCAAGTCATTTTTGAGTCTGTATTTTATAAATTTATTGAGTCTAGACTGATGTAAGCTAAGTTGTGCTGAGCTCTTGAGACTTAACCATAACCTACCCAAAATCCATAAGCTCCACACATCCAAATAAGCCCATTAGATCTTAAGACCTATTCTCTGCTCTGGAGGCAGAGTTCGGGCCGAACTCTGCCTCCACACAGAGTTCGGGCCGAACTCTGTCCCCTAAAAATTAGCACCCTAATTTTTTGGGTTGGTTGGTTGCTAGTTGTCCAACGGCCAAACATTTGAAAATTTCTAACAGAATTCTGGCCGAATTCTGCCTACTTGTATCCTATAAATAGGCCATAAATTCTCTCATTTTCATTCATCCAATCTTCTCTTCTCTTCTCTCTAAACCTCAATACAAGCCATACCCTTCTTCATCTACTAGCCACAAGCTCCCTAAGCCTCAAGTGCTTAGCATTTTTTTTGGTTAGGAGTTTGTGCAAGAGTTCAAGAAGTCGCTTGGAAAATTCCAAGCATCGCCACTGCGATCTTTGTAAGAAGTTGACGTGCTCTTTTGAAGAAAAGGAACGGGGTATAACTACTATTTCACAAATAGTGGATTTAATCCTGAGCTAGAGTTCTCAGGCCTGGACTAGTCCTCTACGAGGGAAACCAGGTTAAAATCGGCCGTGTTTGCGTATGTTTTCTTGCTTCTTATTTATTTCCATATTTACTCTGATTAGTTTTATTTGTAAAAGAGTTTAAATTTTTAATTGGCTATTATCGCTATAAACTCTATTCACCCCCTCTAGAGTTGCCATCTGTTCTTCAATTGGTATCAGAGCTCGGTTCTCTCAACAAGGACTAACATCTTAGAGCTGATCCATGGCAACCACACAATCCTTGATTTCCAATCACGTTGAAGGGCAGTCCACTCATAGGCCTCCTCTATTTGATGGAACTAACTACACATATTGGAAAACAAGGATGAGCTTTTATCTCAAGTCGTTAGACTTTGACCTGTGGACTATTGTCACTGATGGTTATAAAAAGCCCGCCAGGATAGTTATCAATGGTGATCTCGTCGAGAAATCACATGACAAATATTTTGACGAGGAGAAGAAACAGGCAAGTCTAGACGCGAGAGCAATTAATACTTTATTCTGTGCTATAGCCAGGAATGAGTTCAACAGGGTCTTAACATGCACCACCTCTCACGAAGTATAGAGACTTCTAGAAGTGAAGCATGAGGGAACCACCCAAGTCAAGGAATCAAAGATAAGCCGTCTCACACAAGAATATGAGGCTTTCAAGATGAAGCCAAATGAGACGATCACGCAAATGTTCAAGATTCCTCGACATCATCAATCTTCTATCTTCGCTCGGTAAACAATACTCAAATTACGAGAAGATTCGTAAGCTACTTAGGGGCTACCAAATATTTGGAACCCTAATGTGACAGCCATCATAGAAGGAAATGATCTCACAACCATGTCCATGGAGACCTTGATGGGAAAGCTGATGACTCATGAGCTTGACCTCAAGGACTTCGAGGAGCCTGCTCCTAAGGCTAAGGAGATCGCACTCAAAGCTCACCGACGGAGGGCCGACCCCGAAGAGACGGATGACGACAACTCAGAAGGTGATGATCAAGCTCTCTTTGTCCGCAACTTCAAGAAATTCATTCGCTTCAACCGAAGAAAGAAGGACCCACAAGAAGACGACGAATAAGAGACAACCTGCTATAGTTACAAGAAGATGGGACACGTCCGAAAAGACTATCCATTCTTAAAGAAGAGCAACCGCTATGAGAAACCTTACAAGAAGACTTCCTCAAAGAAATATGCCAACATGAGCATTTGGCATGAAAGCGAAGCTAGTGAATCCGAGGAAGAAAAGGACTCTCCTCAAGACGCTGCAAACATGTGCCTAATGGCAACGTCCGACAAGGTATCAAACGAAACTCTTGATAACTTTACTTTTGATGAACTTGGTGATGCTTTTACCGATTTACTTGATGATCATAAAAAGGTCATTGGTAAATATAAACATGCCAAGGAAAAGATCAAAAGTCATGAAGTCGAAATTCAAAGACTTTCTTTACTGCTTGATAACATTAGGGACACTTCACCCACAGATGTCACAAATGAGGTATCTAAGCTAAAAATAAGCTTACATGATGCCGAAGCACGTATTGAACAACAAACACAAGAAATCACAGCACTCAACACGGAGCTTGCAGAAGAAAAGAGTAGACACAAGATTTCTATTACTAAGATACATGGTTTGAATGCTAAGGTAACTAAACTGCAAGCTGTCTCCAAGAAATTAGAGAATAAATTTGGAAAACAGGTTGCTCAACCTCAAACCCAATCACATGAGACACACACAAAGCATAACACTACTCATACTAGTCAACCACGTCATCCACCTGCAGCTCATAATCATGCTCACATGTACACACACTTTCATAATACACACAAACCACATGCACGTAGAAATAATCATCATACTACACATAGATACAACCACCAGCATGTTGCACAAAATCACCAAAACTCTACACATAGACATCATCACCATGCTATTCCATATAGACATCATCACCATGCTACTCCTTATAGACATTATCACCATACTGCTCCACATTACTCTACATATAGACATCATCACCATGCTAACTCTACATATCATCATGCTACTCCATATCATTTTACTCATAGACATTATATGCATGCTCCTAACATAAATAGGAATGCTATATGTACTTATTGTGGTTTACATGGACACATTTTACCACAATGTAGAATTAGAAGATTAGTAGATAGAAAGATATATGCATGGTTTCCAAAAACTAACTTTTTAGGACCCTCAAAAACTTGGGTACCAAAGGTCACATCTACTCTTGATGTAGGTGGACATTCCCTCCTCAACTAAGAGTAAGTGGATTCTCGATAGCGGATGCTCGCGGCATATGACGGGAGACGCAAATCTTTTCGCATCACTATCGATGAAGAGAGAAGGATATGTATCCTTCGGCGACAATCTAAAAGGTTATATTATAGGTAATGGTATTATTGGTCATCCTCCCCCACCCGTAATAAAGGATGTCTGCCTAGTGACCGAGTTAAAGCATAACCTGCTCAGCATTAATCATCTTGTTGACCATGGATATGACATTAACTTTGGACAAAACAAATGCCTTATTTATTATAGGTCAACGGGAGATATTGCTTTTGAAGGGACAAGAGAGGATAATATTTATATTTTTTATTGGTCTGTAGATACTAACAATGCAGGTAGATGCCTATATGCTCATAAGGATGAAAGATTATTATGGCACCAGCGTCTTGGTCATGCCAACATGGATACTATATCCAGGCTATCGACTAAGAAGCTAGTTAGAGGCTTGCCCGATATCACATTCAAAAAGGACACGGTATTTGCCGAATATGAATTCAATAAGGCAACTAAGTACTCATTTCATTCCATAAACTCTGTAAGTACTTCTAGACCTTTGCAACTTCTCCATATGGATTTATTTGGCCCTAGTAGTGTAGCCAGTCTTGGTGGAAAACTCTACGCCGTTGTTATTATTGATAATTTTTCTAGATTTACTTGGGTTTTCTTTCTTACAAATAAAAGTGATACTATTTCAGTTTTCAAGATTTTTGCAAAGAAAGTTCAAAACGAAAAAGGCTACATGAGTACTCGAATCCGAAGTGATCATGGAGGCAAATTCGAAAATTCTGATTTTGAAAAGTTTTGCGATTCTAACGGCTTTAATCATGAATTTTCTTGTCCAAGAACTCCTCAACAAAATGGTGTTGTGGAGCAGAAGAATAGGACTCTTGGCGATATGGCTAGAGTCATGTTGAACAAGTTTTCACTTCCGAAATACTTTTGGACTGAAGCTGTCAGTACAACATGCCATATTTTAAATAGGGTGCTTATTCGGCCTATTACGAAGAAAACACCCTATGAGTTTTCATTTGGAAGAACCCCAAATGTTTCTTATTTTAGAGTTTTTGGTTGAAGATGTTTTATCCTTAACACCAAAGACAACTTTGGCAAATTTGATGCCAAAGCTGACGATGGTATTTTCCTTGGCTATGCTGCCAAGAGCAAGGGATATAGAGTTTTTAACAAACGCTCATTAATTATGGAAGAGTCTACAAATGTGAATTTTGATGAAGATAACAGTACAGCAGCTACTCTTGATGATGATGTTGAGCCATCAACTTCTACTCCAATGAATACCATAACCGAAACCAATTCTTTGGAAGGCTTGCCAAAGAAATTCTCTTTCAAGCCGTCACATCCAGAAAATTTGGTGGTAGGTAAGGTTTCACGTGGAGTAACTACTAGATCATCACTAAGAGACTCTATTGCTAGCACTGCCTTTATTTAACAAATTGAGCCAAAAAATATTTTAGAAGTTTTTAATGATGAATTTTGGATTTCTGCTATGCAAGAGGAACTCAACCAATTCGAGAGGAGCCAAGTTTGGGAACTCGTTCCTAGACCGGCCAATCACTCGAACATTGGCACTAAATGGGTTTTTAGAAACAAAGTAAATGAAGATGGTTCAGTCACACGCAACAAAGCTCGTCTAGTAGCCCAAGGATACAATCAAGAGGAAGGTATCGACTACGATGAGACGTATGCTCCTGTTGCTAGATTAGAATCCACTCAGATGCTGTGTGCATTTACAAATTTTGAAAATTTCAAATTATTTCAAATGAATATTAAAAGTGCTTTCTTGAATGGATTTATTAAGGAGGAAGTTTATGTGAAACAACCTCCTGGCTTTGAAAATCACAAATTTCTCGACCACGTGTTCAAGCTAAAGAAAGCACTGTATGGCCTCAAACAAGCCCCTAGAGCTTGGTATGAACGGCTAAGCAATTTCTTGCTTGAGAAAGGTTTTTCAAAAGGGAAAATAGACACCACACTTTTTATAAAATCTTTTAAAGACACTATTCTTTTAGTACAAATATACGTAGATAATATTATATTTGGTTCTACTGATGAAACCCTCTGTAAAGATTTTGCCAAGTGTATGCAGACCGAGTTTGAGATGAGCATGATGGGGGATCTCAACTACTTTCTTGGACTGCAAGTCAAACAAATGTCAAATGGAACCTTCATCTGTCAGTCAAAGTATACAAAGGACATGCTGAAGAAATTCGACCTTGACAACGTCAAACCAATCAGCACTCCAATGGCTACTTCAACTAAACTTGAACCAGATGATAGCGGCAAACCCGTGGACCAACGTAAGTATCGAGATATGACAGGCAGTCTATTCTATTTAACTGCTAGTCGCCCTGATATTATGTTTAGCGTTTGCCTGTGTGCTAGATATCAAGCAAATCCTAAGGAATCACACATGACTGCTGTTAAGCGTATCTTTCGATACCTTAAGGGTACGATTACAGTAGGCCTATGGTATCCCAAGTCAACATCATTTGACCTCATTGGTTACTCTAATGCTGATTTTGCTGGATGCAAGGTCGACCGTAAAAGTACGAGCGGTACGTGTCATTTATTAGGAAAGGTTTTAGTCTCTTGGTTTAGCAAGAAGCAGAATTCTGTCGCACTATCCACAACAGAAGCTGAATACATCATAGCTAGGCGTTGTTGTGTACAAATTTTGTGGATGAAGCAAACCCTTAAAGACTATAACTTATCTTTCATGCACATTTCAATCTTTTGTGACAACACTAGTGCTATAAATCTCACTAAGAACCCCATTTGTCACTCACGCACGAAGCACATTGAAATATGTCACCACTTTTTGCGTGATCATCAGCAAAATGGCACGATTAACTTAGAATTTATTGACACTGATCATCAGTTAGCAGATTTCTTTACAAAACTATTATCCGAAGCGCGCTTCAATTTTCTTTGTCGTGAACTTGGAATTTTGGATGAAGCTGTTATAAATTAAAATAATCCTACGTAAATATCGAGTATGTTGTGATTCTATTATGATAAACTTGCTATGGGTACAAGCCAAAAGGGCCCTTCTGACAACAAGGCATAAAAGCCTAAGCGACACGGTGCACTAGTCCCCAGGACTACCGCTAGCTGGGATCCGGCCCCTGCAGCTAACCCATGACAGCTTCAAAATATTGAATTATGATATAATTCCTTGTTTATTAGACGGTTCATTTTTATTTATCACTGGCTGACATACAAATTTTTTAACTTCACATTGCTGCTTCAAGTTCACTCTCTGTTATTCTTTGTATATTACTTGGATCGTTCCTTGTATTTATACTCCTTTTATTTTGGTCTTTCTTACTTAACCAATTTTCAGCCTAATTCCAGTTCTGTCACCAGAATCCGGAATTCAGGCCGAACTCTGCCCTTACCAGAGTTCAGGCCGAATTCGGTCTGGCTGTCCCAGAACCGGGAACAGCCTCAGCCGTTGATCATATTTTAGATCCAATGGCCATTATTGATTCCGACCAATTGAAACCCTTCTCTTATATTTGGGATCCTTTCATTCTTCTTCTCCATCACCACCTTTTCCACTTCTCCAAACTCTTTTTCTCAAAACCCTAACCCTAATTTCTTCTTTCTAGAGCTCATTTTTTCTCCAAACTCAAGGAGAAGGCCTCTCTTTCAATTCTTCTTCATTGTTCATCACTACTTTGAGGTATAATTCAATACTTTTCTATATCTTAATTTCCTTCATTATCTTTATTGTGTCATGGCTCCACGTTTGTTCAACCACGGAAAGAGACTTCGGACCGAGGGAGCATCCTCGTCGAATGCTCCTTCTCGCGTTGAACCGCCCGTTGCACCACCCGTTGCACCGGCCGTTGAACAACAACCACCTATCCATCCGTTGTTCAATCCTCTACGTCCACTTGACTCGAACACTTTTGACGACCGAATATTTGTATCACTCGACGCATCAAATGATTGGTTTAGTAATTTTCGGACACGTCCGGTGTTTGCGGGACACCCTATCCACTTTACTATATTCTCATAATATGATGCACTTTTTCATGACCTTTGCCTTGATAAACTTGTTACCACAAATTCGGTCATTTATCGTAGTGCTATTCAAATGTTCTACTGTAACCTAACCCATGATGATACACATATCTATTCATGGGTTGAGGGAATTGGTATCTCTTTTGACAATTTCGAATTGGCCGAATATCTTGAACTCCAAGAGCCAAACTCATGGGAAAAGCTTGTTGAAGCTCGATCATTTCAATTTCCCGATGGGTCTTCACTTGAAAGCTTCATGGACGACTTGTGTACCCCGAACACACATCCTCGTAAGCTTTTGGCCAAATATCTCAATCCCTATTTCTATGAACTTCATCGGATCATTTTAAACACCATTCTACCCAAAGCGGGTTCCACCGATGAAGTCACTTATTTTGAAATCTCGGTATTATATCATCTCTACTTTTATGTTCCCTTTAATCTTCTACGTACCATGATGGACTGGATGATTCACTGTAGGTAGAAACCAAGATCTTTGGTTTATGCATTATACCTTCCTATGATCTTTCGTGCGTTTCATGTAGCCCTTGATGAGTGTCCATTCTTACCTGCCCCTGCCTTCCTCTCTAAGGCAAGGAGGCTTCAGGCAGCCGTTGGCTCACCAGTTGTGTCTGAGCATTCTGATGATGAGCCAAATGCCCCTCCTTTGGGACAGGATCCTCTTCCTCCTCCTGCCACTCTCGAGTCTCTTCAGACCATGCTCCGCGATCGCTTCACCTTAGAGGATGATCGCTGGACTCAGCTGGATTACCGGACTACCTTGCAGATGAGTGCTATTAGCAACTCGCTGTACGACATTCGATACTCCATGTCTCGCCATCCTTCCATGCCTTTCCCTATGGAGCGAGACCCAGTCGTGAGGGCTATCGTATCGATGAACCTTGGGTCATTCTCTACTTGGATCCAGATGCAGCCTTCGTGGACCCTCGTTGTTCCTTTACTGATCCATCAGACGACGCTGGGCCTTCACGAGCTCGATGATGGATATGGACTGCTATTTACTGCTATTATTGAGGATCATAGCTTATGTTTCTTTATGCACTTTGGATTTTAGTTACTTTTATGAAGTTTTTAATGTATTAGACTTATTATGAGTTGTGACTCTTGAGACTTTTAGTCGTTATATCAGTTTATATGCAGTTTCTTCTCCTATCTTTTGGTCTGTTTGCCAGTTCTTAATTGTTTATTGTTAATTGCTAAATGCCAAACGGGGGAGATATTTGTATATTCCATATTATTTTTGTATCTGTGCTTTTAGGAGAAATATTCTTATCAGGTCAACAAGATTCACAGCATTGTTTACGGGAGAGCTATTTTTTAAGCTCGGCACAGATTATGGGGGAGCTATGTTTTTAAATGTGTCCAGGTATGAATATTGAATATACAATTATTATTTTGTCAATTATCAATATGGGGGAGATTGTTGACACAATGTCACAGTCAACCGAATATTGATAACATTGACTAAATAATACTTGTAATAATTCAATACGACACACGACGACTACATCAGCTCAAGTCAGACGACAGCTCAGTTTTGCAATGCAAGTCATTTTTGAGTCTGTATTTTATAAATTTATTAAGTCTAGACTGATGTAGGCTGAGTTGTGCTGAGCTCTTGAGACTTAACCTATAACCTACCCAAAATCCATAAGCTCCACACATCCAAATAAGCCCATTGGACCTTAAGACCTATTCTGTGCTTTGGAGACATAGTTCGGGCCGAACTCTGCCTCCACACAGAGTTCGGGCCGAACTCTGTCCCCTAAAAATCAGCACCCTAATTTTTTGGGTTGGTTGGTTGCTAGTTAACCAACGGCCAAATATTTAAAAATTTCAACCAGAATTCTGGCCGAATTCTGCATACTGGTATCCTATAAATAGGTCATAAATTCTCTCATTTTTATTCATCCAATCTTCTCTTCTCTTCTCTCTAAAGCTCAATACAAGCCATACCCTTCTTCATCTACTTGCCACAAGCTTCCTAAGCCTCAAGTGCTCAGCAATTTTTTCAGTTATGAGTTTGTACAAGAGCTTAAGAAGTCGCTTAGAAAATTCCAAGCATCGCCACTGCGATCTTTGTAAGAAGTTGACGTGCTCTTCTGAAGAAAAGGCACGAGGTGTAACTACTATTTCACAAATAGTAGATTTAATCCTGAGCTAGAGTTCTCAGGCCTCGACTAGTCCTTTAAGAGGAAAACCAGGTTAAAATCGGCTGTATTTGCGTATGCTTTCTTTCTCCTTATTTATTTTCGCATTTACTCTGATTAGTTTTACTTGTGAAAGAGTTTAAATTTTTAATTGGCTATTATCGCTATAAACTCTATTCACCCCCCTCTAGAGTTTCCATCCGTTCTTCAATTGGTATCTGAGCTCGGTTCTCTCAACAAGGACTAACATCCTAGAGCTGATCCATAGCAACCACACAATCCTTGATTTCCAATCACGGTGAAGGGCAGTCCACTCATAGGCCTCTCCTATTTGATGGAACTAACTACACATATTGGAAAACAAGGATGAGCTTTTATCTCAAGTCACTAGACTTTGACCTGTGGACTATCGTCACTGATGGTTATAAAAAGCCCGCCAGGATAGTTGTCAATGGTGATCTCGTCGAAAAATCACATGACAAATATTCTGACGAGGAGAAGAAACAGGCAAGTCTAGACGCGAGAGGTATACAACATCATAAACCCAAATATAGTAAGCCCCTCTATACCTCAAATCTAACTACTGCTGTTAATACCTCATTCTTTCACTCACCTACATCAAACCTATGGCCTATGCTGCTAATCCCTCACTCTCTATACGCACTCACAGACATAGAACTCTTCCTACCACTCACTGCCCTCACTTATCTTTTAACCCCCTGCTATGCCCATTGCTAATGCTACTGAATATTGTTGCTAAGGCTATGCTACTGCAGGCCTTGCTAATCCTACTGCTACTTTATATTACATACACCGCTGCTATTGTTGCTTCTACCTGTCATGCTCTCCTCACTCCCTGTCATACTAACACTCCAAGATATTGCTACTGCTCACCTTAATATCCTGCAGCACTGCTGCAATTCACTCCTCTGTAAGGCTAAGGCTAAGCCAACCTCCTCTCAAACTCACATGTATATTCACTTTACACTTAGTCTTAACTCTCACAGGTAGAGACATGTGGTTAAACACACACAAAATAGATGTAGACTGCTGCTAACACATCCCCACATCTTCTAATTAACACCAACTCAAGTCCCCAAACCTCGTGATACTCGAGCCACAAATCCCATCTCTCTGAACACTAAACAAAACTCAACATCTATTATACATAAGACACCATATGCTATAATGAAAATACCCACATATGAAATCCCTAACTAACCCAAATCATATAAAACCTAAATTGATATTCATCAAACTCAGAAATATCAAACCTAAACTGATATTCCTCAAAACTCATAAATATCAAACCTGAACTCAGGAATCAATTAAATCCTAAATCAATTGTCAATTCAATATATAACTTATATATATATATATATATATATATATATATATATATACTGAAACCTCAGAAAATCCTGAAATGAACCTAAGCTCAATATCTTACAGCCTAACTATAATTTTCAGGTATCACAACATTCAAAACTTAATGTCAAACCCAGATATCTCATCATTCAACCCAATCATCCCAACTAAAAATCCAATAAAATGGCAAATTAACATGTATTAATGATTCGTGCACATGAAATGGTGTCACACGAGTTGTCTCGTGTCCATACAATAGGACACGAGGTGTCCAAACAGTCAACAGCAATGAACTTAGAGGCTATGCTCAGCACAGCCTCGTGCTGACATGTCGTGTCCACTAGGACACGACACAAGCCACTAGGAGTCTCATGGTCAAGTGTCTAGGTAGCCTAGGTCTAGGTGGTCGTGTCTAAGACCTTGATATGTGTCCAAGTGTCACCGTATCCTAGATACGAACATGTATCAGAACGTGACTCTGCGCGTGTGTGCGTGTGTGTAAATTCAATACGAGTGGGATTTCTTCCAATCCGCTTGATGGTTTCTCCTCAAATTTTGTGTGTGTTGTGTCAGTGTTTTCCCATACCTCCCCATAAAATTTCGTGTCAAACCGTGTTGTGTCTACAGAGAAAATGGACACGAGTAGCAGGACAGTGCACGAGGGTCTCGTGCTGCGTATCCGTGTCCCAAAATAGTGTCCAAACAATGCTAAAATTGACTCAGTCAATTAGGGTTATGATATATACATGTTAGGCTACACATACATGTAATTGGTTTTGAAAATTACTAAAATAAATTCCTATGTGGCATTTCACCAAACACTTATTTAAAAACACCGATACGTGTCCGATACGGACATTGAATGGACACGAGATCCTACCAAACTTGGGCTACACCTAGGGGAACCCTAAATGAATGCATCTATGGAAAGAAATTAGGAATTTACTAGGGTTTGTAGGGTTTTACCTATTGAGGGTGAAACCTCAATGTAAAGGCCTTGAAATGAGAGCTTCTCCCCAACTTGCAATGATCCCAAGCCCTTGAATCCTTCCTAGCTAGTCTCCAACAGCATCTACACCAAGAATGTAGTCTAATGTAATTGGTTTGGTCCAATTTGGTGGAGAAATGAAGAAATGGTGAAGGTTTGGGGAAGAACAAAGTTAGGGTTCTTTGTAGAGATAAAAAAGAGGCAAGAATTTTGGGAGATGTGACTAAATAAGGAAAGGAGGCTATGATGGCTATTGTAAAGGATAGGGTTAGGGTTTCAGTTGAGTGGCTAAGGTTTCTCCACCAATTTCTAGCTCATCTAAGGGCTCACATTGAAAGTAGGTTCTCTACACAAATATCTAACTAAAATATCTACCTATAATATCTAGTTATTAATCTAACTTAGCCATTAAGTCTCTAACCCTCTAACTAAGCCTCCATGAACATCATTAGCATCTAGGTTAGGTCAAAACTAGGTTAGTCTCTAATAAAATAATTAACACTATAATAATCAACCAAAATTTATTTTCATCAAATAAGTCAAAAATGACCAAAATATCCCTAGGCTAAAAAGTCACAAATAATCATCCTAATCATATGGCTAGGCCTCCTTAGCCATGGTTAGTCTCTAGGTCATGCAGTCTCTAGGGTTTCACTAGCAGCACATCGAAATCATAAGTCATGACTTAAAACAGTTTTAAATTGATTAAAAATCACCAAAATTCCTAATGTGATATAAATATCAATAAATAAACGATTATAATTACAAAGGTTAAAATTTACCCTCATTTGAAAAACTGGGTGTTACATCAAGTACTCTAAAAAATACAGAACATGCCAAATCAATTTTATAGCCATTTTTCTTCAACATACATGGAGACATAAGTACTAAAATTGACACTGAATAAAAACAGAATGGCATTCTCACTGAATCAAAACTAAATAATAAAGATAAACAAAATAAAGTTCAAAAACACTTGAACTCATGAACCATAAAGAGGTTCAAAAACACATGAAGACACATATGGAGACATAAGTACTAAAATGACCACTGAATAAAAAATGAATGGCATTTTACTGAATCAGAACTTAACACTAAACCAATAAAAACATAAAGTTAGTAGCCATCAGCTTAACCCCACAGAGTATAATAATGAATAACCTAGTAGAGTCATCAATTGAATTTAACAAAGAAGCTATGAGAAAATAAGTTTGTAAATCCTAAGTTGAACCGTGATGGTCAAGAAACCCTTAGTTACATGGCACAAAAAAACCCTAAGTTGAACCGTAATGGTCAAGAATGAGAACAAAGTTGGCACAAAACAAATTCATAAGTTGAACCCTAAGCATAAAATTGAATTGTGGAGAGAAGAAATCCAATATATTATATCATAGTGAAGAACGAAGTTGTCGCATGGTAAAGAACGAAGGCTAAGGGAGAGGATTTTCCTGAAGGATAGGGTTTTGCTGAGGAAAAGGGAGACAGTACGTCGCGTAGGCCCCCGGGTAGAGGGTTTCATAGAGTAGAGGGGGATTCCTAGGTAGAGAGAGAGAGGGTCTTCAGAGTGGAGGAGGATTTCTGATGGATGGAGAGGGTTTTTTTAGAGATCGATCAAAATTTTGGTCTCTGGTTCCTTGATTAAAAAATAACCAACCGTCAACAAATATAAAAAGTTTGATAAATTTACTATAATGGTAGATGAAAAAATTGTACCAATTTTCTCGCACTTAAAATAGTTGACAGTAATTACCGTTAATAAATAAACTGGTGTTTCTTGGTGGCTCCTCTAAAATTGTCAACTATAATGTAAAAATTGGCTAAAATTATATAAACGTGTATTTTTTTGACATATACCTAAAATCGTGAAGATAACCCCTTCCTTGACAGTTTTTCACGACGATCGAGAAATAAATTATCAAGAAACGTTAATTCTTTTCGTACGAGCATCCTAAAAATAGTTATTTGAGCAAACGTCCATAGCTAACCAAAAATCCAAATTAAGCCTTACTAGGTTGGAACATAGTCACTTTAAAAGAAAGAAAAAGATGTCTGTCATATATAGAATATTAGGAGTAATAAATATGTTTATTGATAATCTCTTAGCTATATATAGCCTTACAACCCTCCATCTTACATGAAACCCCTTAACACATTCCAATATACCAACACTCCTCCTCAATATGGGCGAAAGATATTCAGTAAGCCTATCTTGTCACATCCTCTAACCATATCTCCAGAGCTAAGTCCCTTGGTAAGACTGTCTGCTACCTGATCCTTTGTTGGATTGTAGCCTAGCTCTAGTAGTCCATTATCTACCTTCTCTTTGATGAAGAACCTATCGATCTCGATGTGTTTGGTCATGTCTTGCTGTACTAGGTTTTTGGCGATATTGATGGCTGACTGGCTATCATACCATAGCTTCATCTTGGCTCCATGCACTACAACAAAAAACCCTTTTAATGACGCTCGACAAGGAGTTTTAATGACGGCTGATACATAAGCGTTATTAAGTTGAAAAATATCTTTTTTCTATGACGGTTTGGGCTAATTCTAGGCTTTTTATAACGTTTATAAAACAAAGCGTTATTAATAGTTTAGAGCGGTGGCAAACTTGTAATATTTGTTAAGTTCATTTTTTGTCAAAATCCCGCGCTTCAACAAAATTTTTTCTCTCCCTCTGGTTCTGGTCTTCTCCTTCTCCGATCCTTTCTTCTCCCTCCTCTCCCCCAACTCCAAAATCCCATAGATCCAAAACCCTAACTCTAGTTTAGCAACACCCTCCTCTTCTTCTCCTTCCTTTCCTCCAACTCCAAAACCCTAACCCTAGATACAAAACCCTAAACCTAGTTAGAAAGGAAGAAGGAGATGGGGAGGGAGCTGGCGGCGCGGGTCGGCTTCGGATCGGGTCGTCGATTCCCCTTCTTCTCCCTCCTTCCCCCACTCCGATCCACAAATAAGCTCAAAACTCTAACCCTAACCCCACCCCATCCCTCCCCCGAAAATGGAAAAAAAAAATGGATCCGGAGTTTGAAGGACTGGAAGGATTGAGGATCTACTTGCTTAACCTCTTGATCGGCTTCCTCTCGCCGGTCGTGGATCCGGAGTTTGAGGGACTGGACGGGGCCTCGCTGCCGACGATGTCGCCTCCAAGGATCGTTATGCAATTTATAGTGTTTAGTTCATGTACAGATCTTTCTTTTTCTTGTGTGGTGTCGTTTTATTGCAGAGTTACATAACCTTGGCCTAGTTGGGTTAAAGCAGAATAGAGCACAGTGAACCTAATGGACTATCAGTTTTGGTAACCTGCTCTGCGTTATAATGGTTCTTGTAGACATATGTATCCCTTTTGTCTTTAGTAAATGTAATCTATATATAATGTGCATATCCTTACCATGTATCCTGGATTCTTGTAAGTTATTGTATCGGCTTATCCATTTTCCCGAACCATAAATAACTACCATGAAGAGGCTATTTTCACATTACACAAATGAGGCCTTTTTATGCAGTCTTTTTTACTTCATGGAGCATGACAGAATGGTGTATAATTGGTTAGTCCCCTATAATATAAACGCACAAGATCAGCTTTATTCACATCCTCACTGCATTCTCCAGGACCACAAAATGTCAGAAATTCTCTTGACTATGTCCTACAGTAAATTGCATTCATTTCTTTGACACATTGAGCGAAAGAGAGAAAAAAAACAATGTCATTCCCAAAGGAAGAAATGCAACTTGTGTTATAGAAAATGATATGTCATGTCCATACACAAAGTAATATGAAGAAATGCAGACCTGAAACATGCACTCAAAGATGTTGAATTGCTTCATGTTGTTACTTTAGTTTCTCAAGTTCCTTTATAAATGGTAGCCCTTAATCTTCTACAACTGAGTATTGTCTTATAAGGCCCGTAAATATGAGCAATATCCATCCTTGATGAAAATCTCAGTGATCTCACTACAGTGCAACGTTTCATCTACTATATAAAGAAAATGTTATTATTGCCACACTCTATTATATTCATAAAAAGTTCATCATCCCTTGCAATATATTTCCAATATATCAATTCTCGCTATTATTGTAGTTGTGGTATGCATCCTCATCAAGCAATTATGATTTCCCTCTCAAGAAACTTCACCAACTTGACTCGTTCACCATACTGTAACCAATTAGATTGTGTATCACATTCTTTGTCTATATATAAAGAGTTCATACACATTAGGATCTCTAGCATAAGTCAGTCACTTTCTACAGTCCCAAAACAGCAGTCCAAAATATCATTAGAAAAAAGAAATAGATAAAGGAAGGCCTTTCTTACCAAGAACAAGCAACCAAGCTGACTAGAGTTGCATGCGCATCAAACTCTCTTATGGACATCTAATCTTCTTCCTGGTATGTGCATATTCGGCAAACTAATCATATATGCAGAAATTTTATTTAAATAGGGGTTGCAAATGTTAGTATCTATCAGATTTTGTAGATAACAAAAGAAGACCCATCCAGATAAATGGTAACAATGAGCTCTCTTCTTTTTGATATAATGCTGCTTTTCATTTATGTTTTTTTGGTTACAGGATGGAATATTCTTACCATATGAGAATGTGCTCAACTACAAAAGTTTTGCAGTTAGAATTCAAGAAGACGAAATTCCTAATTTGATCCAAATTCTAAGAGTAATTATATATCATATCACTGCTAAAGTTGTTGACATTCTGCTGGTAGTAGAGCCATATATTGATGTCATTGCTGTTATTGGCATTTTCAGGGATTTAATGAGACGGAAATAGGATCGATGTTGGCGAATGTTCGGCAAATCTGGCAGAGGTTCTTATATCGAGACTCTGTTTTACTTGAGGCTCAGAGACAAAGGAGATTATTCACTGAGGAGGAAGGTTGGGCAGTTGAACTCTTGAAGTTAGGATAAGATGACATTTTTTCAACGTTCATACAGGTTCTATACACTATTACTTCTGATATAATTGATCCTTTTGATTGGGACATAAAATCCAATTATTCTTTTAAGACTAGTTTGAACGAAATTTTCTACAACTACTTCGATAAGAGAAGATTCTGACATTTTTTTAGCGCGGGGTTGGCATCCATCAGTTAATAGTTGCATATGTTGCCATTCGTCTGTCTGCTTCTAGGCTGTATCCAAAACTAGATTTTTAAATAGGATTTATAACTGGCATGTCAAAATACTGGTTCTCTATTTATTGTAGGTTAAGTAAAACTGCTTAAATATTTGCTAACTGGTATACTTGGTTGTGTGATTTTGAAATACATTACCAGGTCAACTTACCTCTAACTGTCACAAAAAGAATAATGATTTTGGTTTGATAATAGAATATGACATATTTTTTCCTGTATTCTTTGATTAGTGCTACTACATATCTGAAGCAAGCATGGGACCTTTTCTTGGACATTTATTGTTAGTATTAGAATTCTTGCAATGTTGTTGTTATCCTTTTAAGTTGTCTTACACTGGTATTGAATATGCACTTTGATAATAAAAATCAAGTATTCACCAAATAGAGACTAGAAAGAGGTTGAACATGTTATTTGGTGTTTATATGCGCTTTGATCATCGGATTAGCAAAATTTCCAGATTTAGATACAAAAAGGGTGAATGGTTTTTGTAATGTGCTCCTATTAGTGCGGCAGCATCCGTGTACAAGTTAGATGTCAGTTTTTACAAAAAATTAGTGCGATTACAAGGACTTAAAAAAGTGTAGAACCTTTTCTTGGACCTGTTATTCTCCTAGTCTTGTGAATATTTACTTACTTTAAGAGTGATTATACCTTAATCCTCTGATAATGGTTATTTTTTTATCTGTCTTCCAGCTTGCAGAGTAGTGTATGAAACTTAATTTTCTACCCTTTCATGATGATATTCCTATTTGAAGTGTGACATTCCAAATACAATATGGTTGTAGGTCAAAGTCTATGATATCTATGGAGATGCTGGCCAAGAGGAGTTAGTTGCCATCTGTAGTAGATGTACTGATGGCGCTGGTGAGGGTTCAGGCGAGAGTAAGGGATTGAGGCTCTCCCACGACTGCGCCGGCTGCAGCAGCACCAAGTCGTCACTCAGCTGCGACACTACTTCTCTTTGGGACTCCCGATATCTTCAAGAGATGGCAGAGAGAAGATCCATGGTCAGAATCTACGTAAGTAAATATTTTTAATAATTTGGTTAGCAAAAGAGAGATTTATTCCTATTTTTTTGGGTACATTCTGTATTTGGATATTCAATGTAATGATGATGTTGATATGTACTTTATTTTGAGAAATGTAATAAAGATGGTGATATATAATGTTAAGTTTTTGGAATATAATATATACTGTGCAGTATAGAGCATTATAAATGTGCTAATTTGAATAGTATAAAGTGTTATAAATGTGCTGCATTGAGCCTGTACATATTATCTATTCATGACGTTTTAAAATTGTTCTGAATTGTGCACTATATATTAACTATTCATAATGCTTTTATAGAAACTATTTATGACGGTTATTTTATGACGCTTTTAAAAAACATTTATAACACCCGTTTTCATAACGGTTGTTGTGGAAAAAAAGCGTCATGGTTCGTCATTAATGACGCTTTTTAGCTGTCATTAAAAGGGTTTTTGTTGTAGTGTTGATCCAGCTTTTACTCCACTAGCATACTCTTCAGATATATTAGCTCTACAAATCCCAAGGCCATAGCTATGTACTCTACTTCAGCTGGCAATCTGGCCACTACTGACTATTTTTTACTCATCCAAGAGACCAAGTTGCCTCCTACAAATATACAATAGCCCGAGGTAGACCTCCTGTCATTAGCGCAGCTAGCCCAGTCAGGGTCACAGTGGCCCTCGATGCTCACATGATTATTCTTCCTAAATATCAGTCCCTTTTCGGGGGCACCCTTTAAGTATCTCAAAATCTGGTAAATTGAATCTATATGACCCTTCCTTGGGTCATACATGTAGCGGCTCATCATACTCACTACAAAATAGATATCAGGATGTGTATGGCTCTAATAGATCAACTTGTCCACCAGTCTTTGGTATTTGTCCTGGCCAACTGGTTCTCTAGCCTCAGCATCCAGCTTGAAACTCTGATTGACCGACATCGCCGCAGGTTTGCATCCTAACATCCATGTCTCTATGAGAAGGCCAGCGTATACTTCCTCTGAGAAAGAACAATTCCTTCTGCTCCTCGAGTAATCTTAATCCCAATAAAGTACCGAAGAAGGCCAAGGTCCTTCACCTCGAACTTCTTGCCAAGATTCTTCTTGAGTCGAGTAATCTCTGGCTATTCATCTTATGTGATAATCATATCATCCACATATATCGCAAGCATGGTGATGTGGCCTCCATTCCAACGAAAGAATACAATATGATCGGCATTGATCTACCGATACCCCATCCCTATCATTGGCCTCCTGAATCTGTCAAACCATACTCGAGAAGACTGCTTCAGTCCATAAAGGGACTTCTTCAACTTGCAGACCTTTTCTACTGTCTTATCGGTATAGAATCCTGGCGGTATCTCCATGTACACCTCCTCCATAAGATCCCTATGAAGAAACACATTCTTTACATCTAGTTGGTGTAGCTTCTATCTACCATTCGCTGCCAAAGAAATCAGGGTCCTGACGGTGCTGATCTTTGCCATTGGTACAAAGGTCTCGTCGTAATCAAAGTTGTACGTCTGATTGTATCCTTTTGCCACCAGTCGAGCCTTCTAGCGCTCAACTTGTCCATCTGGGTTCTGCTTTACAGTAAAGAACCACTTACATCCGACTGCCCTCTTCCCCTCTGGCAGTTTTACCAGTTTCCAAGTATGGTTCTTCATAAGAGCCTCTAACTCCTCGTGCGTCGTCGCTTTCTACTTTGGATCATTTTTTACAACCTGCCAATTATTAGGTACAGTAAAACCATCCAAAGATGCAATGAATGTTCTATAAGAAGACGAGAAGTTATTATATAAAAAAAAAACTAAGCAAGGTCCCAACCATGTCTATTAGAAGAATTTTTTGTATTATTGCGAGTGGTCCTCCTTACTGATAAAGATATGGGAAGAGTACGAAGAATGATATCACCTGAAGGGGAATATGTTGGTAGTGGTATAGGTGTCTCCGGAGTCAAGATGGACATAGGCAAAGGACTTGGCACTGGTACTATAGGTACTGGTCTTGCATTTTTCTTTCTTTTTTCGGTTGCAGGTAGGTAACTCCTCCTGAGCCGTGGGCTTAACAACTCCCATCTCCTCCCCTTGATCCTCTTCACTCTCCTACTCCTTCTCAATCGTTGCTCCATGCCATACTCCTAAATCGGTCACTACACTCTCACCAATCTTTCTCTCTCGCCTTATACTCTCAATATCAGGTAATTTATCCATGGATGAGATTTTCCCTAACAGTAGTATAGCTTATGCTCCCTAAAGTGAACATCCTTGCTCACAAACCTCTTCTTCTCTACTGGGCTCCAGCACTCGCCCCTTCTGAGTCGCTGAATAGCCCACGAAGACACACTTGTGTAATAGCCACCTAATAAAATATTATTTTATTGTCTATTTCTCTATAATTATATTTCTTAACAATTTTTCTAAAAAATAATTATTATTATTTATCATTAATTTTATTATCATTATCTTATTTACAATTAAACCCATTTTTCTTTTCTAAAATAAAATTTTTATGCATAAGCCCTTATAAATATTATAATTTGCAAATTTACCATGATACCTCAATCGCTACTTGTCACCTTCCATGAACATCATGGGTATTTAAGTAATTTCACATGAAGATATGTGTCATCATGCATGGGTTTAAATTAGTTGTTTAAAAAATGGAAAAGGAAAAAAAATATTTAGAGAAAGAGAGAGGGGCAGCCCCCATCACCTGATCGCCCCTCTCCCTCACTCTCTCGGTTCTCTATCCCTCTCTCTCCCTCTTTGCTTCCTCTCTTCTCCTCTCCATCTCTCTCCCTTTCCCTCACCGTCGGCCTCCCTGGCCTACGGCCGCCGGCCCCCTCTATCACCACATCTAACATCTCCACCATCATTATTTTCATCTCCATCATCACCTCCATTAACAAACCCTAAACCCAAACCCCTTTTCTTCTAAAAGGAAAAATTGGAGGAGTAAAGAAGAAGAAGCTTGAAGATGAAGATGAAGAAGGAGTTGGAAGAAAAGGAGAGCAAAACCCTAATCCCCAAATTCAAATCCCTAATTTTTCCAAGGCAAGCCCTCTTCCATTTTTCTTTCCATTTGTTTTATTTTTTTCTATGCCATATCCATTAGAATTATTTTCTTCATAAACACAAATTAGGATAATTTGTATATATATATAAATAAGGGTATGACGGACACATGTACCGTAAGCAATACGGACACAAGGGTACAATTATTATAAACGATAGCTTGGATACCTATTTTCCAAATACGACTTGGATACTTAAATATAGTTAAACTTAGTATTATGATACGGACATAAGTGTATATATAAATATTATTTTAAATATTGACAGAGATTATGACACGATTTGGACACAACGATACTAGTGAGTATTGATTTGATGTTTATGATTTAAATTTATATGTGCCAAATTAGTTTATTAAAATTATTCATGGATGTCAATATGTATATAAAAATTGTCATGCTCGCTAGCATAGAAATTAAGAAATTATATAATGAATTTTATGAAGAAGCAAATTTTATGTAGTGATTGATTGGCTTGTGGGTATAAGTACATATGTCATGGAAATATCAAGTTAACTATGGATGATTGATGTCTAAAATAAAACTAGACATAAATAGGTATTAAGACTATGGTAAGGAATTCAACCCGTAATTGAGTTAGGGTTATCTAGGGAACCTTTGGTGTGAATGTCATGAACGATACACGGCCGTATCGAATATATCGAGCCCTAAATAGGTAAAGTATCATAGAAATTTTGAATTACAATTCAAAAGTTTTCTTTAGAAATATGAACGAAAGATTACCGAGTAATTAAATTTTGGGATAATTAGAATGTCAAAAAAAAGTAAGTAACCATATCGACTAAGGATAATAATCTTGGTCAACAATTTTCTAATTAATCTAAATTCCTTCACAAATATATACTAAGTTAACATTTAAAAATAAGGAACCATGGTTCAAAGGGTTATGATTCATATTTTAGGTTTTCGAGACCGTATCGGGTTAAGATTGATTAAATAGAATGATAGGAACCAATTAGAACTTAGAATTCAGCATTTATTTAAGTTTAGACTATTTTATATTCAAATTTGCAAAAAGAAATATGATGCATTCCTCGTATATACACATAATAGAATAATATTATGACATATTAGATCCGAATTATTATTCTGGAAAAGTTTAAACTAGTCTTTTGTGAAATTCCAACATATACGCTAAATAGTATCTCTAATTTAGAGTGCATAAATAAATGGATTTAAAATAGTATCCTTAAGTTTCTAAAATTCGTAAAGTATCAGGATATTTTTTATAGCAAGTATCGCTAAGTTTGGAAGTGTACGTCGTTCATTAAGGAAATTTTATTATATATCGTAAGCACTATCCTAAGAACAAGATATTTGATATATATACGGTTAATTACCGACGGACGTCAGCGATCCGTGCTAATTAGCGACGTACTTGTGACTGACTTGTGACGGATAATTTACGTAAAAAATAATTTAATTGGATGTCACCGAATCCGTCGCTAGTCCGTCGCTAGTTTTCTTTCGACGCCTCAGCGACAGAATTTTTCTTCGCTGAGCTTCTGTAAAAGTATCCCCCATACTTATTCTAAAAATGGTCCTAAAATTTTAATTTCCCTCCAACTTCCCTTCTCCCGCTCCCTCAACTCCCTCGCTCATCTCCGGCGACCCCCACCTCCGCCCCTCTCTCCGACCCCATCTCTGACCCCTCTCCGACGACCCCCTCCCCCTTTGCCCCTCTCCGTGCCTCTCTCAGACCCCCTCCTCGACCCCCTCTCCGTCCCCTCCCTGTGCCCCCCTCTCCGCCCTCCCTCTGCCACCATCTCCGCCCTCCTCGACCACCTCTGCCACCTCCCCCTCTGCCCCCCTTTCTCCTCTTCGCCCCCCTCCCACCTCTGTCCACCTTTCCCTCCCTTGCTGTCCCCTCCTCTGCCCCCTCCGTCCGCCCCCCTCCTCGGCTCCTCTCTGGCGACAGGGCAACCCCCACTCCTGAGGTCCTCCAATAATTTTTGTTGACACGAACAAGATATGCTACTCGGACACGAAAATTATGACACAATATAATAGCTAGGATAGTGGACACAGACACAGATATGGACACAGAAACAATGTAATAGCAAGGGTTTTTGGTATTCGTAAATTATTCAAAATTTGTTAAGGCCGATACTAACCCGATTTTGATAGCTAACCTGAAATTTGTTAATGTAGTAGCTAGGGTTTTTGAATTCGACTTCGATAAGGCTAATACTAACACGATTTGGATATTAACAATTTCGATATCGATACTCATAGGAATGGTATGATATCAGTTTTGATATTCGATATTCGATTATGATATAAGGATATCCAATTCCAATTCAATAGGCTGATACTATTCTGATAGGACGATACTAACCCGATACGGACATTAAGATATTGAATTCGATTTCGATATGGTCGATACTATTCCGATTTTGATATTACCGATTTCGATATTGATACTCATATGAATGGTCTGATACCGATTTCAATATCGATACTCATAGGAATGGTCGATTGTCACTTCCCATTCCCAGAATACGTATTCTAAATACATGTAATACTGGAACGTATTTATTCAATATTTATCATGTATTATTCTGTATTTAAATTCCTTTAATTTTATGTTAATTAATTTCCTGTAATTTCATTTCTGCACTTTACTTTCTGCTTTTATACTCTGTTTTAGCTTTGCTATGGGTTCGGCTCAGATTGGTTTAATTATGTTGGTTCATCTTGAACCGAAATAAACCCCCCACCTACCACCACTCCATTTAAAGCCCCAAATCCTTTCTCTCTCTTCATTTCTTCTTCTCATTTCTCTTCTTCCTTATAACTCTCCCACCAACCTAGGAGAGCAAAGCAAGTGCCAACTTGCTTCATGATGGATCACCATTATTATTGTTCCATCATCTTCCTTATTTGATTCTAAGACTCTTTAGTACTTAGCATTTCCAATTTCTATGGCTTATTTGTTGTAGATCTAAGTTTGATACATTTTTCGGATTTCTTAGGTTTTGATCTAGTAAACTTTGTTAATCTTCAAGTTTTGATGGTTCCATGTTGTAGAAAATTTCGTTCTACCCAATTTTGACATATGGAAGTCCATATTTGGGCTTGGGATGAAGGATTTATGGAGCTTGGAAGCAATAGCTTCCATGGTTCTCTTCCATGGTTTTGTTCTCAGAAATTTGGAGAAGAAGAACAGTCCCAGCCGCATGAATCTTTCTTCCTCAGGCACATGAGCTTATTTATTTCCCAATCATTTCCCACAGGCGCATGAGATTACTTATTTCCCAACCTTTCCCACAGCGCATGATATTTATTTTCTACAGCCGCATTCCTCAGGCGCATGAGCTTATTTATTTTCCAATCATTCCTAGGCGTATGAGCTTATTTATTTTCCAATCATTTTCCACAGGCGCATGAGATTACTTATTTCCCAACCTTTTCCACAGCGCATGATATTTATTTCTCACAGCCGCATTCCTCAGGCGCATGAGCTTATTTATTTCCCAATCATTCCTCAGGCGCATGAGCTTATTTATTTTCCAATCATTCCTCGGCGCATGAGCTTATTTATTTTCCAATCATGCTTATTTATTTTCCAATTATTTCCCACAGGCGCATGAGATTACTTATTTCCCAACCTTTCCCACAGCGCATGATATTTATTTCCCACAGGCGCATTCCTCAGGCGCATGAGCTTATTTATTTCCCGATCATTTCCCTCAGACACATGATATTATTTATTTCCCAATCCTTTCCATAGCGCATGATATTATTTATTTTCCAATCATTTCCCACAGCGCATGAGATTATTTATTTCTCGATCATTTCCCTCAGGCGCATGATATTATTTATTTTCCAATCCTTTCCACAGCGCATGAGATTATTTATTTCTCAATCATTTTCCTCAGGCGCATGATATTATTTATTTCCCAATCATTTTCCACAGTGCATGAGATTATTTATTTCCCAATTATTATTTATTTTCCTAATTTTTATTTCCCAAATTTAGCATTAATTAACATTGATTGTTATCTTGATTAATTATTGATCATGCGTTCCTAGATGGAACTAAGAGACTGGCTATTCGTCTTATTGAATTAAATGGAATAAGACACGTTCATATTTGCAATCGATTGGCCAATCCCGAATATTGACATATAGATACATGAAGGCTACAATTTATTTATTTATTTTACGAAAGCAGCATTTGTACTTTATGGTCAAAGTATGATTATTTCGTGGATAGTTTTGATTGTTGTTTTACGCTATGTAAGACCTACAACCTAACCGCACGGGTATCGTTGTAGAGTTGAGCATATCGTACTTTGTACAGAAGTACTCATTCTGAAATGACCATGATCCTCGGCATAGGATTTCACTTAACATAGAGGTTACTAAGTTAAATAAAATAATGATTACATGGAGGGAATGGATTTCCGAGTTCTTACATGGCAGCCCTCTTTGGGACTATTAGCGCCCAACAAGCCGGCTGGTTCCCACAGATACTACAATTCTGCCACACGGGCAGGTAGCGGTATCTACTTATATTATTGTATATTATATTGATGACGGGCGTCCCGCTGGGACTCGTCTAATTCATGATTGGCACAATTGATTGATTGGATCGACTAGCCTTGCTTGTCCATAGTAAGAACTAAGAAATCCTTATTGCATAATTCCAGGATAACTTGGAACTCACAGTAGTAAGCCGTAGGAGTTAGATGGCCGTTTAAGTTGATTTGTTTGTGTACTGTACCTACTCTGTTACCTAACTGAGATGATCAGAGCATCAGGACATGACGAGCCAACTTCTGTCCTTGTTTGGTTGGGAGGTTGGATCGAAGTGTCGTGATGTGACGTAAATCCCAGTAGAAAGCAGAGATCTATTATTATATTATCTTATTTACTGGTTTAATGTCTCATATCGTGCTTCCTTGCGGTACTTGCTATTAGAGGTCTAACCTCTCTGGTTTTGCATGGCCAGATTTAGAGCCGGTTCCCGAGGACTCAGCTTACTTCTACCTCCAAGATGGTCAATACTAGAGGAATGATCGCCGGAGGACTCGAGTGGGTTCCTTACTTCCCACCTCGTTTTGTTACTTACTGTATATTTTGCCGTTTGGCACCGACATGTTAGTCGGATTGTCTTGTACTTACTTTTACATAATTATAATTAAGTCAGACTACAGCTGATAACAATTGTGTATATGTTGCTATATCATCTGGCTATGTTTTGTAAAACCAGATCTCAAGAACATTTTGACTAAGCATTTGGGATGCCTTATTGCTTATTCCTAAATGTTCTCTGTTATTGTTTCTTATTTGAATGATTGAGACAATAGATGTGAAGTGACCATAACGAGACTTTCATGTAGTATGTACCCCCTTGTCTTTTAGACATCATTGATCGTATTATACGGTATTCATCTACCCGTAATACGTAGCTGGATGAGTCATTCCCCCGCTCTCTAGTATTCTGGTTCTGGGGCGTGACAAGGTTTTAGTGGTGGCCCATGCAGGTCTGATTTCAGACTTGTGGGGTATTTTGAATTATAGGATGTCTCAATCACACATGTTCCTCCTTGCTCTCATGATTCGTTATTCTCAATCCTAGCTTGACCTTCTCATATCCTTTGGCTTCATTGATCCTTCATGTCCGGTCGTTTGATTGTTCTCTTGTCCCTTTCCTTAGGGGCACTTCGTCCGCATCTGCCAGGACTGTACAACAACAACAAGAGCAACACGGACAACCTGACCATGTTGGTCAGCAACAAGGGCCGGTACTTACTCAAGAGGCTATCCAAGAAGAAGTGATAGGGGAAGCAGCAGCTGGATCGCAGTATCCGGATGTTCCACCACCACCAACAGTTCCACCTACTCCTGTGGGAGTAGACACACCAGCCCTTCTGGAGATCATCAGAGGGATGATGGCTACTCAGCAACATCAGATGTTAGCCCAGCAGCGTATGCACGCTCAGTTACAAGAGCAGAATATACTACTTAACCAAGGATTGCAAACATCTTTGGAAAGAGGGGCAAGGACAGATTCAGGAGCGTCAGCCAGGTTTTGCAAGTTCAACCCCGCCGTTTCGAAGGAACGGAGGATGCCATCTCAGCAGATGCATGGCTTAAGAATATTGAGGCTATTCTAACAGCAGCTAAGGTACCGGCAGAAGAACGTGTGGATCAAGTAAAGTTGTTACTTCAGGATCTCGCACGTGATTGGTGGGAATCAGAGGAAGTAGGCATCAGACGTCCTGTTGCTTGGGACGATTCTACTGCAAGGTTCAAGACGAAGTACTATGAAGTTGTGGCGCAGTTTGAGCTACAACAGAAGTTTATCAATCTTAGACAGACTGGAAAGACGGTAGATGCTTATGCAGCGGAGTTTTGCAGATTGAGTAGGTTCGCCCCGGAGATGGTAGCCACAGAGAGCCAGAGGGCTATGAGGTTTCAGCAAGGGTTTCATCTTGAACTCTTGCAATTGATAGATGGGCACAATTACCAGACTTTTAATGAGATATTAACGGCCACTCGGAGGCATGAGATCACCACTCAAAGGATCATGGCAAGGACTGTAGGTCAGAAGAGATCACACAATCAGATTGAAGGAGGTGGGGGAGCAGCGCCCCGTACAACAGCACCGTCCCCTAGCATTCGCATTCACGATGTAGCAATGCGAGGGCCAGCACCACCCAGGCAACAACAACAGCAACAGAAGAAGAATCAGTAACCCCCAGCGGGCTGCACTTATTGTGGGAAGATGGGGCACACTAGAGATGTGTGTCGGACATTGAACGGACTGTGTCTGATATGTAGAAATCCAGATCATCGGGTTACCACATGTCCCATGAATTCGAGGTCAGGAGGACCAGAGCAGCAGTTTCCTGCTCTGCCAGCACCAGGGACAGGGCAGTATCGAGGACCCGCAGTGGCAGTGAGACCATTGGCCCAGCGCCCGTTAATGCCGCATGCTCAAACGTTTCGGCAGGAGGGACCGTCGATGCAGCAGCACCAGCATAGACCACCCCAGCATCATCAAGACAGGGGACAGCGGCAGCACCAGGCTAGGCCGCAGCATGGGAACCAGCAAGGAGGTCGAGGGCAGGTATTCACTCTATCCTTGGAAGAGGCATTGGCATCGGGAGATGTTGTGGCAGGTAACATTCTTGTCGCCTCTTATCCCGCAGTAGCATTATTTGATTCGGGAGCATCACACTCATCTATATCTGTACAATTTGCAACACGGCTAGAAATGGAATTCGAGGCATTGCCAGGGAGGTTGAATATACTCACTGGCAATGGGCTCGTAGGAGTTAGTAGAGTTATCCTAGTATGTAGCGTTGTAGTTTGCGGGCATTCCTTACCCGCCCGGTTGATAGAATTTCCTGTTGGAAATTTCAACGTTATCTTAGGCATAGACTGGCTGAAAGACAGTCATACGACAATAGATTGTCATAGAGGGAGTGTATCTTTTGATATTCCAGGCATGAAGCGGTTCACCTTAGTCAGATCAGTAGCAACTCAACAAGAGCAGGGAGTAGTGACAGCAATGGAAGAAGTTTAAGTTCCGAAGGTAGTTGAAGAATTTCTGGACGTATTTCCCGAAGAACTTCCAGGTCTACCACCGATTAGAGATATTGAGTTCAGTATAGAATTGGCACCTAGAACTAAACCGATATCAGATCGAGTTTATAGAATGGCGAATTCCGAGCAGGCCAAGGTATATCAGCACATAAAGGAACTGAAGGAGAAGAAGTTCATCCAAGCTAGCATATCATCATGGGCAGCACCAGTGGTACTTGTGGGGAAGAAGGATGGGTCATCCAGATTGTGCATCGATTACAGGAAGCTTAACGCGGCAACAGTGAAGAACAAGTACCCACTACCCAGGATCGACGACTTATTTGATCAGTTGAGCAAAGCTAGAGTTTTCTCCAAGATAGATCTTCGTTCAGGGTATCATCAAGTAAGGGTTCGGAAGGAAGACATTCCCAAGACAACATTCAGGTCAAAGTATAGGCATTATGAATTCTTAGTAATGCCGTTTGGTTTGACCAATGCTCCAGTAATATTTATGGATTTGATGAATCGTATCTTTATGTCGTACTTAGATCAGTTTGTCGTTGTATTTTTTGATGACATTCTCGTATATTCTGCCAGTGAAGAGGAGCATGAAGACCACCTCAGGAAAGTATTACAGGTTCTGAGAGAGAACCAGTTGTATGCCAAGCTCAGCAAATGTGAGTTTTGGTCGGATCACATTTCATTTTTGGGTCATATCATATCAGGAGCTGGAGTAGCAGTGGATCCCAAGAAGGTAGAAGCAGTGAAAAGTTGGCCAGTACCCAAGACGGTAGTAGATGTGCGGAGTTTCTTGGGATTGGCAGGATATTACAGAAGATTTGTATCAGACTTTGCGAGGCTTTCAGCACCTATGACCCGCTTGACATGGAAAGATGTACCATTCGTCTGGTCGGCAGAATACCAGGCATCATTTAAGAATTTGAAGCAGAAGTTGATATCAGCGCCTATTCTTACATTGCCAGTTGGACCCGGAGGTTTTACCGTTTATTGTGATGCGTCAGGTAAAGGACTTGGATGTGTCCTCATGCAACATGGGAAGGTGATAGCATACGCATCTAGGCAACTTCGAGACCACGAGAAGAATTACCCGACTCATGACTTGGAGTTGGCAGTAGTAGTATTTGCTTTGAAGCTATGAAGGCATTACTTATATGGTGATCGAGTGGACATGTACACAGACCACAAAAGTCTAAAGAACATCTTTACTCAGAAGGAGCTGAACATGAGACAGAGAAGATGATTGGAGTTGATCAAGGACTACGACGTGGAGCTTCAGTATCATCCAGGCAAGGCTAATGTGGTAGCAGATGCTCTCAGCAGGAGAGGCGGCGCATTTATGTTAACAACACAGAGGCATATTTTAGAAGACCTTCAGGAGATGGGCATCGAGGTTATACTTCTTTGTGATGTAGGAGTTCTAGCGAGTCTACAAGTTCAATCTGACTTGGTAGACAGGATCAAGGTAGCTCAGGCACAGGACCCAAGGATTCATATGCTTAAAGCAGAATGTGAGTCAGGACTTAGGAAGGAGATGAGAATTCATGAAGATGGTACACTTAGGTTTGGGTCACGTCTATGTGTGCCTAGTGGAGATATCAGACAGGAGGTTATGGCAGAAGCTCACAATTCTCAGTATTCCATACACTCTGGAGGGACCAAGATGTACCAAGATATCAAGCAGCACTTCTGGTGGAACGGGATGAAGAGGGAGACAGCTAGATTTGTTTCCCGTTGCTTGGTATGTCAGCAAGTGAAGGCAGAACAGCAGAGGCCAGCTGGGTTATTGCAACCACTTCCCATCCCGGAATGGAAGTGGGAACATATTACAATGGACTTTGTGACCGGTTTACCGAGATCACCAAGTGGTAAGGATGCTATTTGGGTGATAGTAGATTGGCTTACAAAGGTGGCACACTTTCTTCCTTTCAGAGTAGGACAATCTACGGAGAAGTTGGCAGAATTGTATATGCAGCAGATAGTCAGGCAGCATGGGGTCCCGGTCAGTATTGTGTCAGATAGAGATACCCGTTTTATATCACATTTTTAGAAGAGCTTACATCATAGCTTGGGTACCAAGTTGAGATTTAGCACGGCTTACCATCCACAGACGGACGGGCAATCAGAAAGAACAATTCAGATTTTAAAGGATATGTTGCGAGCTTGCACCCTAGATTTTGGAGGATCTTGGGAGAGCCACCTACACTTGGTCGAGTTCTCATACAATAACAATTATCAAGCCAGTATCCAGATGACACCATTTGAAGCACTATATGGTAAGAAGTGTAGGTCGCCACTAGCATGGAACGACATCGGGGAGAGAAAGATGTTAGGCACGGAGATGATTGTTCAGACAGTGGAAGTGATTAAAGGAATTAGAGAGCGACTTCGAGTTGCACAGGATCGGCATCGTCATTGGGCAGACCAGCATCGTAGGTCGCTAGAATTTTCTGTTAGGGACCACGTATTCTTGCGGATCTCACCTACCCGTGGGGTCATTAGATTTGGCATCCGCGGGAAGTTGAGTCCCCGATACGTGGGGCCGTTTGTTATCCTTCAGAGGATAGGCGATATTGCTTATCATTTATCCCTTCCACCTTCGTTACGAGAGGTGCATGACGTGTTTCATGTATCTCAGTTGCGAAGGTATGTATCGGACCCAAGCCATGTCCTTGATCATTCTGAGTTGGTTGTTGGTACCAACCTGTCTTATGAGGAACAACCTGTGTCTATTTTGGACCGAAGAGAGAAGATACTCAAGAACCAGACAATTAACCTTGTCCGGGTTGCTTGGGGTCATCATTCTTTAGGGGAGTCAACGTGGGAACGTGAGGATGATATCCGATCACGGTATCCCCACCTGTTTGACTCACAAGGTATATCTCTTTCTGTATACCTTGATTGTCTTAATTCCTCATGCTTGTTACTTTATGAGTAGAATTGCTTGGTGTCGTAAAATGTTCAACATAGATATGTTACTTGCTATTGGCATTGTAGAATAATTGCTTACTCAAATTGCTTATACTTAGATTAGTTTAGCTTCGATGTTTCTATCATGCTTGGATTTGAAATTCCGAGGATGGAATTTTTCTAAGGAGGGTAGAGATGTCACTTCCCATTCCTAGAATACGTATTCTAAATACATGTACTGCTGGAACGTATTTATTCAATATTTATTATGTATTATTCTGTATTTAAATTCCTTTAATTTTATGTTAATTAATTTCCTGCAATTTTATTTTTGCACTTTGCTTTCTGCTTTTATACTCTGCTTTAGCTTTGCTATGGGTTCGGCTCAGATTGGTTTAATTATGTTGGTTCATCATGAACCGAAATAAACCCCCCCACCTACCACCACCCCATTTAAAGCCCCAAACCCTTTCTCTCTCTTCATTTCTTCTTCTCATTTCTCTTCTTCTTCCTCATAACTCTCCCACCAACCTAGGAGAGCAAGGCAAGTGCCAACTTGTTTCATGATGGATCCCCATTATTATTGTTCCATCATCTTCCTTATTTGATTCTAAGTCTCTTTAGTACTTAGCATTTCCAATTTCCATGGCTTATTTGTTGTAGATCTAAGTTTGATACATTTTTCGGATTTCTTAGGTTTTGATCTAGTAAACTTTGTTATCTTCAAGTTTTGATGGTTCTATGTTGTAGAGAATTTTGTTCTACCCAATTTTGACCTATGGAAGTCCATATTTGGGCTTGGGATGAAAGATTTATGGAGCTTGGAAGCAATGGCTTCCATGGTTCTCTTCCATGGTTTTGTTCTCAGAAATTTGGAGAAGAAGAACAGTCCCAGCCGCATGAATCGTTCTTCCTCAGGCGCATGAGCTTATTTATTTCCCAATCATTTCCCAAAGGCGCATGAGATTACTTATTTCCCAACCTTTCCCACAGCGTATGATATTTATTTCCCACAGCCGCATTCCTCAGGCGCATGAGCTTATTTATTTCCCAATCATTCCTCAGGCGCATGAGCTTATTTATTTCCTAATCATTCCTCGGCGCATGAGCTTATTTATTTCCCAATCATGCTTATTTATTTCCCAATCATTTCCCACAGGCGCATGAGATTACTTATTTCCCAACCTTTTCCACAGCGCATGATATTTATTTCCCACAGCCGCATTCCTCAGGCGCATGAGCTTATTTATTTCCCAATCATTTCTCAGGCGCATGAGCTTATTTATTTTCCAATCATTCCTCAGGCGCATGAGCTTATTTATTTCCCAATCATTCCTCGGCGCATTAGCTTATTTATTTCCCAATCATGCTTATTTATTTCCCAATCATTTCTCACAGGCGCATGAGATTACTTATTTCCCAACCTTTCCTACAGCGCATGATATTTATTTTCCACAGCCGTATTCCTCAGGCGCATGAGCTTATTTATTTCCCGATCATTTTTCTCAGGCGCATGATATTATTTATTTCCCAATCCTTTCCACAGCACATGATATTATTTATTTCCCAATCATTTTCCACAGCGCATGAGATTATTTATTTTTTGATCATTTCCCACAGGCGCATGATATTATTTATTTTCCAATCCTTTCCACAGCGCATGAGATTATTTATTTCTCAATCATTTCCCTCAGGCGTATGATATTATTTATTTCCCAATCATTTTTCACAGTGCATGAGATTATTTATTTCCTAATCATTATTTATTTTCCTAATTTTTATTTCTCGAATTTGGCATTAATTAACATTGATTGTTATCTTGATTAATTATTGATCATGCGTTCCTAGATCGAACTAAGAGACTGGCTAGTCGTCTTATTGAATTAAATGGAATAAGACACGTTCATATTTGCAATCGATTGGCCAATCCCGAATATTGACATATAGATACATGCAGGCTACAATTTATTTATTTATTTTACGAAAGCAGCATGTGTACTTTATGGTCAAGGCATGATTATTTCGTGGATAGTTTTGATTGTTGCATTACGCTATGTAAGACCTATAACCTAACCGCACGGGTATCGTTGTAGAGTTGAGCATATCGTACTTTATACAGAAGTACTCATTCTGAAATGACCATGATCTACGGCATGGGATTTCACTTAACATAGAGGCTACTAAGTTAAATAAAATAATGATTGCATGGAGGGAATAGATTTTTGAGTTCTTACATGGCAGCCTTCTTTCGGACTATTAGCGCCCAACAGGCCGGTTGGTTCCCACAGATACTGTAATTCTGCCACACGGACAGGGAGCGGTATCTGCTTATATTATTGTATATTATATATTGATGACGGGCGTCCCGCTGGGACTCGTCTAATTCATGATTGGCGCAATTGATTGATTGGATCGACTAGCCTTGCTTGTCCATAGTAAGAACTGAGAAATCCTTATTGCATAATTCCAGGATAACTTGGAACTCACAGTAGTAAGCCGTAGGAGTTAGATAGTCGTTTAAGTTGATTTGTTTGTGTATTGTACCTACTCTGTTACCTAACTGAGATGATCAGAGCATCAGGACATGACGGGCCAACTTCTGTCCTTGTTTGGTTGGGAGGTTGGTTCGAAGTATCGTGATGTGACGTGAATCCCAGTAGCAAGCAGAGATCTATTATTATATTCTCTTATTTACTGGTTTAATGTCTCATATCGTGCTTTCTTGCGGTACTTGCTATTAGAGGTCTAACCTCTCTGGTTTTGCATGGCCAGATTTAGAGCCGGTTCCCGAGGACTCAGCTTACTTCTACCTCCAAGATGGTCAATACTAGAGGAGTGATCGCCGGAGGACTCGAGTGGGTTCCTTACTTTCCCGCTCGTTTTGTTTCTTAATTTATATTTTGCCGTTTGGCACCGACATGTTAGTCGGATTGTCTTGTACTTACTTTTACATAATTGTAATTAAGTCAGACTGCAGCTGATAACAATTGTGTATATGTTGCTATATCATCTGGCTATGTTTTGTAAAGCCAGATCTCAAGAACATTTTGACTAAGCGTTTGGGATGCCTTATTGCTTATTCTTAAATGTTCTTTGTTATTATTTCTTGTTTGAATGATTGAGACAATAGATGTGAAGTGACCATAGCGAGACTTTCATGTAGTATGCACCCCCTTGTCTTTTAGACAGCATTGATCGTATTATACGGTATTCATCTACCCGTAATACGTAGCTGGCTGAGTTATTCCCCCGCTCTCCAGTATTCTGGTTCTGGGGCGTGACATCGATATTACCGACTTCGATATCGATACTCATAGAAATAGTGTGGACACGGACATGGATACGGACACGGACACAATGTAGTAGCCAAGATTTTTGGTATTCGTAAATTATTCAAAATTTGTCAAGGCCGATACTAATAAGATTTTGATAGCTAACCCGAAATTCGTTAATGTAGTAGCTAGGTTTTTTGAATCCGATTTCGATAAGGCTGATACTAACCCGTTTTTGATATTACCGATTTCGATATCGATACTCATAGGAATGGTATGATACCAGTTTCGATATCCGATATTCGATTATGATATAAGGATATCCAATTCTAATTCGATAGGCCAATACTATTCCGATAGGCCGATATGTCATGATCTGCTACCCAAATTGTTGGGCCGGGCCGAGTTATGTCCAGCCTATGCTTGAGATAAAGCGTAGTAAGTTGTTCTAAAGAGAAACAATATATGATCAAAGTGTGCTAACAGTTCTATATGTCATATTTAGTTTGAATATATCCCAAACACAAAATTATCTCGTATATAAATATGTTCCAAATACATAGCCAAGACGTAAAACTGGATACAGGTCCAGTAACAAAATACATAGTCTAAAATATGTCTGCTCTCAAAACTCCAGAACAACTAAACAAACTAGATGAGTTTCCCGACAGGTACATCCTCGTAAGGTAAAGTCTGATCCTCGATGGCGACCCCATAATAGGAATCACATAGCGACTCCTCCTCGACAAGTATACTTACAATGTTATCCTGTCAGGACGGGAGCAAGTACTCGTACTACAAACATATAATACTGATCTTGTGATGGAAAGAGATGAAATAACATAATCATGGCATATCTTGATTCATCCAGTTTTAGATATATTTCATCATGGCAATATATGTTTTAAAGTTTAAAACTGTATGTCACGACCTGTACCCGCTTTTCGGACGCAAAAGCGTGAGCAAGCCAGCTACGCATCAAGCGGACTCCAGCCCAACTCGTATACGTAAACGCTGTCACGGCTAGGGTAAACTGCCAAATCATGGCAAACAAATCTATATCTCAATCACAATAAGAAGAATAAACATGAATGAACACTATGGGTCGTGGTCGGCAGCCCACTAGCATATATGTCCGATAAGACTCTAAAGAAAGTAACAAGAGTCTAAACTGAATCAGGCAACATGATAAAGTAAGAAAGCACGAAAGGATAACAACGTAATAATGATACCTGAATCCTACAAGCGGATCATCGCATCCGAAACCCACAAGAATCGCAAATCCTCCGCCATCCAGAACAACTAGCTAACTCCATACAATCGCTAAACCTGAGGAGATCCTCAGAGGACATAGCAAGATACATAATATACATGCCTATTTAACAGTTTTATCATGCGTGAGAAAATAAACAAGAAGAAAAAGGAACACGACAAATGACTACGAACACGAACACGAACACGAATATGAATACGAACACTAGAACAACTACTTATACTAGAACAACTACGTATAACTGAACTGCCGGACGAACGATAATCACGATATCAATGGAAGCAAAACACACTCGTCCCGAGTGTGGACTTTCTGGTGCCAAGGAAACAATATCAAGGATTTAGCAGTTCAATTACACGTAATCGTTCTATGACATGACTCAAACAAGGTACTGATGAGAACAACTCCAAACACAAGGTCAAACATGGACACGGCTATATGCAATAAAAATAACTCCACAGAAAATAACACGAAAAGCACATGTCCATAAACAGTCAAAGACTGAAAATTGAAATGAAATGCATGTAAATAAAAACTATAGAGGGAGGCAAGGTATACTTACCTGGAGTTTTGTCCATTTTAGGCTGAGACTGCGGTACCAAATGTCATATCCGAGCCAAGGCATTAGGGGTGAGCATTCGGTTTATTCGGTTTAAAACCGAACCGAATAAGCAAAACCGAATTCGACCGAAACCGAATAAGCAAAACCGAAACCGTACCGAATTGGTCAATAACCGAACCGAACCGAACCGAATTAAATCGGTTCGGTTTTCGGTTTATTCGGTTTATTTGGTTTTTTTGATTTTTTGTGTTTTTTTGTTAATATATATAATAACTAAATATACCTAGATATATTTATTATATACATATAGTATATACCTCTATATATATATATACCTATAGTATATATCTATATATATTTAGTATATACCTATAATTAATAATATATATATATATATATATATATATATATATATATATATAAACTAAAATTTCTTATTCGTTTTCGGTTTTGAACCGAAACCGAAACCCAAAACCGAAACCGAAACCGAATAAGAAAATTTAGTATTTTCAAAACCGAAATCGAACCAATTTTTTTCAAAACCGAACCGAATCTCTTATTCGGTTCGGTTCGGTTCGGTTTTCGGTTCAAAACCGAATAATGCTCACCCCTACAAGGCATGAACTATAACTGCGACTGTCCTCAAGAAACATATCATAATCCCCAAACAACCAATCAAAAGTTACAAACCGTATTATCTTTCTAGAGGGGAGGAATCCTTATCGAGGTTTTATCTAAGAAATTAAGTTTTCATATGAAATCCTGATCAAGTTTTGTTTACCATAAGTAGTTTAATTTATAATATTTACATAACGGGCAAAATCATTAATAAGGATTATATATGAAAATAATGACTTATATATATATATATATATATATATATATATATATATATATATATATATATATATATATATATATATATTAAGAAAATTAATACAATTCTACCCAACATTTGTATTTTTAAGTAATATTGATTTATAAACATATTTGGGGTTTAAACATAAAACAACCATGGGTGACATAGATATCCATTAAAAGTATTTAATATAGTTATGTATAACAAATGCATTTATAATATATATATATATATATATATATATATATATATATATATATATATATATATATATATATATATATATATATATATATATATATCATACCGTATATGTATTTGATACTAATATTTAACTTATACATACATTTATTTATATAGGCCATATATATAATACATATATATTTGGTAAGGATCCTTAACATAACCATATAATCTCATATGTAATTATTTAGGCCTGGGAGGGGGTTTGTGTAAAACTTACCAAGCTTTATATAGTTTGCACGTGAATTTCCATCTTCTTCTCTGTTTGCTCACATCCTATGTGTTTGCTACTATATTGCAGCAGCAGTGCTCGGCTTCACAGGAAATAGCTCGACAAGAACGAACGAAGGCGGAGACTTGCCATAGGCGTGCTTGCTCGGCAGAACAGCACCGGCCATGTCTGGCTGGGCTTGCACAGTGAATGGCATGGGTTACAGTCGACACGCACGACATTCTGGTCGTTCCGGCTCATCTCATCGGGGTGGTCGTTGGGCGACGTGCTGTGGGTCATCGAGATACTCAGCCGCAGGGTCGGAAGGTCACACGGTGAAGGAGGTGGCGCTTTGGCATGGCGTGGATACAGCCGCGTCGAAGGTGGCTCACGAGGGAGCTCCTCACGGGCACCACGGAGTGGATGCCGACCTTGATGACCTGAGTGTGGGCCTGCTGGACGTGGGAAAGGACGGCCAGGTTAGAGCAGGAGCTGACAACGCTGACGAAGGTGATCTCGTCCGTGGGCAAGCCCGCGGCCTTCATGAGGGCGTAGTGGGCCAGCGCGCCCTCGGAGTCCCCGTTCTGGAACATTAGACTGTCCAGTAGACTTGAGTACTTTCCCTATAGATCTATACTTCTGGTACATGGATAACACAACTTTGCTTGCATCTTTTATAATAGCAGAACTTTGCAAGGCTTTGAAGACCTTCTCGACATATACTTGAGCACATCTACGAACCTTAGGCCGCTTGTCACGGAGCGCCAACGAGCCGAGAGACTTGACCAGCGATCTCACGGTGCCGGTGGCGAGGCCTAAACTCTCAAGTGGTCCTTCCATCAAGAAGCCCGCAACCACGGCGGCGTCGTAGTATGCATGGAAGAAAACCTAAAGTTTGGTTTGCTATATATATATAGGGTGTGGCTGCAGTAGTAACGTGTTGGGTTTCGAGAAATAATCCTCACCCTCTCGACCTCTATATATAATATACACCCGATTATACAGGTTCGGTCGGCTGCACTCTCTCGGGTTGGCCTATACAGGTCTCCTACTGCTTGGTTGGGCCGCTGGCCTCCTGTTCGGGTTGGTGTGGGTCCCTTCATGCAAGTACATATGCTTTACTAACTAAAATTTGATTGTTTAAATTATGTTAGTAAATATATGCATTCCTAAGGTACCTTATTAATTTTAAATTATAAGAAGGCTAAATGTAGATGCATGGGTATAGCTTTATAATGATTGTAAGGCCGCTTTATAAAATAAACAAAAAAGGATGGTAGAGATGTGAGGTTTGAGAGAGCATCAATTACATAACTTCGCATATATATGGATGAGATGCTTCTATGAAATATTTTCTAGATACTACCAAAAAGGTTACTCTGACTGAAACCTTGTCAATGCAACAGACAAAAATTATGGTGATAAGGGAAGAAGCGTTAAATATTTAAAACTTACTTTGGCAACCCATGAAATAAAGTAACATCCTAATTTTCATTGTAATAGAGAAGAGTGCCTTTCCCATGCATAGAACCCAAAGGTGCACACAATATTTCCTGTAGATCAATAACCATAAAGCTTGGCACCATACCAAATAAAACAATATTGTGATGGATAAATTATAAGAACCTGGATAGCTCCTGATAGCTCTAGGCATCCCATACATTTACTAACATCCTTTAGTTTCAGTTGACCCATGAAAAAGTTTGATAGAAGAACCATTGATTAAACAAAAGTTATAATGCAAATATACTTTTATCAACAAACTCAGACATATGTGTGCTAAAAGCTAACCAGAATAATAATTAGAAGGTAATCATTTTCAAATATGACAGCATCAGCCATCTTTCACCATTGTCAATAATGTGATAAATTTTCACTAAAAACAAACAGTTGAATGAGGCAGTACTCTGAACTCACATTCCGTAATAAAGCAACATCAACAACCTAAATCAGTGTTCTAAAAAATCGCCATTTTAATCAAATAGATAAAAATTTCAAAAACTATGGGAAGGAAGGCTACACCGTAGCATGTACGTGATCGGTCAATAGGTAGTAGGATGTACTGTGTACATATCAATTTTTCTGAAGTGCACATATGTATACTTAAAGGCATCGGTGTATATACATACACAAACGCGGGATCAGACATACGACAAAGTTGTATATAGAATGTAATAATGCACGGTAAATACATACGGAGATAGAGGGCATGATCACTACTCTACTAATAGTTTCCCCATAACCCATTTTATAACATGTGAGTGATACTAAGCGTAGTATAAAGCATGACATGTATTGAGAATCGGTAAGAAGCATGTGAAAATATGATTTGCAGTTATCCAGAAAGCAGAATTTTAACAAGGTTTAATCACAGTTTATTGTTATAAGCAGTAAATAAGCTTGTAGGGATACTTGCCTCGAGCAAAGCAAGGGTATGTATATGAAGCTATAGATATCCTGCTGTCTCGTCACTGTAAAAATGATACATAAACTTAGTTTTTATACTAAGCTAAATACTAGAACATTTTTGGTGTGACACGACTTTCTGACTAGACACCTTGCCAAGTGATGACTTTAGCATAGGAGACCAATGTGGGGTGACACAATACCTAAACCAACTTTTTAGGGCCTTTATACTATGATAGGATAAGGTCCAACACTAAAATATTCCAAAATCACACAATACATCGCAAGTCGTAATTATTCAATAAATAAATCAGGCTGTACACTATGTTCCAATAATTATTAAGATAGGCAAAATGTTCAATTATACATAAAATAAAGTACCAAGATGATCCTTGTTAATTATAGAAATTTATACTAATTTTTCTGAAATTTAATAACCCGCATAGATATTTATTAAAAATCAGTAAACATAAGTACCCTGAAAATGAGTTCTGTATTCCTATTTATATAAAATTTCAAAATAAAAGTTAAACCCTGGAAAAATATTAAATAAGCTAAACTAACAGAGTATTTAAAGACAATTTTTTCCAGATTTTTACAGCAATTAAATTATATATAAAATTTCAAATACAGCAAATATAATTTCTGGAAAATAAATTATTAATTATTTCATATTTTATCCACTTACACGAAATTGAACCGGAGTCCAAATATGAGACCCAAAGCCATGAACCAAGTCCGATATGACTCGTACAGGCCTTGAGTGTATTTAGGCTCATTTGAGTCCACAGAACCCATACTAGGCTTGGACTCATATGACTATAATTCACAGTTTACATAAATACTAATTTTTAAATACATAAGTAATTTCATAATAAAATACATATTTTAATGAAGTAAATGTACATATCATTAATATTTATTGACAATAAAATATATGTAAATAGCATAACTAAAGTTATATAAAAATACAAGTATGAACATATCCAAAAATCATATACATATATAACAAATATATATATATATATATATATATATTATATATATATATATATATCTATATATATATATATATATATATATATCTATAATATACACAAATATATATAACAATATATATATAACAATATATATAATTATAGAAAATACTTAATATATAAACAAATATATATATACATAT